>CAOLHI010000523.1:125000-599156 GCA_948474755.1 Ctenosaura bakeri | reverse complement strand
AGCTGCATTATGTGCTCTGAAACTGAAGTGCATACTTTAATCCAGGTCAACCTCATGTGGCCATGAACAAAGGAATGGATGCAGGATGTGTCCCATCCTTTGAGGAACAGGAACACTACTTCCATTTGCTGGAAAAAAAATGAGTCCCAGCAAGGGCTGCCATTGGAGAAAAGTGAATAGGGATGTCATCTGCATTCCCCTCTACTACCTCCTGCACTGTTCCCCATCACTCTCAAGCCACTTTTAGAGAATGCAAAGAGATGGTGAAATCGGGGGGAAGGATGTCTGCCCTTTCCTTCTCCGCTGGAGAACAAAATTATGGGTTCTGGATCCAACTCCCTCCTTTAAAGAAATAGAAAAATCTTTGATGATAAGTCAGATAATGCTGAAATCTTTTTAAAGGAATTCTTTACTATAGACACCGTGAAGCTACTGTGCATCCTTAGATGGAATAATATTTCCCTGAAAAATCTGCAGAGTTCAGATTCCTTGTTTTTTTAATTTCCTTTTTCTTTTTTTGCTGATGAACAAAGAATCTACAGTGATCTTTTGGCATGTGACTTACCACTGCGTGAGGCTGTATGTTGATGGATAAGCCAGTTTCATCCAAGTGTCAGGAAGATTATCAAAAAAGAGAGCTGTCTGTAGTTGCTCCATCTCAGCAGAGATTGCCAACTCACCCTAACAAAAGAAAAACATTAGTGTGCTATTTGCGTCTCACAAAGAGACGGTGATAAGATGACATTATAAATGATAGAGGACTTTTTTTTCCCCCTACAGTAAAAACACATAAGGTAGCTGAATTGTCAAATGTAAGGACCACCTTGGCTTTTAAAACTGGGGTGAGTCATTTATTAAAAATGGGTGAAATGATTATACAAACAAGAATGCCACTTTCTGTCTCTTCAGCTTCTCTGAAATAACAATCACAATACCTGCGGAAAATTATACACAATTATAATGCAAATATTATTTAATAAAATGTTCAGACTTGAAACCAACAGGTAATGTTGATTCATTGTATCTACATGAAATTGAATTTAGGCCTCAGAAAGCCAAGCAATCAACATGAAAGAGTCCAGCCAGTTTTTGAGATATCTCAAAAAATATGGTTAGCCCTTACAGAAAACCAACTCTACATTTGGCATGAAAGCGCCTGATACAGGAAGATGGTTGGCAGCAGAAATTCAAGCAGGCCATTTGAATGAACAGGTATTGAGTACAGATGGGGACTGAAGCATGCTTCTTCCATTTATACTGTGCTTCCTGTGGTTTAAGGCTCTCACTCATGAAAAGGGAGAGACAATTTCCAGGAAATTACCTGCACCACTTCGGAAGCTCCTTGTGTCTCCAGAAGTCTATTACAAAGAGTTGAGAGACCTTCTGTTAAAATTATGGCGCCCCCCTCACTCCACCATGTGCTGTAAGGGTGGTTAGACCTGCATTATCAGCTATCAGTGAAACCATGGTTAACGAACTGCAAATGTTTAGTTGAGGTTAGGTACTCCTACCAAAGAGGCTTCTCTAATCATTCCCCACAAAGGAGTAAATAATCATGCAGAGGACTTTAGGGGCTGTTCAGTAAGTCTGGGGTTGCAGAGGGAGGACAGGAATACCAACCTTTCTATATGTCCTTCTCACCATCTTCCAAAAGGACAAATGAGTGTATATGTATGTATGTATGTGTGTGTATATCTATGGCCCTTTCCGCACTAGACCATTATTGCGCGATTATTCCACTTTCAACCTCCTATGGAATCCTGGGGTTTGCAGTTTTGGGAGGGGGCGGCTGGCCCCTCCTGAAACTGTAAACCCCAGGATTTCATAGGAAGTTGAACGTGGAATAATTGCGCTATAATGGTCTAGTGCGGAAAGGTCCTATATCTATATCTATCTATAGCTATATCTCTATCTCATACCTGCATCTGTCCCTAACAGGATGCCAACTTAAGACTGCAGAGTCTATGGACATGATCAGAATGAGGAAGCCTGTCCTCTTAGCCTCCACACTGCACCAGGTCTCAAATTTCAAAACTATAATTTAATCTATTTACTTTTAATCAGTATCTATGTATCTCCAGACTTATTTTACATGATGATACCCTTTCCCTTGTTTGAAACATCACAACTCCCAAATGCTCTTGGTTGTGTTTGTTTCCAAACGTTAATATGGCTGTTCTAGGACATTTAGAAAGTATCATCTTCTAACCCTAAACTGAAGGACAAAAGGACAAAAGTTATTATATTGGCACTCCTGCATGCAATTCTCCAAATCTTTCTTTTTGGGAGATGTCCGCTTTTCCTCCCCAGTCTGAATGTTATTATGCAATCTGTTTGGCTATTTCAGCCAATATTAAACAAACGACAAATTACGGTTCCATATTCAACCTAGGAAAGTACGACCTACTGCATCTAAATATCTTAACACCTACTAGGCCTGGGACTCTGATACTGAAGGAGAAAAATACTACACCTAAGTAAGTGCATCTACTCAACATAATAGCCTTTCATAACCTGTGTCCCTTACAACTCCCATTAATTGCAGCCTGCATGGTCAATCATGAGGGATGAAAAGATTTGGTATCCAAACCTGGAAAGTGCCAAGTTGGAAAAGGCTGCAACAGAAGGAAAGTCACCTTCAGGTTTACTAGCTTCCAAAAATATGGAACCTGTTCCATTTTGCAGGGATTTTCAGTGCCCCAGTGATTTTCAATAGGAATTGCAGATCTAAATTAACCAGACCTTCTAGGAATTGAATTTCAAATCCACATTTGGATGAAAATAATCTTTGTTTTCCTTTGAAGAGAAATGAAGGCAATGACAATCGGTAGTGTTCTATATAATGTCAACATCTACCACATCCACAATAAAACTGTTCCCATTGTAGCATATAGCAAAGAGAGAAAAGGCTTATTGGATGCCGCTAGTCCTGGGGAGATATATTCATTTTTCATCAGCTGTAGTACCCAGCCTTGCTCAGGAGAATCATTAACCATCATTAATGGTCATCCGGTTTCCACTGTTCTGGAGGATGAATGCTAATCTCTTTGGGGGTCAAATGTTTCTCATGTTGAGCATCAGTCTCAGTGGTCCTTGAGAGAGCAGGTCTCTTGTGATCAGCTGCCACACACAATACTCTGCTGTGATTTTAAAAAAATTGGAGTGGCCCCAGCCCCTCCCAGTGAATTTTGTGTACACCCTGTACCCTATTAAGTTGTACCATCTCAAATGTCCCCTCGAAATTTGGTGAATATTTGTTCAGCACTTGCATACGATGTGGTAATAAAATTTTCATATCATTAATATAGTTACAACAAAACTCCAAAAATGTTATTTTTTTTAACTCAAATAAATTATAATTATTCAAATGACATGCCACACTACTCTGTATGAATAAAAAAAATACTTAGGTGCTCCCCAGGACCTCTCAAGTGAATTTTGAGTCTTCCATGTTGGCTGGCACCCTGATGGTAAACTATGATAGTGTCAGTTGGGCTTTAACAGCATCACAGCTCACATTTTTTGTCAGTCCCCCAAAGCATTCCCTGTAAGCATTGCAACTTCCCCCCTAAAAATAGTCATTTCTGTATTGTTAGAGAGCGAGGGATGAGTCGGGGCACATCCACTTATTTTCTTGTGACTGGATGCACTGTAAGGATGCCATCTGAGAGACCCTGCATGGACTGCTGGGGGTCTTTGCAGATGTCTGTTGCAGTACATCCATTTATAGGAAAAAGGTGGACGCGTCCCCACTTGTCCCCCTGCTCTCTAATAACACAAAAATGTTCATGGTGTGGTGACTGTACTGCTTACAAGATGAGTTTATGGGGGAGAAATAGCTGTGGAGACATAGCTACATGACAAACATATGTCTCTCAGTGCAGGACTTCAGCTTATATTTTAAAAGCCTCCTTCATGCTATATAGCTAGAGCATTTTGATACCACTTTAATTGACACGGCTGCATCCTGCGGAATCATAGGATGTATAGTTTGGGAGGGCACCATAGCTTTGTGGCAAACAGAATTCCATTTCCCTCACCAAATCCCATGATTCCACAGGATGGAACCATGGAAATTAAAGTGGTACCAAGGTGTTCTAACTGTGTACTGTGAAGAGACCAGAATGTCAGACATCCTTCCCAATTAGATGAATATCCATGGAAAAAATTATTAGGGTGCCCTTCAGGTCTACCTCAAAGTTAATATTATGTATACCATATAACCAGACAATCCGAAACGTATCCTGCAAAATGCTATCAGCATTTGACCAGTTTCGCATGATGCAAGAACAAATAGATAGAAACTTGTCCATCTTTTTCTGCATTAGAAAGAACAGACACAAACTTGATTTTATTTATATAAATGGGTTAGATACATTTTATAACTTCCTCCTCATTGATTTCAGATCTGTGAATCGGCAATTAAGTGCATCTAAATTTTGGCTCCAACTCAGTGTTTTCATTCAGCAGTTCCAATTTGTATACTTTATGTACACCTGGACTTCCAAGTAGAGAGTGACACAATGTAAACATACCTTGAGACCTAGATCAAGTTCTTTAAGAGAACGCCTAATCTCATGTATTAGTATATTCATTCTCTCACATTCTTGAAAGCAAACGAGAATATACGGAGAGCGTTCGGCAGTTTTTGAAGTAATGTCAGCCATGTTATAGCCTTCTGGCAGCTTCTCTTGTATGTCATCTAATATTACCTTTACCTGCAAGAGACAAGAAGGGTCCTGGCAGAAGTTTCACTAGAATCAAGCTCTGCGAATATTAGCTGAGAATCCACTGGGGCTTCCTCCAACCCATACCTCAAATTTACAGTCAGAACATTGAGCTCCTCTTGTCTTTAAACAAAAATGAAGCAGAGTGTTCCCTCAGTGGTGGAGTTTGCAGTGTGTGGAGGGCGGTGGGGCTATGGCACTAGGGACGGGGCCACTTTGCGTGGGGGTGTGGCCAGGGCATGCGGGAGCATGGCTACGGGCTGGGGTGCCCCAAAAACATTGCCGCCTGGGGAGAACCATTTCCTGCACTCCCATCCCTGTGCAACTGTGTTCCCTGGATTTCTAATAACAGTAAGCACAGCATGAAGAGGAAGACATGTAGAAAAAAAAAATCAGATACGTTAGAAGGCACTTTAATCACACTAAGAACATTAGCAGTACAGTCCTGGGCACACACACACTTATTAGGAATAATCCCCATTAAAAACAGTGCATAACGTTGTGCTGTCAGACATTTAAAGCACAAAGACCATCAGCCCTAGTCAGCGTGTCCAATGGTGGGGGATTATGAGATTTGTAGTAAAGGGGAACATTTCTTTCTAGTAAGTCCAAGCCTTTCACCAAGAGACAAGACACACTAAGCTGTGATAAAGTGAATTTGTTTACTTTAGGAATATATTTCAGTTTGTCTGGGCAAGAAACTACAACATAAGAGTGGCAAAGAGGAAGACACCTCCTTTACAAACAGGACACTTTATACAGATTTTTCTCAGATTTATACCATAGAAAATCAAACTGTGCATGTCAGAGTTTCTTTTTTAAAATTTTTAAAAATATTATCTTTATTTATAATTTTCAAAAATACTAAAATTCAACTAATGCATGGAAGAAAAGCCAAAAGCATAATGAAAGGATCAAGCACAAGAATTAAAAATTAAAGAAGAAAGAAAAAAAAGAAGAAAGGAAAAAGAAAAGAAGAGATGAGATGACTTCTATTCTTTCTGTAAATAATGTATAACATTCAAATTGTTTCAAGCCTCTCAAAAATAATATCCTATAATTCTTGTCCTTCCCTCTCCCTCTTCATATTTTACAACAATCTGAAAAAGAAAAAAATGAACATTCCACTTATTACATGTTGCATTTATGTGATAAATGACATCACATTTTCTAATCTTATTACCAGAAGCTACTTGCTGACTTAATTACATAGTATTAATCTTCGCTACTTAAAACTGTAGGTCTTCTACATGTTATATAACATCACTAAATCTAACTGTTTCTATGACATTTCATATTGTAGGATCCTTTGCACAGTTTATTACCTAACCCAGGCCATTTCTGCAGTACACTGTTATGGTGCTATTATTCCACTTCCAACATCCTATGGAATCCTGGGACTTGCAGTTTAGGGAGGGGCTTTTAGAATTCTCAGCCAGAGAGTTCTTTGGCCACAGTAAACTATAAATCCCAAAATTCCACAGGATGTCAAAAGTGGAATAAGAGCACTATAACAGTGTAGTGCGGAAATGGCCTTGGTTGCAGAAAGAAAGTGACTGAGGAAGCTTTTGTTGTTGTTCCATTTTAATCATAAGAATTCTTTACTTTTATAAGTCCAGAATTTTAAGAGCTCTTTTTTTTGAAAAAGCAGCATGGGACTGTCAGATCCTCAGATCAAAGCAGCTGCATTTCTCAGCAAGAGCAAAGGATGCAATTCCCTTGATACATGTTTACTTCTGCGTAAATGCAAGTAATGGGAATTCTGGACCCTTGTGGGTGATGCCCCACTCCCCTTTGATCCAGGGAGAGTTTCTCCAAGCAGAGATACCTCTGGCTGGCAGTTTTACCATGAAAGCTATCCTTGCTGTAGAGCTGCAACAAGGGCCATCTGCCTACTGTCGTACCCAGAAGTTGTCTCACATGTCAGAGTCTAAAACAGGTTATCCAACCTTGCTGAAAACATATGCAGAAGTCATAAGTTGAGACAGTTAGTATGGAACTGTTTATCGTGTACTCAAGGTAAAACTAAGGTTAAATCCCATTCTTAGGTTTAGAGATTGCAAAACACTGAAAAAAGCTTCTTCTGCAGAATTTTCATCAAGGATGGCATCTCTGCCAGGTCTTTGCCTTGGTCGCAATTAACAGTAGAAAAGCCATGACTTTAATGTCTGCTCTCTTCCTCTTCAGTAGTTAATCAGGATATGGAGGGCCCCATCATCCCCATCCACAGAATCATAAATTTTAGACTTAGAAGGGGCCACAAGGACCATCCAGACCAACCCTCTGCCGTGCAAGAATATACAACTAAAGCACACCTGAAAGATGCCCATCCAACTTCTGTCTAAAGACCTCCAAGGAGGGAGAGTCCACCACCCTCTGAGGCAATCGGTTGAACTGTCAATCAAGCTCTTACTGTAAAAAAAGTTCTTTCTAATGTTTAGGTGAAGCTTCTTTTCTTGTAATTTGAAATCCACTGGTTCACATTCTAGTCTCTGGAGCAGCAGAAAACAAGCTTTCTCCATCTTCTACATGACATCTCTTCAGATGTTTAAAGATGGCTATCATGCCATCTCTCAATCTTCTCCTGGCTAAACATATCCATTCCCAAGTTGTTCCTCATTAGGCTTGGTTTCCAGGCCTTTGATTGTCTTGCTCACTCTTCTATGGCCATGCTCTAGCTTGTCAATATCCTTTGTGAACTGTGGTGGCTAGGACTATACACAGTATTCCAGGTGAGGTCTGACCAAAAGAGAATAGGGTGGCACTCATATTTCCCTCAGTTGAGGCATAGTACTCCTGCTGATACAGTCCAGAATTGCATTGGCTTTTTGGCTGCTGCACCACACTATTGACTCATGTTTAGACTGTGGTCTACTAAGACCTCTAGATCCTTTTCCCACGTAATGTTTTCAAGATAAGTTTCGCTCACACTGTATTTGTACATTTAATTTTTGCTGTCTAGATGTAGTACCTTACATTTATTCTTATTGAAATTAATTTTGTTAGTTTTGACTAAGTTCTCCAATTTGACAAGATCATTTTGAATTCTAAACCTGTTCTCTGTTTCTCCCCCCTCCTAATTTGTTGTCATTTGCCAATTAGAGAAGCATGCTTTTTATTCTATTCTCTAAGTCATTACGTTAAATAATACTAGGCCCTAGACAGAACCCTGAGGAATCCCAGTAGTCACTTCTCTCCAAGATGAAGAACAATCATTAGTGAGTACTGTGTGTATTTGGTCTGTCAACCAATTATAAATCCACCCAACTGTAACACTGTTTATCCCACACTTCACCAGCTTGCTTGCAAGAATATCACGGGGGACTCTGTCAAAAGCCTTCCTGAAATCAAGATATACTACATTCACAGCAATCCTCTGATCTACCAAGGTTATCATACGTGTGCTAAAGGACAGATGAGTGAAAGACCAATGTGCACAACTCTTTAAATCTGACCAAATGGTTTGCCAGAATTGTCACAGGCACACATTATATATATATATATACGTACAAGTATTCTGAAGAACTGCTTGCAAAAATATTAGCACTTTGTTTTGGGACTATGTCTATATCTCGGGATGCAACAGGACAAGGTATTATTTCACAAAGTGAAATGAACCAGACTGTAATGGTGAAAGATGCAATTGCAGAATATTCCCACTATGTTGTCCCTGTCCCTACATCACTGTTTCAAATGCCATTTAAACAGAAAACTAACATATAAAGCAGAATACCCCCACCCCCAATATCCCATTTTTTACTTGCAGGATTGAGAAAAAAATTAGGCAGAATAACATTTTTAAAAAGGACCCCAGCTAGTCCAGTCCATTGTGTTGCCTTCTTCTGCTTCAATTGTTAGTCCAAATTGTCTAAAATTATACACAAAACACAGACTGGAAGTCACCCACATCAAGAACTGATATTAAGGATATGCAGTGTTTCCACACTGTGGAAGGGAGGATGTGCAATGCTCAGAGTTTCTCTGTTCTTCTAATTGGGATTCTGGTTTTCCCTTCCTCCTATTGGCCAATTCACACCAAGTGTTGTAGCATATACTTTCTGTGCCCACTAGTGTAATTGGATTGCTTTATTTTAAGTGAGTAAAACCTGCTGAGAAGTTTCATCCTGAAATTTACCAGGAAGCCTAGTCTATATAAATGATCTAATGCTTGTGGCTAAACACACACACACCAACTTGCTGGGACAGTTTGTTTTGTGTCCTCACACTCTAAAGGGATCTGCACCTCAGCAAGCAGCTGTGTTGTGTGTGATGTGGAACAAGGAATCACTGCTGTTTTTATAGAACATTTCACTGGGTTTAAAGGAATTTGGCAATCTAAGAAATCAATGGAGTTAAAAGAAAACAGAGGACTATGTATCTGTTTACTATCATAGTTTGGCATCTTAGCAGAATAACTGATTTCTATTACACCACCCTGGAGTAACTCCATACTTCAACCTCAGTACTAATTTTCAGGTAAATAAGTGCTTTGTGTGGTCTAAACCAGCATGGCCCTAATTAATATAGTTTCTGAGGGTTCTTTGTTAAAATCCTATTTCAGTTGTGGTAATAAATTGGTATCATGTAGAAAATTTATTTAATGGAGGGCCTTTCTGCACTACACTGTTAATAGTGCTGTTATTCCACTTTCAACATCCTATGGAATTCTGGGGTTTGCAGTTTCCTGAGGCCCAAGAGCTCCCTGGCTGACGATTCTAATTGCCCCTCCCTAAACTGCAAATGAAAATGGAATAATAGCACTGTAACAGTGTAGTGTGGAAATGGCCACAGACTTCTGCAAATTCCCCAAGAACAGATAAAGCAAAGGGTCTTTTGTGTTGGGGAGGAGGAATCAGAGAAACCCCTATACTGTCTTGTTAAAGGCCATTTCCGCACTACAGTGTTAAACTGCTGCTATTCCACTTTCAACGCCCTATGGAATTCTGGGGTTTGTAGTTTACTGAGACCAAAGAGCTCTTTGGCTGAGAATTTGAAGTGCCCTTCCCTAAACTACAAACCCCAGAATTCCATAGGAGGTTGATAGTGGAATAGCAGCACTTTAACACTGTAGTGTGGAAATGGTGAAAAATGTGTCACCAAAAGCACACTGTTGTTATGGTGCACAAAGGGCCGTAATTCTAAATCATTAAATTATAAATAGCTAAGAAAACTATATTAATATTTGTATAAGCCAAATACATTCAGATCTAATTTATGGGTTGCTTTCACATTATGCGACCTCTAGACAGATCATCTCTTCAGTTGAAAAATGTTCCATTCCCCTTCCATTAGAAAGATTTTTTTTAAAATCAATTAATTCCAAAGTTTTTCAGAACAATAACTGAACCCTATAATACATTGGTCCTCCATTTTAGGATCATGTGTGAGGGAATATGTTGAAATTTCTACCCTCAGGACTTCCTGACTAGGTATTATATAACCAAGTCAGGATTGCAGCTGGTGTTCAACAAACTTAGGTGGCAATTTTGGATGGCTGATTTCCTCTCCAGTTACAGTCCCTGAAGGAAATGATATAGAGAGGAAGAGCCTGTGACGAGTTTAAGAAACTGTTAGCTTTCACAACATTGGGTTGTGTGTAAATGCTCTGAGCATTTGCCATACATAATACAGTGTTTATTCATATTTACTAGGTACATCTTTCTCATGCCTTTCTTTAAATAGGCTTTTGTTCTATGCATGGCTTTCTTCCTCCTCCTCACTTAATCCTCCAAACAATCTTGCGAGTTGGATCAGGCTGGTAGAGTATAACTGGCCCAAGGTCACTCAGTGGGTTTTGTGGCTCAGTGGAGCGCCTGTGCTTTGATCTCCCAAGTCCCAATCCAACATTGCACCTCCACAACCACTGGCAAAAATAATGTGATTCATTTTGTGGCAAGATTATGACAGAACTTTCTTCCAGCTAACCACACATTACTCCATCCTGAGTCATTTCGTCATCAACTGATTTATGCTTTAATACTTACTTTTTCTTCCACTGTCTGTGATGCACCTTCCCCAATGATGGATTCATGGGACTGCAGTTCAAGCAGTGTATGGAACAGGTTCTCTGAAACTGCTGTCAGGAATTCAATCTCTGCATTGGGATGAAGGCCGTAATGGACGGGGCTTTCGGCAGGAAGCATTTCATCAATGTATTTGTGGTAACCTTGGTAATCCAGGTTTGAAGGAACAACAAAGCCAGGAGCAAGGACCAGCTTCCTATCAAACTATCAAAAGCCCCCAAACACCAATTAATCACTCCCTGCTGTCAAGAATAAGGAGCTTGCCCTAGGTATAAATCAAATTGTTCTGTTTATGGAGTCATTCTGTAGATTGACAAGACTTTTAAAACATTTTATATCAATGAATATTACTGATCTCATTTCCTCGCTATTTTAATTAGCTCTTTTATATCTCACCAATTCTGACATTCCATTGCTTTTTGCTGAAACACAGGTTATTCTCCTGTTAGCAAATAACAGAAAGGTAATTTTCATTTAGAAGTAAAGAGATGGATTTTTCAAAAAGAAAAAAAATGTTATTTCTTCCAAATTACAAAGTGCTGCTCTCTGGTGTAACATTATTATTCACGTAGCAATTTTACTAAATGAAGCCATTTACGGTAGCATCTCAGAAAATGCCATCTTTTATTGAAATGAAAGCGAGTAATGGCATAAGGATTTTGAAATAAAACAGGCAAGATTTCTTCTTTTAGACCATTACCAAAATACATGCATTGTCTATTTGACAATCAATATGCTCCCATAAAATAAAATAGAACTGCCGTTTCATAATAATCATTTCTATTTCAAACGCCTTGCCGTGAGCCAAACGAGGCCCTTTATGGAATAGTATGACAATTGTTTAATGCACTGCTTGTAGGTTCATGAGTTCTGCATCAGCTGCATCTCAAAATCTGCTAAGCAAATATTTAGCACTGGTGCAAGTTTTAAAACCACAGGCACAGGGGAATGTATTTATCTGTATTGACTTGATATTTACAATGCTATTTGTTGCTTTTGAAGTGCTGCTGAGGGATATGAAATTATGCTGAGTTCCTGCAGTTTTAAAATACCCATCAACCTGTCAAGATAACACAACAGTAGAAGTGCTAGTGGTGATAGTAACAACAACAACAACAACAACATCAACAATGATAGAAAATAACCATAATACATGCTGGAACTTTAAAGTAATATGGAGTTCAGCACTGGAAGATATTTTCTCTAACCTTCCTTTTATGATTCAGCATTCGAAACATAAACACTTTGGGATCTTGCAAAATAGAGACAGCATCAGTTTTGTATGGGATGAAAATAATTCGGGTTGCTTTCAAATGGAGGATTATTTTAAAGGTAGGCATGATAATTTGGCATTCCTGACACTCACAAGGGCAGTATGGAGTGAGCTGATTGTGCTGCTGATTGTTGAGAATGAAGACAGGCAGGGCCATGTAGCAATGGGTGCTACCTTTTCAAGCAACTGCAACACACACACAAAACCCTATACTAGTAGGAATGGCTTCCTGGAGGCTCCTTTTCATTTCTACTTTTAATGCCAACTCAAGTCTATACCAACCCAGAGCCCAGATTACAGGTGGGAAGGCTGAGACGGGAGTGGAGTGGCTCCTCTACCCTTTAGCTTTAGCTGCTGTTTTGAGAAAGCTGTGAGAAGGGCTAAATTAGAAAGGTAGTTTGGTTTGTTGATTTCATCAAAGTTGCATTACCTACTTTGTCGTCTATATTTCAGAAACGGAAGCAATCTGAGATCAGAATACATACAGTAAGTTTTAAGGGCTGGTCCTATAAATTTCCAGCAGCAGTGTGAGTGTTACAACAGTGGTCCTGCTTCTTTTCTGTCCCATCTCCTTTTCCACTGGGACTAGAAATGCAGCCAGCTTGACATGATGCTGGAGATGTCTTCACACATCTCCAACACACTTTGCTTTCCCATTCTTCTCTTCCCACTACTCCGGTACTTATGGGACAGGGGAACTGATTTGCTTTGGGATGAAAGGGATAAAAAGTTAAACTCATCTAAGCTAAACCAATAAAATACATTCCATGAGCCATTAATGAGATCTAAATAATTTCTTCTTACTGTGGCTGTTTTTAGAAAAACAACAATGTAAAAAAAAATATCATGAATTTCACACCCAATTTGGTCCTCAAGTTGCTAGCCTTCAAGAGCCAGTCATGCAAAATTGTGCAGTACCAGAAACCATTTCAGTTACGTGCTTTGGGTACAGCTTAGAGAACTGATTTGCTGGGACTGCATGTTCAAGAGTGTCCTAGCCAGCATGGAAAAGAGCCATTATTTTCGAAGGATTCTCAAAGCTGGAGAACAAAAAGATAATTTTCCAACATTTGTGCATGGTACTGTATAAATTATAGGGAGAACTACCTATCCATGCAACTGCTGTTTGTGAGGTAGCAAATTGCAGAACTTTGACAAACAAACAAACAAATCTATTGTCTTTGGACAATTTGAGAAATGCAGCCATCTTACAAATAATGATACAGAAAGTGTAAAATTTGCACTGGTCATAGCTAAACTTTTTTTCCTTCCCATCTTGCAATAAATAATTAAATAAACCTGAACTGTAGGTTTTTTGTTTCTCAGTTCAGTGGGATTTTGTACTATCTAAACTATGCACAAGAACTAAGTCTTAGGGATATCAGACTGTGAACAGACTCAGAGCCTACATTATTATATCCTGATATAAAGGGAAATTTTGAGACAATATAATACAAGGTTTTAATACAATATTATTGCATGAGGTTAACTCCCCCAGCCTTTCCAAAGTTTGATGAAGAAATCAGAACTTTTTATGTCAATTGAAAAGTGTAAGGCATGTTACATAGTATAATAGCTTTATTACGTTGTATCACGTTGAAGCTAGGATGGGCCTTTTTCCCACAGAGTTGCAGTTATTACATGTTAATTCACAGTATTTGGAAGTAAAGAAACCAGAGTCCAGAAACAGATCAGCCTCCAGCATTGATCACCTCCAGAATCTGCCCATTAGCAGCAGTGGGTGAAAACAGGGGCCCTGATGGGAGCGTAATGCTGGCTCCTACACCTTAATGCATAACCATGGATTGATACCCTCCCCCTTTCTTTTTTGAGGTTCATAACTGTGATCTTTTGATTACCAGTCTGCAGCTCAGTTGAAACCTAAGAACCAATTCACATGATCGGCTGAGGTGATGATTAATAATGGTAGTATCACTTTGTACGCTTGCTTCAATATAATTAAATAATACATCTCTGTGATCACAACCAAGATATCAGCTGCTTGCTGCCCTTTGACATTATGTGAGTAGGAAGGAAATGAGTATGCCTATTCCATGTACTGAGATCTACCATCTGGGGGAGGGAAAGCAATGATTTAATCAGCCAACAGTTCGTAAAAAAATAAAATGAAATAAGGAATTCTTTCAGCCCTATCCTTGACAGTAAACCTGTTGTAGAGCTATAGGCTAAAATAAAAAGGCTATTGTAGGGCAAGGCATCCTTTTCATTGCATACTAACATAAAATAACAGTAAACACTGCAAAGTAAATATGGTTTCCATAGCTAATGGAAGACAGAGGGTGGATCCTAAATCTGTCCATTACCATCCTCACATGTGAGCTATTATAAATAAAGGAATCTATTCCAATGCAGTTAAAAGGAAAGAGCATATGGTTTTAAAATGCATCAGCTTCCAGTAGGGGGAGCTCTAACTCAGGAAACGCTTTGTGTGTTTGCAAATACTGTTACCATTACCTGATTGGGTTGCATATATTCTTCCAAGTAAGTACGACAAAGTCTTCTATCCCAGTCATCTGTAATATGGCCACCATACATAATCTCTCCAAACAGGTAACGGAGATCTTCCCAGGGTATCTGAGAACCAGCATTTTAAAACAATATTTAACATATTAAAGCACATGTGCTACACACACACACACACACACACACAAATCTGTTAAGATGAAAGGCATAGTCAAGTTAGTGCACAATAATTATGCCTCTACATTAAGATGAGTCAGGTTTTTGTCAGCATTCTCTGTATATCAAATGCACTAAAAAAAACACTTTTACAGAACACGCTAATCATTTTTAAAATCAGTGTTGAAAAACTGCAGGAACAACCTGAGCATTGAATATGCAAGAAATGAGATCATTTAGTACTGCACATTTACTGAAAGCTTCAAAGAGATATACTGTACACGATTCTTGAGCAGATTTGATGACATGCTAGCCTACCTGTGAATTTACTTCCAGGTAATTGTATAGAATATTGACTGAAATAGTAAGGTCCCCATTGTTGAAAGGATATCTCCTATTCCAGCCTTGAGGTCCAAATTTCCGTCGCTCAGCCACACAGGCATGAAAGTAGCAAAGCGAAAACAGAATAGCCTTAAATTCCTGTTCCCGGCTACACTGATCAAGAATGTTCTAAATGAAAACAAACAAACAAACAAACAATTTTCCCTCTTTTGAGAGATAGACTGTGGCTGGGTATAGACAATATATTTTTGACAGCTGAAAGTAAGACCCAGAAGGACTAACTGGTAGAAGACAGCAACAAAACACTCATTCTTTCAGTTTATATATCATCTATTGTCTGGCATTTCCTCTCCCTTGCTTCTTTTGTACAAGCAGCAGCATTTTATTACTTCCTAAAAGCTTGCTAAGATGTTAATGTGGAAGCACTAAACGTATCTGCAGATATCTCTTCAAGCCTTAAAAGTGCTTTCAAAAATAATTTGAGAAAAAAAATAAATTCAGCAATTGATAACACTGTAATTAATTTTAGGATGATATTCCTGGTCTAACATTTGGAATACGATGCCAGATAATCGGTGATTGCTGCCCAAATATACACAGCTTTCATTGACCTATATATATTGCTAACTTTTCTATGCCAAATGAGAGAGTAACACTTGCTTGATTTAGTTCCCGAAAGGAGACATTAAAAAGTTGAGCAGCTGAAGTTTTATTCTTCACATAGTTTTCATGGTCAGATATTACAAATCAAGATCCTTATGGCAGCTTCAAAACAATAATGTTAAGCTGGTGTTACAGACTTGCCCTCAGTCACACAATTCTAGTGATTTACAATGTTTTGCACAAATGTGCAAATCTCTCTTCACAGAGCAGCAGTGAATGGAGCATTTCCAATAGGAATTCTTCTCTCTGTTCTTTACGACCAGAGTAGGCAATCCACATGCCTTTAGTCAGAAAACTATTTTTAATGTATTTGTCAATTTGTTGTTCTGTATAAGGATATTGGGATTATTTAGAACTCGCTGTAAATCAACCCATTTTACAGTCTGTGGTAGCTCCTTGCCACTCACTAGCCAAATGTGTTTAGTGATCTGATTTTCTTGACTGATCCTTCCACAGGATATTTTTACTTGCCTGGTCAAAATTATCCAATGCAGCATGGAGATTAGCCAGCATCCCAGTTGGTGGTTCATTGGTTATTTTAATAGAATTTTCCAAGATTCCCTGAGGAATTATATGTTCTTTAGGGGTAGGGGCAGGTTCAACACTCATAAAAACCCGATAGGCTAGGTGACTTCTTTCACTATATTTCTCCAGTAATTTCTCTAATGTGTCGAGCCACTTTGCAACAAGATGAATATTCTAGAGGGGAGATAAAAATAGGCTTCCCAGTGAGCTATTGATTTGAAATATGAAACATTTTATTGATATGAGCCAAAGGAAGCAGTCTGATGTAGCACAATATTTGAAAATGGGGGAGAAAATCACACACATCTGTTTAGTACAATGAACTGCATAATGACAGCAATCTTCCCTGTTTGTGTCTATTCATCTGATTATAAAAAATAACAATACTTTCTTCTACACATATATTTGTTAAAGAGTTTTTGAAAAAAAGATAATAAATTAGTAAATCAGAGAGCACGCATTGGACAAAGTATTTCAATAAATCCCCCTGCCGTACAAAGCAGTTGCTGCAGCAAATTGTATTTTTAAAATACCGCAATCAATGCTACATAAATGCACACACCTAAATGTGAAGTTATGTGTTATCCGCCCTACGCCCCCTTCTCCTTGGAACAGGAAGGTATTATGCTCATGTGCCTGTGTTATGCATACATTATTTTGGTATGTCTTAAAAACAATAATGCTAGAGTTGGAAATGGGTGTAATGAAGGGCTTAGACTTACTTGAAGTATAACCCAGTGGCCTTCTTTTGATGCCTTTTCCATAGCCATTTCTGCTATGACTTCTTGCCCTTGACCCAAAGATACATTGTGAAGCTTTCCTGAATCAATGGTAAAGCCAAGCTTGCTTCCTAAACAGAACAATACAGCTCTAGTTAAGTGCTAGAGGGGATGTACTTTTCAAAGATGATGTTGCATGGAGGAAAATTAAATTTTAAAGAAAACAATGCTTATCGTTCTAAAATATCAGTTGTATTGCACATGGCCCACGAGTACATTTTAGGTGTAGCCCAGACCCTCTAAAATCCACAACAGTTTCACTCACTGAGCTCAGCAGATGGTAGACTATATGTATGATTGATTGCTGCGCTATATTTATGCCATAAGATTTGAACTCTTCACTTTAGATGCCAGAGGCACCCCTTGCTTACTCTTGGACATACCAATATGTTGGTTCTGGATGATGCAGCATTGCTTCCTTTTATTTTTTGTCATTTTTGAAAAAGGGGAGGGCCACAGCCCAGTAACAGAGTGCATGCAGAAAAACCTCAGGTTCATGTCTTAGAATCTCAGTAGAAGGATCTCAGGGTGTCTTTGTTTAAACCTGATTCCATCTGGTTATTTGGGGGTACAAGTCCCATTAGTCCCAGCCAACAGAGCTAATGGTCAGGGACAGTGGGAACAAGTGGTCCATCTGAAGGACACCATGATGGGGAAGATAGGAATGGAAAATATAGTCATTCCTCCACATTTGCTAGGGTTAGGGGCATAGGACCCCAGTGAAAGTGGAAAAACTGTTAAAAACTCTAGGCTCTCCCAAATCATATTTAAACACAAAAAAAGTATGATCATCATATTCAACTCATCATGGATTCCTTTGAGGCACCAGGATTTCTTCACAAGGCAGAAGTGGGGGGCTGGTGGGGCTTACTGCTTACTGCCACCTCCACTGGTGCCCCACACCATTTTTAATAATATTCTGTTACCAGTATTTACTTCCTCTTCCAATAAAGAAGTTATAACCACAATGGTAACTTATTGAGAGATAATGCCACTCTTGAGGAGGCATAACCACAGCTTTTAGTGTCTTTTATATTTATGGGATCTTATTAAATGATAGAAGTAGAATATAACACACAGAGATAGGAACTAACCAGTTAAAAATCAATTATATATCAATTAAGTGGGAAATTTTCTGAATTTCATGTATTTTAACTAAAGAGACTGACAGGTTAGAATTTTAGTATTAACTTAATTCCAAAATTTAGTTATTAATTAATTACTCAAATGAGAAACAGTGCTAAAGAACAACACATTTTACTTTCCCAGCTAGTTTCCTTTCCTTTCCTTCCCCTTCCCCTCTTCCCCCTTCCCTCCTTCCTTCCTTCCTGTTTTTTAATACCCAAAAGATTCTTCACTTGGATTTTTGTAAAACCACTCATTCCTTTTTCTTAGAGGTGGTGAATTGCAATGTTAAGATCACGAGATCCTCTTCATAAGCCAAGGTTCACAGCACCCATGCCAGCCAACTTATTTTGACACATGAAGCAGAAGAGTTTAGCTCTCCCTACTCAGACAATAAATTATAGTATGAAGAAATTAAACAATTTGCTGTCCTTTCATGACATCCACACTCTGCTTCCTGATGCAGTTGCCTTACTCTGCCTAATGGAAGGGCAAATTCTGGAATACTATTTTTTTTAAAAATTCCACTGAAAATAAATTCCTTTCATGGTTGCAACTGAGTGGCTCAGCAAATATGCTGTTAACTATACACAGGATCATAGCACAGGAGATGTTTTTTTCTAACCCTTTCCCTTGTTGCAAATACCCCCCTGAAATTTGTCCCTGAAGCCATTATTAGTCTTGAGATAGAAACTTCTGTTGTGCCAACAAAGACTTTCCTCTTGGAATTAATCCAGGCTGGAATAAGGTTAAGAACAGTGATTTTCATCAAGAGCTGTCTTGAGGGGAGGGGAAGGTTATTTCCCATAATCCCCAAGATGATGGGTATGTATCAGCAAACGCTATTTTTAATTTTAAAAGATGCATACAGTTCTTCCATGTGTTTAATTGTGATGTGATATTTGGCTCTGAGGAGATGACATTTTTTTATTGCTGATTTTGTTGCTCTTCACAGTTCTTGGTCATTTTTATAGAAAGCTGCAGAGGGATGGAAGCTCATTTCACAAATTAACCTGTTTTACCTCAGTCACTGCTGTAACTATGCAATTCTTAACTCCGCAGATTAGTTCCCTGCCCCAAGCCTGAATCCCAGATGAGCTCTCCTTTTGAAGGGGGAAAGGTTGGGGACAGAGATGACTTCAGTTTTGGGAGAGGTTTTTGAGCAAAAGAACCTTTCAGGTGGTTTCTTCTGTCATGAACAGCCTGGATCCAATCAAACACCCAGAACCAAAGACCAAATGGAGTCAAGTCTCCTTCCTTTGGGCTTTCTTGCTTTTATAAGAGGCAAAGGTGAAAAGGGCAGTAATGGCCAGGCAGCAAAGGGGGAGGGAGAAGAGGAGAGAAAGGGCCAACTGGCTCTGGCTTGGCAGTCGGTCCCTTGTTGGTTTATGGGCCTCAGCTAGGACTTTATTTTACTTTTTTTAATATTTAATATATATCTGTTTTGCCTCCTAGCTGACAGGGACTCTCGAGGCAATGAATAACTAAAACCAATTAAAATAGTACAAAGAATGCTGACTCCTTGATACCAATGCCTGCATAGGGAAGATTGCCCCCATTACTGGAGGCCGTATGATCTATGACTTTGACCGCACAGATCTGCCACTGGGAGGGGCACAGGATCCTAACTTAGTCACACTTAGAACAGACCCACTGAAATAATTAATCATGACTAACTTAAGTCTCATTAATTTCTATGGGTTTGCCCTAGATATGTCCAAGTCTGGATTCACCCATTTGAATGGAAGGAATTGTCAGGGCATAGAAATAGTTTTTTTTTTTGTTTTTTTTTAGCATTTCGTGCTCCCCTGCTGGATCTGGATAGACTCAAACTGACAAATTGCATTGCATAAAAAGCTTTCATTTTCTTTCAGTGAGACCTTTTATGGTAATACACATTGTTGGGCGACGGTTCCAAGTGAGGACTGCAGAGAGGAACAAAGGGAATCAATTTTTTTTTCCAAATGTGCATGTACATCATTTTAAACTGTTTTAATCTTTTTTAACTTAATTATTTTAAAAAGTTTTCAGTCCATTTAAATTCTCTTTACTGTTTTAAATTCTATATTGTTTCAATTATTCAAACTGATTTTATCTACTTACTGTCCAGAGATCTTATCACACAGTGTGGAAAACAGACAAGCAAAATAAATAAATAAATAACAATCAATCAAAGAAAAACCAACAATAAAATCCTATTGAACTCGGCACTAGATTTCCAATGGGATCAGTGTCCTTGCACTTGCAATTTGTATAAACAAAACCCTTAGATTCAGGACCAGAACTATGAAGTGTAGGTCCTGCAGCTGTCTATATTATTGTATTGATGGCCAGCCACAGTAACAAGACCAGACAAAGAAAACTGGTTCAAATAAAGGCCACTTTATTTGACTTAACCATTTTAAGCTGCATTAGCCCAGAAATGGATCAAGAGCGGGGAGCAACCTGATGTAGCTCCAGCTGAGGCCAGGTGTCGCTCCATGAATACCTCCTCAGCTTTCCCTTGGAAACACATCAGAGCACCGAAGACATTCCAGAAGTTAGGTTGCTCCTTTGACAGCTGTAACTAGAAAGTAACCCAGGGGATTCCTACTCAAGCCTCAGAAGTCTAGGACTAGAGTCTGAATCCCCAGTTAATCTCAAGGGTAACCTCCTTCCCTACCCCCTAGGCCTCAGGACCCTAAAAAGGATGCTTTAGAGCCCTACCCTATACCAAAATGGTGCCAAAAGTGTATTCTAAGATATTTGTATTCTCCTCCCACTACCTGGGTAATGACAACCTGTTTAAAGACACCGCCCAAAGCCAATTGTCCAAGTCCCCCACATGCAGTAAGGTGTAGAGGGAAAAGAAACAGGTAAAAGGGGAAAAATCCTATCCAGCCCAGAAGAGACCAGCCTCTGCACTGTAGTGGAGTTGGGTGGGAGGGTGGGTTGAGTGCAGGTGATCAAAAATTCAGGGAAGAGGAATGCAGGCAATTTATAACCTAGCACACTGCCCATCTCATCTGCTCTGCTCTGGCATGAAGCACCAGCCACAGAGAACGCTGTTCTCTGCTATGGAGGGCATCAAAGCAGTACTCTCCTCGGCAACGTCTAACACTATGCAAGTCCAGGTACGTATAGCAACTAAGCCTAGTGACTGCAGTGATATTGTACTAGTATCATTGTAAAATAGGAGTTTTAATTTACAAGTGAAAATCAACAAGCACAATACTTTGTCTAAACCTACCTAAACATTCAACATCTTTTAGCGGGTCAACTCCAGGAGATAAAATGAATATCACTGGCGAAGCAGGCCCAGTTTCTTGAAACGATTTGGCAAAGTCAGTTTTACATGCCTCTACATATTTGGTTCCAAGTTTCTCTTCAACAAAGTTCCTACAATGAAGAGTTGCAGATAATAATGCCTCGGGGGAACTAGCATTTGAGTGTAAAGAAAAGACAGTCTCAACAACACAGCAGTTCATCATGTTTTGAATTTACTCGAAATCAGGCAGAGTCCACAAATCTGCTTCTTAATATATTCTCAGAGTTAGTACACATAATCCAACCTGACAGTGTAAGTCATTCGATCTGGTCTCAAGGCTCGCATCATAATCAGTTTCTGGAGGGAACTTTTTGTCTTCCATTCTTGTGGAAACTTCTCTTTCTCTGGACATTCTGATTCTACCACTTTTTTCCATCGTTTTGGTGAGCCTTCTATATCTTTGTCCAGACCACGGAATTCATCCATGAAGCTCATTGTCTAAAAGGGTACAGGGCAGCAGAAGTATTGTGTCTTTTTTCAATTAAAAAAAAGTTGGGGCAGCAAGTTCTAAAATATGCTGCAATGGCAACAGAAATGTATACAATGCAATGGCATCCCATATATTTACTGGATATGGTGGTTGTGTGAATACAATACCTTAACTGCACACCAGGTAAAGTTGGAGAGGAATTCCAAAGGGCTTTTGTAAGTGTGGTCAATATTAAATCTCAGAAGGAAATCTAGCTCACGAGCATCAATCTCCTTATTCATAAGTAGAAGCTAAAACAAAACGGAAAAAAAAAATCATACATGACCTAATTAAAAACAAAAGTAGAGGACAACCCACACATTTGGAAAAAGTCAGTTTACAGCATTTGTCAAAACATATTTAATCACAAGCCTGAGTCAAATTTTGCATTTTATCCACGCTAATATTTTCCATGCTGGGAAAAAACATTAGCAACATACAAATTGGTCCCCAGGGTCAAACTACATGTGATGGTATTCGTATCTTTCTTTAGACCTTATTTGGCTAAATGAATAGCTAGTTGGTGGGAGAAAATCAGACCAAGATGGTGGTCCTTATCTTTTCCTGTATTCCTAAGTGGAATTACAAGTCCCCTTGTGCCAATGGGAGTGTTTTTCCCATTGCAAATAGCAGTGTCAGGGCAGGCACGATTCTGACTGGGATTAAGTGATCCCCTCTGCCCCATGCCATGTTCCCACTTTCTCCATGCCTGCATTGGTTATTTATCCACAGAATGACATCAACAACATCACATCTGGTTTGGTCTTCCAAAAATGAAGGATGCAAAACTGCATCAATCCATGGGGCTTACTAAAGTTTACCTCCCTTTGTTTCTAGTATTCTACCTGTAAGGAGGAAGCATTGGCCATGTTAGAATCTATAGAACTGATGGGGAAAACAATATTTTGGCTGATACTGTTGCCCACAAGTAATACATTTTGCTGCTGGCTCCTTCAGAGTGCTCTTTTGGAAGTTAGTTGCCTTCACCAACCTGGCACTATCTGGATGTGTTCAAATCCCATAATCTAATTGTTGGCTAGGAATGTACCTTCCCTTTGTCCCAATTTGGCATTAATCCGTTATTGTCCCACTATTTCATCTGCATTTAAAACATCCCAGTTTCTCTCTCCTCCTCCCATATTCCCCCTTTTATCCTCAGCTTACTTCAATTGCTGCAAACTGAGTTCAAAGTGCAAAAGTAGTTTGCACTTCAACTTACTCAACAAGGGGGAGAGAAGACAAGGGGCAGAAACTTACCCTTCCCAGTAAGCTCAGACAAAAGCAAACTGCTGCAGCCTCTCCTTGCTTGCTGGCCCTTCCTCATTAATGACTGTTGCCATTTTGACCATATTTGATATTGCTTAGTCACATTTGCCCCAATTTTCACCTATGAAATGCTCGATGATAGGTAAAAGCAGTGGATTTCCTAGTCCAATAAAGCTGACAATGGCCAGGCTGGGGAAGGCCTTTCATTAAAGCATGGTATCAAACAATTTGTGCAGTTATATTTTGCTATCTGCTGCATTTCTTCTCTTCCTTCCTCTCCCCTCTAAAAATAACTGTAAAAATTAACTAGAATATATTGTTATACCAAAATACTCATGCCATTAGCTCTCATTTTGTGGCTTTTGACATGCAACTGTGTTTTGTTTTTGTTACCAAAAAAAAAAAAAAGTAATGCCATGCCAAAAACTAGGTAGCATTGCATTTCCTTCCCATTCTATTACATTCCTATCTCTGTCTAGAACAAATCATGAGATTGTGTTACTACGGTTATGATATGTCTGGTGAGAGCACTAGATATCTCTTGATATCAAACTAATTTGGCCTTTACTTGACCTTTCTCTGCCCCCCTACTCCACGTGTTTGCAAGGGCCACCGGGCAAGCACGTAATAGGCGCGGCCGTTAACGGTTGTACATTCCAAACCTCATTCAGGCAGGCAACTTAATGCCTCTCTGATGCTTAAGGGACCACTCCTTCTTGCAAACCGCCTTGCTCAGCGCGACTTTACACAAAGCCGCCTGGCCGAATGCTGAGCCATTCCTTTATGTTGGTCTATTTGCATACTGGCCATACTATTGTCATCCAGCGCTAAGCTCATCATGTAAAGCCTGACCTTTTCCAACGCCTTTGTCCAGCTACAAATTTCCTTTGTTCTCACCGAGCATGGCATGGCCTGTAGGTAAACTCCACCCTATAAAAGGTCCCCATTGTCAAGTCCTCCTTGGACTACTTTGGACTTCCATCTAGCCTTGCTGTCGGTTTGTCCAGTGAGCTCCCCTCAGCGAACCGCGCTGAGTTTCTTCCCCGGCAACCTTCGTTTCTCTCCAGGACTACGAGACCAGGTGTCGTATTACCCATTCCCCCAAAACTCTCTATTTCTATTTCTCAGTTAGTTAGTGTATGTCATGTCTTTCGTGTTGCTTGTTGTCAATAAAATATTTGTTGCTTTAGAACTTGTCTAGCCGCTCTCTGACCTGATGCTGTATACATAGGGTTAAAAGATCCCAGCTAAAGTTACCCTGCCTCTCGCTAGCTTGAGAGAGTGCTCGAGTCTAATTTCCCCCATCTTGTGTTTTTATTTGGTAATTTGGGCGCCCCTCCCGGGACCCCCAACAAACAGGGTAACAATTGTACAGGGTGAGACTGAGGTATGAAAGGGGAAGGCACTTATACTGCATGTTTATACTAGCCCTGCTACGTTATTCCTTCTCTATACACAGTGTCAAACACACACACACACACACACACACACACACTGTCACTCACAGAGAATGGGGCCGCCTCTTGAAACCATCAAGTAAATTTTTTTTAAAAAAAAATCCAGCACTATTATTATTCTTCAAGACATTTATTTTCCCCTTAGTCTTGAAATCTAGCACAGCACATGCCATTGGGGTTGAAGGGTGGGACTGGGGAAGACAGTGTGATCTGTGCAAGGGAAACACTTAAAAAAACAACAAAGAGACATTTTCTTTAAAACATTGCAGAGGAGAAGGAAAACTGAACTGAAAAAGAATGAGACATAAACCATAAATATTTAGTCAAAAGTAAATACTGACTTTTAGAATAGGACTGAAAGCAATTCAGTAAACACCTTTCTAGTTTTAATCTCCTCGGTATAAAAGAGCTCTGGTGAGACAGCTTTATTAGCCTAGGCAGACAGATAAGTGTGCTTAGATTTTTTTTTTTAAAGAAGGCACCTATGTTATTACCATGCCTGCAACTAAATCCATCTGAGAAAGTGTATGGGTCTGGGGTGCGGTGGGGGGAGTCACCACATGCATTGTGCTCTTATATTGTAACGCCTTGCTGACATTTTCTAATGCCATCCATGGGCTTTGTTTTGTTGCAGTAGAAAAGAAACCTGCTAAAATGCACAAAAGGACTGAAGGTTAACATCTTTCTCTTCAGCTTCTAACATTTCTTTACGATGATTCAGAGTCACCGCTTAGTGTAACAGGAGGGCAACACAATGGATCTGGGTAAGCTAGGAAAGGAAGTTTTTTTTTTTAAACCCCCCCCCCCAACTTTGCTGCTCTTTTACCCTCATTTCTTCTTTGTGTAACAAAAGTGCCATCTGTTCCTCCTAACCTTAACATGCACATGTTTAATTTATATTCAGTAACAGATAATAGAGGGGAAAAGATTATAATATGATCTTCTGGGTCTGTCCAAATTGGGCAGCTTGCTGGTACCAAGATATAAAGCACACGCTAAAAGGATTGGGATCAGCTGCGTCTGTGATACAAACAAACAGTGTAAGAGTGGAAAACAGGCCCAAATCTATTCTGTGGATATTATTGGAGGGCAGAAAGATTTAGAGCCATTCCAGAGATTGTGGCATTATTTGCTAGGATAGAAATGGCTGGTAATATGCTGCTAGTAGATTGGATCTCAACATCTAGTTGCATATTCTTGACCTGTGACCCCATGAGCTTTTTGATGATGGCCATAAGTCTACAATAATTTCTGCTTCACTGTTTTTCAAATCCGCACCAGTACTTTCTATAAAATCGTCCACAGGGTAGAGTCCAGGTTAACTGAGACTATAATAACATAACAGTGCTCAGAAACTTATGCTTTGGATTACAAATCCCAGAATCCTCTGGTTAGTATGTCGATTTTGGAACCAGTAGTGCCCAAAAGTAAGATTTGTAACCCCTGACTTATGCCTTGTTTTTTAACAGCATGCATAAGGTGACTGACATAAAATCAAAATAGTACAAACATCAAATTAATGACAAAAAAAGTCCACTTCAAAATATCAGCAGATATATAACAAATGCTTTAAAACATTGAAATAAAATCATCACCCCCTACCAAAACCGGGCAGGCAATGGTACAGAATCAGAAAGAATTCTCTCTCACAATAGCCTGGCATCAGCATCCAGCTTCGGGGTGGGGTGGGGGAATGATGAGGTCTCCAAGCGTTAGAAGTCTCACTGCAGATGAGGCCAGCACAGACCGTGAACATTACATTTTCATAGCTGCCAACATTTCATAGAATCATAGAATCACAGAAATGTAGAGTTAGAAGAGACCACAAGGGCCATCCAGTCGAACCCACTGCCATGCAGGAACACCCTCAAAGCACTCACGACAGATGGCCGTCAAGCCTCTGCTTAAAAACCTCCAAGGAAGGAGACTCCACTACACTCCAAGGCAGCATATTCCACTGCTGGACAGCCTTGACTGTCAGGAAGTTCTTCCTGAGGTTCAGGTGGAATCTCCTTTCCTGCAGCTTGAATCCATTGCTCCTTGTCCTGGTCTCTGGAGCAGCAGAAAACAAGCCCTCTCCCTCCTCTATTCATCTATTCACAGATGAATACCAGGGTACACGTGACTACCCAACATTTCAGTATGGTGAAGAGGGCAAACATTATAAATGAGGAAGGATATACAAACTAGAAGAGGTTGCAGCCATTTGTTTTTGCCTGAGCCTGCTGGTAAGAGCAGGATTCTGCCATCTTCTCTCTGATTTCCCCCTGTGGAATTAAATCTAGCTGAAAAGTACTTTGGCACTTTGGACTCAGTTTACAGCAACAGAAGTAAGCTGAGGACAGAGGAAGAAAGTGGGAGGAGGAGAGAGACACTGGGACATTTTGAAAGAAGTTGAAAAAGTGGGACAAAAGATTGATTGGGACTATTCCTGCCAAATCAGGACAGTTGGAGGGTATTTGCATGAGAAGGGACAAATGCATCGCAAATGAAAGCAATAGCAACCAACTGGAGAAATAAAAGCCCACAGCTTTATTCATTACAGAGCAGAAAGGGATTGGTGCCCACATGGGTCTGGATTCAATCATCGATCAACCCACCTATTGACCGATAAGCCAAGCTTCCAATCCTAGTACCAGAATCCCAGGGAGTGGCAGGGATAGCCCCACAGCTGGGAAGCCCTGCCAACGGGGGCTGCCATGCAGTGAAACCATCTAGCACCTTGTACCAACGCCAGCAGGCCATTGGTGCTGTCAAACTGAATCCAAGGCCCATGCGACCGCTCCAAAAGTTGTGACAAAATTATTAAGTGCAATACTAAACCCCTGGGGAGGGTTGGGTGAGGAGCAGCCGGAATGGAAAGGAGGCCCCCATCCACCATGGTGAGGAAATATATACCCCCCACCCGATGCTAGCTGGGCATGAGCAATCCCGCCCATGCCCAGCCCAGCAGCCAATGGGACCACACCATGCCTTCTCCCATTGGCTGCCACCTTTGCGGGTATCCAGGTATTGCAGCGCCCACTGCAGACCTGGATGAGCCCACCCCCCAACCCCCTGAGGGAGAACCGACACTGCTCCATCAACCTGCCCCACAAATGGCACCACATGGCCAGGTAGGTCACGCAGTGTGCTTTCATTAGATACAATACCCAGACTCCTCCAGGTGCTGGCTGAGGAACTATGAGAACTATAGTTTAAAAAAGTAACTTTATCAAGCCTCATGCTTCCTCTTTTTAAAAAGCCACCTGCCAAAGGGCCCCACTCTTTTTTCTCCAGTGCCAGGCAAGGTAGCTACAAGCTCTGCTGTCCTGCTCACCTTTAGTCCTTCTGGGCCCTGCCTCTGGTAGAGAAGCAATGGAGACACAGGGGCTGGCATGCAATGAGGGATGTACACATGTATAGGTCACGCTATGTATGCGGGACCAAGAATTCACCACTATACAAGAGATGAATTTTGCTGATAGTGCCAGAGGCAGAGTTGTGCAGAAGCATGATCCTCTGCTCTTGTCTTTGCACACTGCAATTGTGCACTGTATGTTGTGCTTGGGCCTTGTATATTATGCTTTGTGGTTGTGCACTTCGTATTATGCCATGCACAATGGCACCTAGCATTGACATGTGTTGGGCATTGCTGCCATTCTGCATGGGGATTATGTAGTGCTCACATAGTGTATCTCTGCATGTAGATATTTATGCTTAGCTGAGGGGTTGAATTGCAGCCAACAAATGAGGATGGCAGCATCCAGAACTGCACTGCTCTCAGCAATCCCCATTCCTTCCACTGGCTCCTATTGGTTGCCATCTACCTCCTGCTAAGCTTTGAAGTAGGGAGGGCAACAGAAGGCAGCACTGGGGAGGAAGGCCAGCAGAGACTGGCATTGGCGGTGGGGTGGCACCAGATGGCACTTTGCCCAAGGCCTGTTCACTGTGGCACAAGCCCAGATTCCATATCCTGGGTCCTCCAACCAAAAGACGCTCTTCCAGGTATCCCTGTGCTTTATCTCAAAAGATAGTGGGACCCACAAGGAAGGCTACTGCAGCGGGACCAAGCTCCTGGGCACGTTCTGATTCCAGAAATATTCTGGTCACAGTCTAGTTTCGGATTTAAACTTAAAGGCTTGCAGCTTCAGAACTGAGCTTGGTAATAAACTTGTGGCAACCGGAGAAGCCAGGCACCAACTAATGGCAACCAGTGAAGCCAAAACAACAAGAAAAAAGACTAATGCAATATTTATTTTTTTAAGGTAGTTACAGATTACCTTCCCGAAATGCAATCCAGAAAAATAAAATATGAATACCATAAAAAGGAAATAAAATACAAACAGCATTAAAATCATGGTAACAATTCTAAAAGCCCAGTTAAAAAGATGTGATCTAAACATCCTTGCTGAGCATGCAGAAAGAGTGGGGACCAGTCACTGAAAGAACTGCATTCCAGAGATTGGGAGAGGCAGAGAAAAAAGAGCTAGCAAGTTGGTCTCTTCTAATCTTAATAACTGAGCAGGTTAATACCAAAACAGATAATACCTCAGATAGATAGGTCCTAAGCTGTTTATAGAGTTTTAAAGATAAAGTCAATACCTTGAACTAAGCCTGGAAAACCACAAACAAACGAGTGCAATTTTAGGATCAAAGTAATATGATTCTGACACCATGTACCAATAAACAACCTAACTACTGAATTTTGCACCAGTGGTGTGACACTGTAAATACGAATTCCAAAATGTATAATGTTGTAAGTCCGGCTTACTGCTTTGGAAATACTGAACAGGATACAGTCATAGCTGAGGAAAATAAAGTTGTCATAAAGAAATCTGTGCAATCCAGTGACCTTTTAGAATGTTTCATTTAGATGTATCCTGCATATATTTATGTAGATGTATTCCTGAACATTACTTTTTTTAACAGAAACTTTGGTACCAGAGGCAGAAATGATAACATGGAATACATACTATGTTCCTACACCATAAAAACAGAAGAGCAATTCAACATGTTTCAGCAAATCTTTATCCAATTTTTATCTTTGCATAAATGGACAAAACCACCTCCTCCTCCTCCTCCTCCTCCTCCTCCTCCCCCTCCTCCTCCTAATATTTATACCCTGACAGTATCAATGATCTCAGGGCTGCTTACAAAAAGCATCAAGACAAATCACAAAGTTTAAAACAATGGAATAATTAAATAAGCTAAAATATGTTAAAAAGCAATAATAAGAACAGATTTAAAAGATTTAAAAGCTTTTAAAACTACCTATACCCATATTTTGGTTGAATTAATGAGGCTCAAAGATTCCACATGGAATCTTCCATATGAAGCCTTCTTTCAGAATGCATCGAGGCATGGCCTTTTCTTTTCATCGAGCTTACCCTTTACTTACAATTTTCACTTTAGTGGCCAGACTGACAGATCTAAGCATTTTTTTTAACATGCTGGGTATAATTGGCAATGTAAGCTTATTTGCTCTCCCTGTTGCCCCTGACTTGATGTTTACTCATGCTCTTTAACAGATTCTGGAGGCAGCTGCTGTTTATCTTGTGTGTTGTAGGCAGGAACACACAGCTACAGTAGGGTCAGCTAAAGCAGAACCCTATTCTTTCCTAGTTTGAGCTTTATTGCATTGTCTGTGGCAGAGTCACTGTTGCAACCTGTCCCTGAAAGTGTTGTGCTTCTTTAGCCATCCTTCAGCATCCTCTCAATGCTGATGCTGCTTAAAAAAACACATTCAAAGAGGACAAGGAAGAAAAGAGGGATCTGGGTGGGCATAAAAAGGAACATTGTGAAAAAGAGCTTCTTTGTCAGAGGGGTATGCCTGTATGGTTAAAGTAAATGAAATACGGGTCTGCAGAAGACTCTCTCCAAAGAAGTAGCCAGTAAATCTCTCCCATTACTGGACTTTTACAAGTTATAGTTTCACTCCTATGATATTGTGCACCTCTGGTCTGTGTGTGTATGTATGTGCGTGTGAACACACACAGAATTAGGAAATCAAAAGGAAGGAATGTGGAGAGAAGAAAATCAGTAAAATTAAGTCTTAAGACATAAGATTTATGCAAATTTCAAAAACAAATGTACATATAGAATTGAAGGCAGGAAGAAAAACTATTTTCAGATCAGGAATGTTTCCTTGCAATATTGATCTTATTAGGGAAATAAGATGGAAAAGGAAACTATAATCCATTAAAGGAAAGAAATCTGTGTCTGAGAAAGCCCTTGATGCAGTTCTTGGAACGTTATCATTCAAAGTGGCAGAGGTATATCTAGCACAAACAGCTCGTAGGGCACGTGTGGAAGTTTGCCCCTACTTCTGGGGCTGCTTCCTCCTCCTCCTCCCTCTCCTCCTCCTCCTCTGCCACCACTTTTGGCATGGCTTGTTGTACCCCACTGGCGTTGGCACCCAGGGCACATACCCTACTTCCCCAACTCTAGATACGCCTCTACAAAGTGGATCTCTTCAAGGTAGGACTCTCCACTTCCCCTGTATTTGTTTTGTTTTGTTTTTGCTTACTAAAAGATGGTATCGGGATCAGACAGCCTGCTGAAGCAGTGCAAACCTCTGAGTGGTTGTGGCACCTTTTCCTTCACTCTTGCCTTGACCTTACTAGGAAGGGCAAGGCTCTGATGTTACCATACCCTACACCTCCCATGCTGTGGGATGTGTTATTTTCATAACTGGACATATTTGTGGCTGAAAAACATGATGGAAGACAGACTGACCGGAAACCATGTTGCCAGGTCAAGTTGACCTAAGATATGTTCAGGTCATAAATTCAGGGAGGATTAGGTGGGAAAACCTGACACTAATGGGTTTATACTAACCCTTTCAACACTCCAGGCTCTTTGCGTTTCTGAATCCAATAAGAGACAAACTGCCCAGATTGATGAGCAATCAGAGACCATTCCTTTGTCCTGCCCTATGGAGATCTTCCCTATACCCCAAACATTAAGCCACTGTCGTGACTCACATCAATGTTTTGTCATTCCAGAGTTAAGGCAATCAGCCCATTCTGGACTCCTTTGTCAGTTCCATGGGAAAGCCATATAGCTTTGTCTATGCACTCCCTTCAGGGTATGAAACAGGACATATAAACCCTAGCTTCTGTCCCAGCTATTTGTAGTATATTGGGTGTATTATGCTGCAAATGTCCCCTGGACTGCTGTTCATCTATGCTACTCAGACACTGTCTGAGCCACTCTGCTGTGACTCCTTTTTCAGGACTGGTAACTATTACCCTTTCCACCCAATCTCTCTCTATCCAGCATTTCACACCTCACTTTCCAATAGCCTTGTACAGTTCTTTGATTTCTTGTGCATTTGTCAATCCTAATAAAATACTTTGCTTAGCTTTAAACTGGAGTCCTCTCTACAGTTAGTACTGGTATACCTAGGTGAAAAGATTCTGCCATTACCCTCCTCTCGCAGGCCTTCTTTGAGCTATAATTTCCCCAAATTCTAAAGAGATGCTGGCATTACAGGTGGATGCCAACATTCCCCGCCTCTTAGGGTAATACTACCTCCTCCTCTCCTCTTTCTGGAACAACACTGCCTGAGCTCCTGCCTGAGCTGATTGAATGCAAGTACTTTCAACTCTATTTGCTGGCTGTAGAAAGCAACAAGTAGCTGATAAGCAGAAGGAATTGAGGACTACTCCAGCTGAGGATCCAGGAATGCTGAGGACTAGCCATGGCAGTCCTGGATGATCCACTGCCATCACAGGTTATGCTACTTCAATAACGTCATGCAGAACTGTTGTTTGGGTCCCATCCTTCTCCTGTCCCCAGTACAGGATAAAGACATGCTGTGGAAAGGGCCCAAGTCAGACGATCTGGTCTCTGAAAGTGAGAGCACTAGACCTCGATTGTTCTTATGAACTGATCTTCCATGAGAACATGCTACAGACATCAAACCCTATTGGTTTATATAAAAGAGGGACAGAGAGAGAGAAGCATAGCATCACAAGAGCCAAGCGTACCAAAGGTTTGAATTGTTGCTCTTCAAAGCCCACTATTAGTGTGCACACTGTAAGGGCTGTGTAAAGATTATACATTTGGAAGCAGTTGAAACTTCTTGTTTAGATAATATTGCGTAACAAAAAACGAAAAAAATACAAGTGGTGCTCCCATGGGCCTCCAAATGTTATTTTGTTATGTTATTTTCACAACAGTCCTGTTGAGAATGAGTCCGAGAGAAACAGACTAACACAACATGTTCCCATGTACATCATGGCTATATGGTGATTTGAATCTGGTTCCTAGTCCTGAACTCACAGTCTAACTACAACATCAGACTGGTCCTCAACCTTGGATAACACCACTGGGCAACAGTGGCCTGACTGCTTTCATTTGTCGGAAGAAGCAATTGTCTTAAGGCTGCAGATCTACAGAGACTTACCTAAGAGAGGGTACCATATTAAGAAATCTAGCCTACCTGGAAAGCCATTTGGGCAGTGACAGTAAGCTTGTCTCTCTCAAATAGGCCACGACTGATATAAATAAATGTAGAGTAGGTTACACAGTCAGTGAGATTGTTGACCCTTTCCTTCACACTGTTGGAAGGTTCTGCTTGCTGCACTGCTTTATGGAATACAACATTAAATGCCTGTGGGAGGAGACAGACAAACATGTAAGTGAGTAGGAATACTCAGTTAAAACAGCAACAGCCAAATGTCTCGATAACTTCCTGAATAGCAACCTTCAGTGAGAACTGATACATCGGATTGATTTTTTTCAGCTCGTCCATGAAGAAGTAGAGAAGGGACGCTCTTGCTGCAACTGGGCGATAATGCTCACGAGCCTCATTGATCTTTACTTCATTTATGTTTGCTTCCATGACCTGCAACATATCAGATGTTTAAAAGTGACATTATATTGTTCAGCCTGAACTGGGCATTGAGGGCTCTCGCTCTCTCTGTCTCTCTGTCTCTTTCTCTCTCTCTCTCTCTCACACACACACATATATATATTCCCATGGTTTTGTAATTTTAACTATCTTGATTTCTCTCTACTAATCTGTCAACAATTGATCAAGCCTTATTTGTTGTCATGTTTGATTGGTTACCCCTGAAAGATCTTTTTTTGTCCTACCTGGCTCCTTGCAGCTATCTTGAATGCCATCTGGAATGGCGGGCCTTCCAATCATCTTTTAATCCAATCCTACCATTTCTTTGATTACAATTTAGCTTCAACCCAGTTACGGCTTATTTCTTTTAATTAGTTGCTATCTAAGTTATCAAATAAAGTTGAATATCATGGGCTAAATCCAATTGCAGGTCCCAAGTGTAAGTTTCAGTCATGTCATCTGGGCTCATATTTAAAACTGTTTAGTCTTAAAACTTATTCATTGGTGTGTTCACATCCAATCAATCCTAAACCAAATAAAAGCTTAAATCCAATGGATAATTCCAGGTAATCCTACTGCAGACCCACTAAATTAATGTAATTTACAGTTTGTATTGATATCTCTCTCCTACAGCAATTTGCCCATTTTCTGTTACATTTAATAACACTTCCCTTTTGTCACATCTTTTACTATTTGGCATTGGGCATGATCAATTTTATGGGCTGATAGGCATACTACAAACAAAGGAAGGTATCCCATAAGGGCCTCAAGGGTTTGGGTTAGGAAGTTACATGTCTAGTCTTACTTGGGCTCAACTGTGCCTGCCCCTACTCCCTGGTGAGGACACTTGGGTCCATCTACTGGTTTACACTATTATGGAACTTAGAATCCCATCAACCCTTTGGTTTCCCAGCAAGTGGGCTGGGTTAGACTGAGGATCAGGTTTGTCCGGTGACTGGATTGTTGCCCTATGTAGTGCCACATTCTGCCAAAACTGTGGTCAATAATTAACCCATTACAAGTAGTGTGTTTCAACCTGTTCTTTCTCTTTCCCTCTCCACAACCCCTGCTAACTTCCATACACAGAATTATACTATTGTGACCATTCTCTCTTGAGCATTTTTTTCAGAAGACAGGATATTTGTACTCATTATTCAGCATTACATCAGCATAGCAAGTCAATGTCAAAGACCAAGTCACTGCACAAAGTCTCTCAGAGCATTACAGTGTAGATAATATATCACCATTATTTATTCTAGGTTTTGTGTTGTACTTCCTTTTAAGCAGAGGAGGAAAGTATAAGATAAGACATGTGATATTTATTCTGCTTGCATTTTCACTCTATCCTTTTCTTTCCCACACTAACTTCACCTGATTTATATATTAAAAAATTGAAGGTAATATGTAGAAAAAATGAAATTGACTAATATTCCCAAAGAACACTGCATATATTAAAACTCATGAAAATACCATGTGCAGGGCATTCCATTTCTACAGATAACACACTGCCACTTTTAATACCGAATTTATTGTTGTCATCACATTACATTGTTAAAAGTAATGTAAGAGAAGTTATTCAAGGTGGTTACTAACTTTTTTTTTAAAGTAGTGACTTCTAAGCCCTGTCTTCTTATTCATATGCATTCTGACTGCATCCGGTATCCACTGATGTGCAGCAGAACAGCAGAAATTAATTTCAGTTTCATGATATTAGAAATACATGTTTATTGCATTCCTGTTCATTCACAGTTCCTCATTTTGTAGCATCTGCATTACCCTGGTTGGCGTATTATTGCGGTTAGTACTGACAGTTCAATTGAGAACAAGACACTTAAGCCAGGCAGTTTGTCCACATTTCCTGGTGACTGTTTTTTCATCTTCTCACCTCTCATGTTTTACTTAAAATGCCAGGTCTGTGATATAGTAATGGCGTGTGTGCAGTTTTTGTGTAATGTATGGTCTCATGTTAACTGTGTCCAAAAAATAAAAAAATAAAAAAATTGCAACCCGTAAGAAATCATGTCAACAAGTAATAGTTCAAAAAATAAACCAACTCATATACTCAATTGCCAGTTGCAATCTGAAAAGACCCTGAAGAGTCAAGTGCCCACCTATGTTCTAATTTTTTTTCTTTAAAAACTTTTGGTTTTAATGCATTAAAAGAGTTCCTTCTAACCAAGAAACAATATCATTTGTACACTATGTAGTTTGCATTGAGATTCTCATCTGGAGTTATCCTATACATATTACAACACTATCAAGGCAGATAACTATTCTATTAAATCCCAATAAATCCCAAGAATTACATAAATCAGTCAAGTAAGAAATAATCAGTGCGATGTCCAAGAAAAATAGCTTTGTTTTAGATGGAAAAGGGAGTTCCTTTTGTATTACAATGTGAATGCTGTTGCTGTAAGCTGCCATTTCTTCATATTTATAATTTTACCTTAATTTCTATTTCTGCTGCCATGTGTTTTGTTGTTTCCAGCCTCTCAACCAGAAGGGTATCCCCAAGGAAATTACTCTCAGCCGCTGAAAGGCGTGTCAGTAATTCATCTTCAAGCATTTTCAACTCAATTTTAAAATAATTTTGCTGCTTTGTGAGTTCAGACTGAAATGAAAATGGTAAGGTTGCAAACCTATAATTCAAGCACCATTAATATAGGAAGTACGCATCACTGAACTTCAAAACTTGCTAATCTCCCAAGACTTTATTACAGCCCTTATTTTTAGGGTTTTGCAATTAAGCAATGGATTAATACAAAAAAAAAGGAGTAAAAATATAGCATGACCTTTATTCTGAATATTATTAAGCAGACTTAAAACTAGACAAAATTAGCTAAATATCAGGTATAGAATTTGCCATCTGCCCTGATAAATGTGAACTGAACATCCAAATTTATTCCTTACAGTTCAGTGTAATTACTTCTGTTTCTGCCGTGGTATCTTCAGTCTACGCAAATTCAGGCTGAATAGAAAAAGTAAAACATCCAAAAATGTTTTGCAACTGACAAACTACAGTACTCTGTTTTTTTTTTTTGATTTTTTTTGTGAGGGGAAAATGTTTCAGGGGTGACTGAAGCAAACTAGTGTTGAAATAAATACAGCATTTTTTTTTTAAAAAAAGGAGGAGATAAAATGAAACATTTTTTGCATATAAATATTCAGATGTATCAACATAAATTCACACATACACATACCTTGAAATGTTCCAGATCTGGTCTCTCCACATTGACCACATCTGCTAGCAACTGATCTTCTAAACCATCACGTGTAACAGTGAAATTGATTAAAGTGGTCTGAGCCTGAATTTCTGGTTTATAGTGAGGATTGGCAAGTTTGGTATGGAGAATAAGTTGAAATTTGGGGTGAAATTTACACTCCTTATCTCCAACTCGAATATACCTTCAAAAAGAAAGAACATGGCAGACAACACTTTAATTTTGCAAATACTGTAGTTATGTGTGAGTAGGCTTTATCCACAGGTAATGAAATGAAAAATTGCAGTAGTTTGCAGGTTAGGATGGTATTTCTGAGGGAAAAAAAGGAATGGAAATGTTAACTGGTTTTCTAGGTAATTAAGGCAAGACTGAAGTGACCAAGATTTCAGCATTCATTCAAATTCAAAATTGCAACAAAAATGTTATACGTCTCAACAGGCCATGAAATGCCATGCTGGAATCAAATGCTGCCAAAGGAGCAAGAAATTAAAGATACTTTTTTCATTTCAGGTCTGTCCTTAATAGTGGATCAATAGTCCACATAAAGAGGGTTCAGCTGGTGTGAAGATACTACTCAGACAAGAATGGAGTCAGCAGGCAGCCAAACTCACAAACAAGATTTGGATTTAGATGGAAAATTAAGACCATGTCAACATCTGTAACTGCAGCTAACTTTAGTGCAAGGAAAAGCTGACATTATTATTCCTTATGAATTTTTTGTCATGATACATAGTTATAGAAAGAGATTCAACCCCCTTCCATTTTTTAATTAAATCATTATTTGTCTAGATAATAAGGGGACATTCCAGACAAAGGTAAACCTTTTGAAGTTCCACTGATTTCTGTAGGAAAGGTACACATGTATGCAACCACCTTCTATTGCAATCGCTGGGACATAAAATTGCTAAAATTTCTTTGCAATGGTCCCTTATGCTAAGTGTCATCTTCAGTCAAATTATTTGCTTTTGTTCTACAGTATTAATTAAGGAAAATTAGGACCAACTACACATTACACAAATAGCCAGCATAGTGTAGTGGTTTGAGTGTTGGACTATGATTCTAGAGAAGAGGATTTGAATCCCTGTTCAGCCATGGAAACGTACTGGGTGACCCTGGGCAAGTCATACACTCTCATCTTCAGAGAAAGGCAAAGGAAAACCCTCTGTGAAGAAATCTTGCCAAGACAACCCTGTGATTGGTTCACTTTAGGGTCACCACAAATCAGAAACAACTTGAAGGCAGCAAAACAAAACAAAACAAAACAAAACAAAAACCCACATTATACCTAAATGGAGAAAGAGAATAGGTTTAGACATAGATAAAGTAGTGTATCACAGAATACACAGAATTTAGATGAGAAAAGCCATTCCCAAGTGTTCTCTGAGTAGTTTACTGCCACTTTCTTCCTCTGGTCTTAAATATAAGGAAACAAATGTTGATATACTGAAAAAGCCAGGGAAAGGTATATTTGGATCAAGGAAATGTTGGGGAGGGAACAGAGATAGTCTTACCATCAGGCAGAGTGTGGCAACCCCCTTACATGGCTGATAAGTCTTCAGGCACTCCTCTCTCTTAGAGTCCCTGAGTATTTCCCTCTCTATATACTACATGGTCTTCTCTGCCACCTCCTTGCCATATTGCTTCCTCCTCCAAAGTGTTGTAGAAAACATTATTCCTTTGTCAAGTGTTTTAGTAAGATTCCATTGCCAATCTAGCTGTTTCTGTAGGTGAAATGGAAGGAGCCATCTTATGTCTGCTTTGTAGCAGGTAACAAATTATATCAGGATGGCCCTGGATGGAAAAAAGAATATGGATCCATCCCCCAACCTCGTCTTCTACCCTTAGTAATAATACCTCAACCAAGCAGGGTGTTGGATTATGTTTCTGCAGGTTCGCATGTTTGCCGTTGTGTGCTTTTACTCACTTCTGGCTTACGGCAACCTTATCACCTAGTGGGTTTCCATGGTTGAGTGGGAATTTGAACCCTGGCTTCCTGGAGTCTTAGTCCAACACTTAAATCACTATACCTCACTCATGTAATCTGGGGACAACTACTAACCACACTTGAACCAGGCACATCCTCTAAGACTTTAGGGCAGTACACACTGGGTTATACCACACAGGGCAATGACATCTGGACTACTGAGCATGCTGTTTTGGCTGCTTCCCCTCAAAAAGGGTGTTGTAGAGCCAGGAGAGGTACAGAAAAGGATAACCAAGATAAAGGGGCTGGAGGAAATCTCTATAAGGAGAAGTTATAATATGGAAGGGCAAAGTTTAGCATAGAAAAAAGTAAAGGATGACTATGATGACAGCGACGACAGAGGCACGTAAAATGCCAGGTATGTATGTAAAAAGAGAAAAGAATATGCTTTTCCATCACTTAATACTAGAATTTGGGGTCATCCACTGAAGTGGAATGGTGAGAAATTCAGAAAAAAGGAAGAACACCTTCTTTGCACATGGCATTATTAAACTGTGGAATTCTCTACCACAAGAAGTAGGAAAGAGCACCAGTCTGAATGAATGTAAAAAAAGCATTATTCATGCTCTTTAGTTTGTTTTACACTTAGATTAATAGATGGAATGCCAATCTGTTTCTTGCATAACAATTGAAAACGGTGGACTCATTCTCAGTGTCTTGTCATGAACTGGGCTAGGACCAAAGCCATTCAAGAAACACATTTCCTCTCCACTGCGTGTGCTTGTGCATGTGTATATGTTTGTATTTTTTTTTTTTTTGCTTGTTTTGGGACTCCTAGTTTTTCTCTTTACCAACAGCTGTAAACTACAGTTGGGTAAATGTAAATGAACTTTATGATTAGAGAGAGATGAGAACTTTAAGACAAAAGCTAAAAACCCTGAGCAGGAGAAATTGTATACAACTTGAATCATACAGCTAAATAAACAACGTTACCTTCCCTTTTTCAGCATGTGTCTCCCAAGGAGGGGGTCAAGCACAGGATCAATGGTCCCCTCTAGGTTTTCTATTAAAACAGGATCTCCAGCCACAACAGCCTCTTCTATGACATCGATATACCTGCAAAAAGCCACAGAGAAATTTATAGACGTCCTATATGTGTCTGTTCAGCTGTAAGCCCTGCAGAGTTCAATGGGACTTACTCCCTGGTAAGTTTGTCCATCACTCCAAAATTAGAAGTGCCAAAAGTGGAAGAAGATGGACAAGAACGGCAAACCATTTTTTCTAAGGGTTTCACTCTGTATTTATTTACTTATTTTCATTTAGTTTATTTATATCTGACATTTCTTTCAGTGCAGGACTCAAGGCAACCAGATAGTCTGACCACATGCATCAGTTGTCTTGAATGCAAAGAAAGCCACAAGCAGGCAGTAAAAGAAACTTCAATTGCCCAGAATGTTTTTATTCTTCTTAACAGCCGTAGCTGCCAATGAGCACTTACCCTTTCTGACTCAAATAGGTAACTTTCAAATCCGAGCCATATCTGTTTTTTATCCATTTGATCCCCTGGTGCTGCGGGTCAATCAATAGTGGCCAACGCTCACAGTTTGTAAGAATAGTGGCATTTTGTATGGACATAGTATCACTAGGCAAGCCTTCATTGTTCCATTTTGCAATTGTTGCATCATCCGTCAGCATTGAGATCGGATCAAGACCTTCAGTCATTGGAATGGGGACCTAAAATAATAAAGGTTAACTTAGAAATGACTAGTTTCAGTGACTCGTCCCTGTGACAATGCTTCACCACTCACATCTGTCTGTAGCATGGGGCGGCACAGAGGAATATAGTAGGATCACAGAGATTTTGTGCTGAGATCACACTGATTCTCAAGTCTAAGAAGCACACAGGCTTATAGAAATTGAGTATGTTAAACAGCACAGATAAAATCTTTAAGAGTTTATTACACTTATATGTCACAAGAGTCATGATAAGTGCAGCCATAAGCATGGAGGGGCTGATGAAAGTTGCACCTGCTGGTCCCAGCCCCAGATTCTATGCATTTGCATGGAGGCTGCACATGCAGATACCTCCAAATGTACGTGGGATCCTGTATGTGAAGATCTTCCATTTCACAAACTCCGAGATGGGAGACTTTAATGTGGCCAGCCCTGCCATTAGGCAGAGTGAGGCAATCAAGTGCTGATAGACGCAGCAGTGGCAATTTCTCCTAAGTGCATGGCTCTTCCTTTTGGAGGACACAAAGATCTACCCTGAATCCACTAAATTAGCTTACTGACCTTAAGTCAGTGGAGGATGACTTAAAATACGTCCATTAAAATAAGATTGCACTCTCACTCCAAATTTGCCTCTGACCATGGAATGGGGAAGGGGGACCATCTTGCCCTTCTTGGGTGTGTTTGGACCTCACAACAAATCATGGTTTTACAGTATGGGAATGAGTCTCAGTGAACTTTGGCCTTAGGCACTTTCCACAACATTGGTCTGTAATACAATCATGAGAAGCTCAGAAGATTTCATTTCAGTTTTAGTTATGCAAATATTGTATTATGTCCAAACTCTAAACCATGGCTAATCTTAAATATAGTTTATTGAAACAAGATAGCTTTATAATCCATGGACTGAAATTGACTAATTTAAAACAATTCAGTTACGATTAATCAAAGCCTGTTGAGTTTGGATGACAAAACAAGCTACAGCTAATCAGAAATGAGAGTGTATGCAAGAGCTCAAGGCTAGCCTTGGCTCATTCCCATCACGATAATCATCCGTTTGAGAGGCACACGATCTCATAAAGCAACTTTCAAGGGACTGCAGGCTGACACAGGGCAGGACCAAAGCAAAAGTCCATAGGAGTCAAACTACACCACAGAGTGAGAAGCATTTAGGGATGTAATTCATCACCAAATTCATTCTTGAAGGAAGCAATAAATAATTTTAGCAATTTTCTTCCTGATGCAAGAAAGTCTTCAAAAATGGTGTAGTCTTTGAAAACTATTTGCAGTTCATGGCTTAATTATGTGCAAAATTTGCATGTGTTTTGTTTTGGTTTTTTTGTTCCGAAAACAGGATTTTCTGCAGAGAAAATATTTTGTATGGAAAACAGCATTTTATGTTCAGAAATAAATAGATAATATTTATGTTCACAAAAAATAATATTTCTACACAGAATTTTCTGACTTCTGCACAAAAGAACTACATACAAATTTGCAAATTTAGCACAGAATAAGTCCTGAGCTTCCAAGATTTTCATTTGCCTAAGATTCTTCTCTATAATGTTTCCTGGTACTCAACAAAGATATTTTTCAACAACTTTTTGAATAATTTCAAATACACTCTCCATCATTAACCCACTGTTACTTTCTCCCAAACACACCAATCATACACATTTATACACATTTATTTGTTTACAGTCAGAGGAACAGAGCAATACCACTCATGTGGCAATTAAGCTTGAAAGAAATGCAGCTATATATAATTGCTATGGAGACGTGAGGCTGAAGATGAAAAGCTTGTGGGCTGGAATGAAATGGTCTTAGGCTGGTAATTTCCCACTCATGTTATAGATCAGGTGCGCATCTCAACTAAACTGGAGAACCAAGAGCTGTACATGCCTGCATAGAAAATGATGCATGCATGCATGCACATACGTGCAAACACAAAGGGGTTTCCATATACAGAACTGTCGGGGAATGTTTAACCCTCCTCACTATGCCCACTGAACTCTCTAAAAGGTTGGGAGTGGGTAAAGCTGGATGCCTATTCTAAAGGCCAGGCTGAAAGATCTTGCAGTTACTGTTCTCAGATATTGCCTAGGATCAAGGAAAGGGCCCACTCACTGCAAAGTCCTTCTGCCATCTTGAAATGTCAAATAACTGTCAGCACTTAAACTGTCCTACACTTAGGTAGAAAAAATGGAATACAGAAATATAGGATGGGGGACATGTGGCTGGATGGCAGTACGTGTGAAAAGGATCTAGGAGTCTTCATAGACCACAAGCTGAACATGAGTCAGCAGTGTGATGCGGCAGCCAAGAAAGCCAATGCAATTCTCGACTGCATCAATAGGAGTATGGTGTCTAGATCGAGGGAGGTAGTGGTACCACTCTAGTCTGCTTTGGTTAGACCCCATCTTGAATACTGTGTCCAGTTCTGGGCACCCCAATTCAAGAAGGATATTGACAAGCTGGAGCAAGTCCAAAGGAGGGCGACCAAAATGGTGAGAGGTCTGGAAGCCATGCCCTATGAGGATAGACTTAGGGAGCTGGGTATGTTTAGTCTGCAGAAGAGAAGGTTAAGAGGGGACATGATAGCCATGTTTAAATATTTGAAGGGATGCCAGGTAGAGGAAGGAGAGGGCTTGTTTTCTGTTGCTCCAGAGAACAGGACAAGGAGCAATGGATTCAAGCTGCAGGAAAGGAGATTCCACCTGAACCTCAGGAAGAACTTCCTGACAGTCAGGGCTGTCCGGCAGTGGAATATGCTGTCTTGGAGTGTGGTAGAGTCTCCTTCCTTGGAGGTTTTTAAGCAGAGGCTTGATGGCCATCTGTCAGGAGTACTTTGAGGGTGTTCCTGCATGGCAGGGGGTTGGACTGGATGGCCTGTGTGGTCTCTTCCAACTCTACATTTCTATGATTCTATGACTCTATGATTCTATGTTTAGAGAGGGGGAAATCTGTTTTTCGTGTCATAGTTTAAGATCAAGCATCAGCCAATGAAATATTTTGCTCATGCACTGGCAAATAAAGCTTCTCTGGTCTTTTAGTATGTATACCTTTCTCATCTAAAAGTACAAGAGTTTTTTTAAAAATTGACAATACATATGCACTGGTGATGAATGGTTTTCAAAAATCATTCCCCCAAACATTTAAACTAAAGATTTTGATGCTTCCACATTACCTTTTGACTTCTCAAGAAGGGCAGCCATAGATTTTGAACAAGCTCATGCCGATACCACTTTGCAAATGGGCCAGCATATGAAATAAAAGCTGCTGTTAGAAGTACATCTCCACACAGTGTCTTCCCTTGTTCATGATACTGTGCTACTGACTGAGCCCATCTCACATTCTCTGACTAAAACGCAAAGATCACAGGTTAATTCACAACAATTCCAGCTTAAAATAGCAATAAAATTCTCTTTAAGGGAAAGATGCTCAGGTTTTAATTCATGTTTCATGTTTTGAATATTTCTACTATGATCCTAGCAAGCAGCCTAGGCTAAAGGCTCAGTGGAATAGTTTGTCTGTTTCCAAAAGGAAATGACAGAAAAGTAGGTCTCTTGGAGGAGGATATACAGCCCTATACAGTTCCATGGCTTCCTCAGAGAAAGCCGTCTTTCTACCTGATGACAATATAGTATTGAAACAAAATAGTTTCACAGACTGATGTTTACATTTTTGTAAGGCAAAAAGTCTCTGTGAGACATTCAAGTCCTAGACTATTTAGGATTTCAAAGATCAATACCGGTCCTCTGATTTGTGTCTGGAAACAAGTGGCACCTAATAAAGATACTTTAAAAGAGACAACATGACCATGTTAACTTATATCTGTCAGAAGTCTGCTCACTACCTTTGCTGCCCGCCCCTTGAAATGAAGAGAGCATGCAACAGGACTCGGGATGAACTATGGGCAATTTTATTATTTATTGCCTAGACATGAACTTGAACTTGACCTTCACCTTGAACTTCGCGTCATGGAGGGCTGCATGATATCAAAGTATCTGGTCTTGAGGGCAACCCCCTGATCCTGGGTTGCCACCTTGGCAAGCCCCTCTGGAAGGCGTGCCCCATGAAAGCCCACCATCTGCCACAGAGCCCAGAAGCAAGGGCATAAAATATGTGGGCCCACCCCAAGGATGCCCTCCTTCTTCACCCATCACCCCCTGCCTGACAACTGGGAGACTGAGTTCCAGAGGTGTATCCTACACACCCTGTGCCAAAGGTATACACCAATGCCTTAACCTGCCGGGAGACCCATTTAACTCTTGTTTAAGACACCACCCTGAAAGCCAATTGCCCAGTCCCTTGCTGCAGTGTAGGGTAGGCAGGAAAAAAAACCCTTTGGGGGTGGAAAAATTCTTACCCGGCCCCGAAGCGACCAGCAAGCTTACACTACAAATGAGGGCAGGAGGGTGGGTCACCAGCAACAAACTGGCAGGGGAGGCGGAGCCACAGTTTGAAGGTCCCACCTGGCCGGCCCCCCTCCCCAACAGCCAGTGTGACAATGATCGTGCTGGTGATGTGGTCCCTCCTCGAAGGGGGGACAGCAAATTTGCCTCCCCCCCCAAGCTGCTCGGAGCATGGGAGGGGGAGGGAACGGGTTAAAACCAGAGGAAATGTTTAGGCCATCTTCAAATAGCTCACCAATATACAGGGTCCCACAGTAACCAAGATGTGAACCATAGCAAAAAGCTCTCTCAATATAAATCATACATTCCTGTAGTCTAAGCTAATTCATCCCAGATTGCTTGCTACAATATTTTTTAAAAGTCCACGTTGAATGATTGAAATTAGTCCATTCCTTTTGGGATTTCAAAACAATGGAATGGCAACTTCATTTGATCATCATTTTGCCTTGGTAGTGCAGACTCGGCAACTAAATATGAAATGAGCATCTCATATTTTCCTTGATCAAGTGCATTGCGATCTGGAGAATACTAGGAATGGAGCAAGATCTATATCCAAAATTTGTGTCCAGGTATAGATGCTGTCTGTCCAATTCTCCATTGCTTCCTATAGCTGCTCATTCAAATGAATATTTGAAGTCGAATCTCTTCTGCATCATGGTACAACCAGTCACATGTAAAGCATACCTAGATTATATTCACACACTGTTAGCAGGTAACACAATCTTCTCTCACTGAAATGTGTTAAATATACAACATGATATATTTCAAAATGAATTCTAGGGCAGATTTTCAGGCTGGGTGTGGGACCAGTCAACACCACTTCTACCAGTCATAGAAGGCAAGAGTGCCTTTTTGTGAGTGGAATTCTACTCAATGGCCTCCAAATCCAATCCAATAAAGAGTTTTACAAAGCTTATGGTTTGCTTTCCATGTCAGCATCTGAATGTAGATGGAATGAATTTCTGTCATCAGTGAACAATCACAGTTACTGTACATACACTTAGAGTTAGGAAGCAAGATGCCAATTTGGTTTCAAGATACATTCAAGCACTGGACTCCCTCTTTTCTTCTTCTTCTTCTTCTTCTTCTTCTTCTTCTTCTTCTTCTTCTTCTTCTTCTTCTTCTTCTTCTTTTCACCATTATCTATTTTTTGGCTTAAGATATATTCTGCACATCCCAGAGGAAATAATTAGAGAATTATTGTATTACTTAAGTAACTATTACAAATCATGTTGTACTCTTGAGACCCAACCAAGGACAGTTATTTTAAGAAATGTTCAATTGTTGTCTCAGAGCATCTCAGACTTATAGCATCTTTTTTTCCTAAAGTGTCTGTTGCCAGCAACCAAGAGTTACTATTCTTCTTCTTTTTAATATTATTGGACATGTTAGTTAGTAGGTAATCTTGCAGTTAATATATACAGCAACGAGGCAAAATGTAAGAAAACGTAAAGGTCAAAAACATGTTTCCTTTATGGAAAAAAATGAATGATAATGACATAATTTTTTTCAGCTCATCAGGTTCTTTGCTAAGTGCCTCTGTTATTGTCAGATCACTAGGGTATAACAAAGACATGCTTTCTGTAGGCTGCTTCATTAGCCTGCCCTGTAGGACCTCACCTCCAGACCTTTCACTAATCTGTTGGCCAGCTCAATAGTCTTGTTAGTTCTATTCACTTCTTCCTGGCAGTGGATTTTCTCAGCTGTAGCCCTCTCAAAGGCAGTGGTGAAGGCAGCCAGGTTTGTGTCTAGTTCCTTTAAATGAAAAACAGTAAGAAATAAGTGTAGACATTTTAGGGACAAGTAACAAGAATGTCACTGCTATCCTATTTTTATATTGTGGGAAGTGAAATTATACATCCAGGAAAAAGAGGTAAACTTGACTGCCCTTGGGAAAAAACCCGTTATCCAGTTCAATCAGAAGGAGTTCTAAAATTAGCTTAGCTGTTGTAGTAATGCTTCTATATTTTGCCAACATGTCTGTAACCTTTCATTCATTAAAAGTCCCTAAAGTTACTATAGCCACACAATGCAATTTGTGCTTCTTTTCACAACGAGGGTCAGTTCTCACCAACCTACCTCCATTCTGGTTTGAAAGGGGTGAACCAGTTCTCAAAGTTTAGTCTCATCCGTGATGAACCACTCTGAGGACTGATACCATAATTTAAACTTGGCTGTTTAAAACAACAACAGCAGCAGCAGTAGCAGCAGCAGCAACAACAACAACAACCTGGAGTGAAATCAAACTTTCACTGCAACTTGTATTGATTATCCTTTATCAGGTCACGCTATCAAGTGTAGTATTGGGCTCAGTCAGGCATTGCAAGCATATCCTGAAATTATCCCTTGTTGCAAATCCAATATGTATATATGGAAGGAACTAAAAGAACCAAAAGAAGGATTTTGCTTACAAGAACTAGAAATCTATCTCTTGACCAAATTCATAGTAGCTTATTGATTACAGAAGAGAAAACAGCCATTGCTTTAAGACTGAGCTTCCTTTGGGATCTGGGATCTGAGGCTTATAATATTTCACAGAAGATCTTTTAAAATGCTGTAGATTATTCAATTACAGTTGGTCCTCCACATTCACTAGGGTTAGGGGCACAGGACCCTCACAAAAGTGGAAAAATCAAAAATATCAAAATGTGTGTGTGTTTGTGGGAAAGGGGCTAAGGCATGGTGGGGACAGTGGGCACTCAGGGTCCAAACCAGGTAAGGGAAAGGAGTGGAAAGGTAGGTGGGTCAGCAAAGTGGCCCTATACTTCCTCTTTCTCACTCATCTCCTTCCTTTGGTGTGTCAGAGAGCATTGGGAGAAGGTTTGTGGTGCTGAGAAACTGGGCTGTGAGCCATCCTTAGCTGGCCAGGTAGCAGCTGGTGGAAGATGAGGAGAACCAGAGGCAGGTTTTTAAATTGGAGCCTTTGAGAAGGAAGGTTCTCCCAGAAAAGAAGCACCTGAGGTAATGAGGGGAAGAAGTTGGAGGAACTTGCAAATAATCAAATCTGTGAAAGTCAAACCTGTGAATGTGGAGGGCCAACTGTATTTTTATAGATGCATGTTTTTAAATCAACCATCCAGATAGAAGGGAAAAGTACTAATGTAGCACGACTGAAGCAAAATGAGTAAAAGTAGACAAAGTCAATGTACGTCAGTCTCTACCAGACATAGGAATATTTAGGACAGGAGTATCTATTTCAAGCAGTGACATGTTCTAGATTCTGTGGTTGCAGCATAATCTTATATTTTCCATTCTAGAACTTTGGCCCAGTGCAATTGCAGTATGTTAAAAAAAAAATCCCCCAAAGATGTAAAAAATCCTGCTGGTGATTAATGAATGGGAGGAAGAGTTTGAGTTCATCTAAGTAAAAAAATATGACCTGTGGAATGGTGCCAGAAGCAGCAAAACCTCTAGTGGGCTGGTGAGAAAGAGCTGTTTAGGGACTTGAAATTTGCCTGGGGGCAGCATTAACTTACCTAAGCAATTTTCTAAAGATTTCATAGTATGAAATATGGGCAAAGAAAATGTATGCAACTCCATTTTGAAGACTGCATATTGCCTTTGTCTTTGAGGTTTTCTTTGAAATATTCGCTCTGCTTGACTTATCCTCCATAAAATGGTAAGCTGGGCAGGATATATACTCAAAGGTGAAGGTACCACAGTTGAATTCAGGGACTTGGATAGCAGAGGTGCATAATTTGCTTGAAGACTAATGTTACAAGCAAAAAGGAACATGCATGTCTGACAGACTGGGCCACTAATGTTCTACGGCTTCACATCATCGAACATATGCACTTTGTTGACCCTTCTTGTGTAGACCCATGATAGTGAATTTCTTTAATTTCTGGCAAATAATCCTGTAAGCCCCACTGAGCTCAAAAGGACTAAATCCTAGGTACAGGAAGACCCTACCTTTTGATGCTCTATTATCTGACTCAGTTTTGTGACACTTGCAAATTAAGGGCAAGTTCCATTAATTTAACAGAGGTTCTGCTCTTTCATCAGTTCTTTTAGACTATGGAGACTGGCTTGAAATCATTTGCATGTGCATGCTGCTTGCAAAGCAAGCTGAGGAAAAGGATAAAGGTGCTAAGCCAGCTGAGAGACTTTGCAAGAAGACTGAAGTTGGTCATTCCCAAGTAAGCCTCTGTAAGTCCTTCATACTCCCTATAGTCCAGTACATGGGTTCTGCATTTCAATCAATTCTGTCTTCTGACAGTGACGCAGTCCTTAACTTGTTAGATAAGTGGGGGAAGCCTGTATGTCAGAACCATCATGGTGTAGTGGTTTGAGCGTTGGACTACAACTCTGGAGACCAGAGTTCAAATCCATGCTCAGCCACAGAAACCACTGGGTGACCTTTGGCAAATTACACTTTTTCAGGCCTCAGAGAAAAGCAAAGGCAAACCTCCTCTGAAAAAATCTTGCAGAGAAAATCCCATGATAGGTTCACCTTAGGATTGGCATTAGTGGGAAATGACAGCAACAATGTTACAACAGAATTGTAACTGAAGCGAAGAGACCGTACAAATCAGTTAGCCATTAAAAATCACATCTGTCTTATACGTTGTCTCAGTAGTCCATGGTGGCTAGTATAATCTGCTTGTAAAATTAACATGGCATTTCCATAAGCTGACATATGAAAATGAATGGTATTTTTGTTATCTTAAGTGAGATATACCCCTGATATAGACTATATACACTTTTGACACAATCTGAACAATGCGCTTTTTTAAAAAAAAGATAACTTCAGTTCTATGGCCAGTACCCTAAGAACAAGCCCTATTGAACTCAATAGGGCTTACTTCATAGCAGACATGTATAGGATTGCTCTGCCATTACCTGATTACACGATTTCCCTTCCTTTTCTTGAATTACCAATAAGATATGTCCCTTCCTTTCTGTTTTGTGCATATCAATGTGATTAATTTTTTTAAGTGCCAAAATCTCTCTCTCCCTCTCTTTTTATTTTAAAGCATTGCCCTTTTCAAAACAAGGGGAAATTCGGTATAGTTTCAGTGCCACAGTGATCAAACAGTGTCACATCACTATGGCAATTGGTGCCCAGGCCAGGAATACAGATCAGCTTTAATTGTGCAACGCCTTATTGCTGGTGCATGTCAATCAGAACCTATGAATTGAGAAAAATTTGCTCTGTTCATTCTGTTAAATGATGTATCCAATTAAACCTGTTAGAATTCATGATCTTCAGTCAAGGTTAAATGAAAGTAGTTACTCCTGTCAGCTAGGTGATTAAATGCTGCCTACATCAGGCACATTTATGTGCAAAATTAAAATTTTGGTATAAAGCATGAATCTTTATGCATGCCAGTTAATTATCTTGCAGTTCCTTCCACTTATTAAATGCCCGCTGCATTTCTTCTTAATCATTAGCTTCCTTTCAAAACTTGTTTCATACTCCACATTATACCAAATTTCAATGTTTAAATGAAATGCTCTATAAATGAAAACTTCCTCTTTTCAAGGATTTGGCTGTTGCTACGTTACTGAAAGATAACCGTTATTAACAGTATTCCCCCCTCCACCAGTCATTATGCAAAAGATCTGTTTGTGTTGTGCTGCAGGATTCTGAGCCTCAGTGATAGGAATCCCTTGTGTTATTGCAGGCTGCTGGTCATTTTTGCTTTCTTTAAACCTACCTGGGACTGCTCCTGTTCGCCAGCCAAGCATCGAGGTAGTAACACGCAGGGCTACAATACAACAATCACCTGAGCAATAATAGGAAAAATGCTGCATACACCACTCTCCTCCCTGAAAATGGAACTGCTGAAAGCCTTCAAATATCAGTGCAATTTTTAATTTGCTAGAAGAGGAAAAGGGAGAATATCTGTTTAACCACAAAAATGTGCCACGGGCCCTTCTGTGAAAGTGAATATTGCTATAAACTGTTTTGTTGAGATTTTCAGTATGTCAGTATCCATCAATGAAAGCAGGACAAAGAACTATTTGAAGAGGAGGAAGGGGAGGAAAAAGAGGAGGACTAAAACTTTCTCCCAGCAAAGGACAGTTATTTCTGTAATTAAAACCCTGACAGTGATGTATTCTTAGACCCCTTTAGGAGAAGGGTGGAGAACCTCTTTGAGTGCAAGGGCCAAAAACGCAATCTTAAATATGTTCTGGGAACCACATTCCAAGAATAATAACTCCAAAAACAACAATAACAACAGAAAAAGAGATCATAATGTCAGCCCTCATACACAAGGCAAATTTATAGTCCATAGGGGAGAAATATTTATACCTATAGCTCTATCTGTATCTCCATCCATTCTGCTTTTCTGTTATTTATGTGCCAGAAAGCTCTCTTCTAAAATGCAGACATGCAAAACAAACAAACAACTTGTGAGAAAAAAACAGAGTTAAGGTCAGAGTAATGTGGCTGAACTCATATGCATAGCTGCCTGGGAGTGAGCTCCGTTAAATCAAATAGTATTTACATCTGATTTCATTGATACAACTTTAAATGTCACAAAAGATCTTGACAAACATCTGGTAAAGAAGTGTTGGCACTGAGACTCCTAGTGTGAAGTATAAGTCATGTGAAAAAGAGAGAGAAGAACTATCCAGTCTTTGCTTTATTATTTGCTTCATTCTCAGATTCACAAACAGTAGTCACAAACAAGAGAAAAACCTGAAAGTTTTGTTATCACCTCATCCACCTGAGAAGGGAAACTTTGTGACTGTATTTATTGTGTTGTTGGGTGTTAGCCCTGTTGTGCAATTATGTGTCTTCAAGTTGCCTGTCAACTTAAGGTGACACTGTGAATTTCATAGGGTTTTATTAGGCAAGGAACACTCTGGCCCTTTCTGCACGAGGTGAGTGCCGTTACTTAGTGGCTCTTCTTGGGTCCGAAGTAACACAGACTTTCCCTTGAGCCCTTCCCTAGGGCTCCTCCATTGGTGCAGGGTGAACCGGAGCAGTGCGAGGTCTGTAGATCCGCACTGCTCCAGCTCAAAATGGCGGCTTCCTGTGGCTTCTGGCTCAAAATGGCAGCTTCTGGTGTCTTCATGGGATTGGACCAACCGCTGACGCTGGCCATGCCCACAGCCCGCCCTCCACTGATCACAGGCTAGCATTGGTGCGAGCCTGCACATCTGCACAGGTAAGTAGGAATGCAATGGCGTGTTCCAGAAAATGTAAAGACCTGTTTTTTCCGGTCTTTACTTAGCGCGCTGGAGGACCACTTGAGGGCGGGTTGGATCGGACTAAGGTGTGGAACTAAGTTAAATAGTCCACACCTAGTTCGATCCAAGGTGTGGACGACCTCCATGCCAGGATGCCTTGGCCCGTTTTAACTGCCTCATGTGGAAAGGGCCTCAGAGGTGGTTTTGTCTGTTCCTTCCTCTGAAATATAGCCTACAATATAGCCAATATATTCATTGGCAGTCATCCACTCAACTATTAACCAGAACTGACCCTGCTTAGTTTCCAAAATCAGATGGGATTTGATGCCTTTAGATTATTTATTCAACTCTAATTCCACCTTAGTCACTTGCCAGAGTAAGGAGGATTCATTATTTGTATTCTTTGGCATATGAGCCAGCCCCTCTAGAGAAGAAGTTGGTTTGATCTCCCCATTTGGTACTACTGCCTTTCTTAACTAATGTCATTACTTGCTCCCTTCCAAGTTGGAAGTAGTAGGCAAGCAAGTGTGACTGAAAGGTGAACCAAGCAAAGTAATGGGAACAGTGGGGAAAGCAGAAGAGAAGTAGTAGAAGTAAATATTTTGCTAAAATATTTTTTAAAAATCTGCTGACTGCAAGTGGTCACATGTAACTGCATGTCCACAACTGCATAAGGATCTTTGTGGATCCACCACAAAACAGATTCTTATATGGTGAAAAGAACATAATGTAAGCAGGGGCCATGGTCAGAGAAGTTTAGAAGTGCTGACTAGACAAGTAAAAAAGGGAGCAGAGCAGTATGGTCATTTTGTTGCCCTGTCTATTTAATTTATATGCTGAACATATAATAGGGAAAGCAAGATTAGACTCAGAGGAAGCAAGTGTGAAAAGTGGAGAAAGGAATATCATCAGTTTAAGATACACAGACAATACCATATTACTTACAGAAAAGAGCAAAGGCTTGGAACAACTACTGAGGAAAGTCAAGGAAAAAAGTGCAAAAGCAGGGTTACAGCTGAATATTAAGAAGACAGAAATACTGTAATGATCACAGATGAGTTGCATAACTTTAAAGTGGGTAATGGAAGACATTGGAATTGTTAAAAATTACCAATTCTTTGCCTCAGACATTAACCAAAATGGACACTGTAGCCAACAAAACTGAAGAAGACTGAGAATGGGAAAAGTAGCCATGAAGGAACTAGAGACATATCATAAAGTACCAAAGTCCAAATCATCCAGGTCATAATATTTCCAGTTTCTATGCATGGTCATGAAAACAGGACAGTGAAGAAAAATGACAGGAGAAAACCAACTCATTTGAAATAGGGTACTGGAGAAGAGTGCTACAAATATTTTGGTAAAAAGGCAAATGAATAGGTCAGAGCAAATCAAGCCTGAACCCTCACTAAAAGTGAGGATGACTAAACTGGGGCTGTTGTACTTTTTATCCAACTCTGTTTCATGACATAGAAAGAGCAGTTATATATCTTGCCTGGCAAATATGATCGTGAAAGACACACGGGTATTGAAACTGGGGCTTCCTATAGCAAGGGAGATGGTAGAGACTTGTGTAGATGAATTTTTAAACATTCTTCTGCAGATGTTGGGGAACCCTAAACGGGTTAGGCATGAATCATGTCCCACTCTTTATCACAGAAGAACAGGAGCACTGGACCACCCCACTTTCAAAGTGATAAATGGGCACAGGATGACAGGTGAAGGTCTACAGTGGCGATTGGCAGTAGCAAGCGGCAGTGCATGAAATCTGCAATTATTTCCACTGGCCAGGCTGGCTGGAGGATTCTTAGAGTTGTGGTCCATAGAAGTAACCTTTCCAAGCTCTGATAGAAGGAAATTGTTGGTTTCTGCCTTGGGCAGATTCAGAAGAGGAAAGGAAAGGAAAAATCACAGCCATTGAGTGAGCAGCACTTTTGCTGATATAATTACACAGAACACCGTCTAATTAAATTATCTGACTGCTGAAATTGCTTCTGTTAGCGGCCTGGGAAAAGGATGACTCATTTGTCTTCTGAAGCCCCCTTCAGAGGGGCTGCAGGTGGGAGGAGAGAGAAAGAAAGACCTGTCACATGAGCAGAATTTCCCTCATACCTGTCATGCTTTGTATAACTTGCAATTCACAAACTTCACTCAGAAGCAGTCAGCAATGCTTATTTGTAGCAAAGCAAGCAACACAGCACACTTCATTCAAAGTTGCTGAGACTAGAACATACATGGTGGTTGCAGGTTTTATACCTTTCTAAGCAAAGTTGGGCACATAAAGCTGTGACTGGAGAAGATTATTAATCTAACATCATCCCATTTTCCCAGACTCTCAGTTGTTTACCTATCTTTCATCCTTGAGGTTGGAACATGTTTCCTGCCTCCTTATCTCAAAAGCATTTCCAGTTCTCACAATACCTTTTGGGACTTTGGTTTTCTCCCTCATGTTCTCCCCCTCTCCCAGACACATTGTAGCTATGAGCAATAAAGCAATAAACCCTTTGAAGCATTGGAATACACAAACAGACTACGAACTGATACATAGGCCATTTCCACACTACACTGTTATAGTGCTATTATTTCACTTTAAACATCCCATGGAACGTCCCATGGAATTCTCTGACTGAGAAGTCTAAATGACCCTCCCTAAACTACAAATCCCAGGATTCCACAGAATGTTGAAAGTAGAAAAATAGCACTATAACAATGTAGTGTGGAAATGGCAATCATCAATTGGTATTCAATACTTTGTGGTGCTCTAGCTGATTCTAGCAATGCCTAAGCTAGCTACTCTGTCTATTCTGATATAGATCCAGCAGATCCTTTATGATAGGAGCCACACATCCTGACAACACCACTTGGGCTTTCCCTGTGTTAATTACAAAGAAATATCTTAAGCAAATAATCTTAAAGTTATTTAAAGAGAATTGAGCACAGGCATCTGTGCACATGGCACAATAAGCCAGGGAACTGTGAGAACTCTGGCTCATCATGTTGTGTGAGGGCAGCTTCTCTCTCTGTCTCTCTCTCTCTCTCTCACTCATTTTTTGACACATGATATAATTGAAAAACAACAGGGAAGTGTATCAAGTAAAAAGTCCTTGAATTAAGATCAACATTTCAGTTGAGTGACCATGCTCATTTCTGTGAGTTATTGTTGGACAAATGCTAGAAAATCAATATCTCTATTGAGAAACTATCTTTTGGAATTGTGAAGAAGAAGAAAAAAAAAAACCTGGAACATTTTGAGTTCAAATGTTCATTGTTCCCAAGTCTTATATCAAATCCCTTTTGAAGTTAAATCGTCAAATCATAAATAGAACGAAGTGCTCACCTACTGGCAGATTTTATAACTTGTTTTTATAACTAGCTTTGTAACTTCGCAAAAGTCATGAAGGTTAACGGCAACTTTGTACTTCATTATTCCTTATCAGCCGAACTAGGTCCTAGCTCAAGTTTGCTGTTTTATTACCTGTTACGGTTGTGAAAGGTGGACAGTGAAGAAAGCTGTTAGGAAGAAAATCAACTCATTCAAAATGTGTAAAGAGTTCTACAGATACCCTTAGCTGGTAAAAAGACAGAAGAATGGGTCCTAGAGCAAATCAACCCTGAAATTTCCCTAGAACACAAGATGACTAAACCGAGGCTATCATACTTTGGCTATATCAATAAGAGGACTTGATTCCCTAAAAATTTCCCTAGAAAAGACAACAGAAAAGACAATCATGCTTGGTAAGATAGAAGGCAGTAGGAAAAGGGGAAGACCACATTACAGATGGATGGACTCCATCACGGAAGCCACAGCCCTGAGCCTGAAAGACTTGAGCAGGGCAGCTGATGACAGGGTGACTTAACAGGTCTCTTAGCCATAGGATCTATGTAAATCAAAGTGCACTTGATGGCAGGTCACTGCTTGGGCTTTAGTAAGTCACTGACTACTGAGTCAAATAACAATGGGAAGGTACTGTAATGTGTGTATGTATGTATGCATGTGCATATATATATAAGTTAATGCTTAGGCTGAGCTACATATTGCTGAATTAGTACAAACTATACATACAGGGTAAAATTCAAAGTTAGAGATACTGAAAGTGAACCCACTGACATGAATGAAGCTTAAGTTAGCCAAAGTTTAAGTCTTGTTCATTTAAATGAGCCAGTTCTAAGTATGACCCCCAAACTTGGTTTGGAATGTCAGGAGATGCTATGAAACAGACCTGCAGGAGAAAAAGTGCTGAGGGGTTTGGTGAAAAGAAAGTCCCAATACCTAAGAAAAAGTCCTGCTACAAGAGAGGACACCTCACTGAAAAGTACTCAATGTTGTAACCCAACTTCTTTAATGGATTTTTAAAATACTGAAAAGGAAAGTTGCCTATTTGTTGCCTATGAAAGAGGTAATTTAGGCAGAAGGTGGTAAGACTTACAGTGAGCTTCCTTCGGATAGAGTCAAGTTTTTCAGCTGCAGTGATCAAATCTGCATTGGCCTGTGCCAGGGACTGCCGTTTCAGGTCCACTTCACAATATACCTATAAAGCAAAAGAGAAGAAGCTGTTTAAACTGTTCTCATCGCAGAATATCACTAGTGTTGACCACATGCAAAAGAGGAATTGAACAAAGTGACTGTAATGCTGGCAAAGAAAAAGCTTGCTAAGAGCAGGAGTGAGAGGAATGGGCAGGACAACTCAGTGATGACTCTAACAGTACGATACAAAGGAAGAAGGGAGATGTGTACAGAGAAAAAGAAATACCATAACATAACCTACTTCTTTTAATCTTACATTTGTAAACAAAGAGGGGAGGCCTAGGAACTGTGGTTTTCAGGACATAAAAAAACTGAAAAGTGTTATAAAAATTGTGCAGTTACTAGGTCACTACTAATGGAGTGGCTACGTATGAGCTGGAAGTTCTATAGTTCAGTGATATTTAGTTCACTGGCTTTCAAGTAGGAAGGCTGTGCCAAAATATCTTTTAAAAACCAACAACAGAAAATCCACTTTCAGGAAAATAGGTGAGTGATACCACAGGAGTCCATGTTGACAAACAGGCCAGGTGAGTTCCACTTTCCCCCTGCCACTACCCACCTCTTCACAGTCTGACTTAAGGTGGGTTACAACAGCAGCCCTCTAATCATGCAGTAGGTCCTGAATGCACGTTTGGATTTAAGGTGGGTCTCTAATCTGAAGGGATTGAAAACTACTCAGGTCAAAACTCAGGCCACCCACTACATCACACAAAATGCTGTTTTTATCACACCATTCTAGACTGCTTCCTTGGCATCATCCGCTACAATAAGTTTCCAGAATATTTTATATGGACATTTGTAACTAAAAATATGTAATTATTATAGATTAATTATTAATTATATGTAATTATCACAGATTGAACCTCAGGAAGAACTTTCTGATGGTCAGAGCTGTCTGGCAGTGGAATATGCTGCCTCAGAGTGTGGTGGTGTCTCCTTCTTTGCAGGTTTTTAAGCAGAGGCTGGATGGCCATCTGTTGGGAATGCTTTGATGGGTGTTCCTGCATAGCAGGGGGTTGGACTCGATGGCCCCTGGGGTCTCTTCCAACTCTATGATTCTATGATTAACTCAGGTTCAGGGATTCCTTACAAGCAATGAAGTATATATACATTGCTTCCTGTTCTATGAAATGTTACCGGTTACTTCAATGAAAGAGTAGCATGGTACAAGCAAAAAGAAAAAGAGTTCTACTGGATCAGATCAAAGGTCTATTTAGTTCAGCATCTTGTTCCCCACAGTAGCCAATTAGATGACTGTGTGAAGTGCTGAAACAGGAGATGAGGACAATAACTCTCTGAATAGCTGGTATTCAGAGGCAGCATGCTACTTCTGATTGTGGAGTAGTTGCTTATCATGGCAATAGCATTAACAGTCATATTCTCCATGAATAAGCTAATCTGCCACTGGAAAATCCAAGTTATCAGTCACCACTGCTTCATCTGATAGGATGAAATTCCGTAGTTCAGTCATGTATTTTTGTGAAGAACTATGGTCATTTCCGCACAACAACATTGCTGTCCTTCAATGGGGATGCATTGCTGGTGGTCTGCGAGATGTGCTTTCACATAATGTCATTGTAGTCCCACTGCCAATGTGTCCCCATCTGTCATGGTTGTGGGATATTCCATTACCAGGAGAAAAAAAATAGCCCCCCTTGTGCAACACTCCCATCGCTGGTGGCCATGTGGAAAGGAACATGCACTTCCTTTCCCAGTGCTGCATGGGAAATGGCCAGCTTTGCTGTGGAAGGAAGGTGTGTGTTGCTTGTGCTATCCTTCCACAGCAGCCAGCTGGGTGTAGAGGGAAGCATTTGCATCACGCTCCCATCCTGGCAGTCACACTATCAGGATCATGACAGGATGATGACAGAGACAGGTAAGGTGCAGAAATGGCCCATATCTTTTTTCATCAGTTTTCTCCTCCTGTCCCTAGTGCCACTTGCCATGTTGATTAAGAGGGTCCAAAAATAGTCTAAGGCAGATTCTTGGAAGGCACTGGGAACAGAAGGGGAAAGAGGACCTGGCAAAAGTTGCCTCTCCCCCTTTCACTGGGAGGAGTAATTGGAGTTCCAATAATGGGAACGTAGGCATTGAGATAGTCTGTCAACATCTGTACTAGTCACTATTCATTTGTAGTGGCCCCATAACATAATGTACTACAATGATATAGATATAAGAGAAAAATGTTATTCTTTTATTCTTCTGAAAATTAAAATTAAGAGAAAGACTAAGCTAAAAAGAGAGAGAATTAGGGAACTAGGGTGAGATGACCAGAAATGGTTCATGCCTCCATATTTCCTTTCCCCTCTTATACAGTTATTGTCAAAAATGAAATTTTTGAATGAAAAACAAGGATATTTGACATCATTTGTTATGAAACAATACCTACTGAAGGCTCACAATTAAATATAAAACATGTAATTGTTGGGAGTGGCAACCTTTGCATGCCTAATTAAATGGCTAGTTTGTTTGCATGTCTATTGTAAGCATAGAGAGATAACCTAGAGAGAACTTCCTGTTTGTTGGTTAACACCTCTTCCTCAAGCACGTACACATTCTTTGTTTTTAAAAGGTTCTCTTGCCATTTACTCCTCCCTTTTGCCTTCGCCTTTTGACCTGAAAGCATGCTCTGAGATTTCCTAACAGGGATTATTGTCAGCAAGCATGTGAGTGCTTATTTTTCTTCCTACCTTCTTCAAGAATTGAACCTGTGTAGACTGTGTACAAGATTTTGTGAGTAAATTCTTTTATATTTTTAACCAAACTGTTTTTTGTGTTTATTTTGAGCTAGATTAAGTGTGTTTGGGGTGGTGTTACAGAAGTGGGACTGGTGATCTGTTCAACTTCCGTTTTTGTGCAATTACTCTGCTGATTGAGAGTCTCATTACCAAAGTCTCTCAATATTCAAATATTTTTTCAATTGCCCCAACAGTAATCAGCTAGAAAAAGTACAATATGGCACATTAACATTTGATGTAAGACAAGATTTTAAAGCTCCAACATTTTGATTTCTTTTCAATTTGTTTCATAGATTCAACTGATCAACATTAAATGTGTAATCATTTAGGGGGAAAATGTATACATAATCAATATGGACACCCCTAAAGTTTGTACAAATGAAACAGGTTATAAAGCATTGAAAATAAATTGCTGACTTGAAAAAAACCATAAAAAGTGTCAACACTTACATATATCTTTTGGAGATGTCCACACAACAGGAAAGCAAATTGATAAAGGATAGAAGAAATGCTAAATGTGCATCATGACAAACAGTGAAAAATTAAGTATTGTAACTAACATTAATTACATTCTAGTAAGATGAATAGGCTACTCATCATTAATGAGAACATATACCTTTGTCTAAGTTTTGCATCTACCTGTGATAAATGTGGTAATGGCAATAAAATATATCATAGGAGCATCTGAATTAACAGCTCACTAATAGATTGACTTACGAGTATGAATGAAGTGTTTAATCATCAACATGGCACTATAACCTTTATGCATATAGAACCTTTATGCATCCAGCGTGTCACCTTTATGCATATAGTGTACAAACTGAACCTGGCTTAAACGTTATAAACTCCTTTTAGTGAGTACATACCAAAACAACTTTCTGTTATTGGGTGCAACCATGTTCTGTTTACAATAACATTTAGTGCCATATGGAGTGTAACGTGGTTTATGGACCTTTTGATTAAACAGCAAATGACAGTTTTTGAATAGAAAGGGTGTGTAGTTGGTTCTGTGCAAAATACACATTGACTCCTACTCAAGTGACAACAGAGAGATAGTCAAACATTCCTTGTCAGGGGTTCCATTTAGGACCTGCAGAAGGGAGTCTACAGTTTAAACTGTTTTAATGGGAACAAGCTAGAATGCCCAGTAGATCCAAGAGACTATTGCTGAAGGGAAGGGCATATATCTTTTGCATGCATAAAGTGACTTTCAGGTTTATATGGCAGGGGGGTTAATATGGTTTAATATTAAGATATATACAAAACCACTGCAAAAAATCATATTCAAGTACAATAAATAAATAAAAAACACACTATTTCATTAAACTTTCTTCATTGTTCGGTTTTAATCTTTTTTATTTTTTTTATTTTTTTATTTTATTTATTTATTTGTATCCCGCCTCTCCATGTGGATCGAGGCGGCGAACAACTTACAAATAGCATGTATTTCGAAACATTTCTATACATGCCCCCAACAAGCTGGGTACTCATTTTACCGACCTGCAAAAGGATGGAAGGCTGAGTCAACCTTGGAGCCGGGCAGGATTGAACTCACAACCTTGTGACTTGCAGTACTGGCATTTAACCACTGCGCCACCAATCTGATCAGAGAATTTTGGCCATTTTTTTTGTACATTACTCTAGGACAGTGGTTCTCAACCTGGGGGTCGGGACCCCTTTGGGGGTCGAACGACCATTTCACAGGGGTTGCCGCTCCTCAATCCTGCCCCCCTTTTAAAAGAAGGTGGCCTCACAGGCAATGGGAGCAGTGCTTCTGAGACCTCTGCGCTAGGAGGAGGGGAGAGGAGGTGTGCTGGGCGTTTCCCCGTCTTTCCCTGCCTGGTGGGAAAGCACTGGAGGAGCCTGAGGTGGAGCCGGAGGTGCGGAGAGTGGGAGGAGAGAGCTGGAGCCTGAATGTTAAGACAGAGGTGAGGGCACCGAGAGGAGAGAGCTGGAGCCGGAGTGTTAAGGCAGAGGTGAGGAGGGGAGACCTGCAAACCCCAGGATTCCATAGGATGGTGAAAGTGGAATAATAGCGCTATAACAGTCTAGTGCAGAAATAGCCAGGATGACTTTCTCCTCTTGCTTTTGTTGTGCGTGGACCCTTGGCGCTTTCCACATGCACGTGTTGTGTTCTTCGCCCTGACTGTCTTGCATTCCTCATTTTTTGTATATTCAGCGTCCGCACTCCCTTTAAGGGAAGAAGGGAGGGAGGGAGTGAAACAAAACGCATCTGCTTATGCTGCCGCCATCTTTCCTCTCTCCCTGTCCTTTCCTCCCTGCGCCTCGTGTAAAATGTGGGCTGTTTCGGCATTGCCTTTGGGAGCGACTGGCTTTTTGAACTGTGGAAACCCAACATTCAGAACTAGAACTACTGCCTTAATTCTGGCATTGATGGCTGCTTTCTGTGCTTAAAAAAAAAGGGGGGAGGGTTACCAGTTTTTAGGCATTAGAAGTCTATCCAGAGCAGTGATTTAGGGCGGTCTTTCCAATCTATTTGATGTTGGAACTAACTAACTAACTAAGTAAATATTAAATAAATAAAAAAATAATAACAAAAATTATTTTATGGTTGGGGGTCACCACAGCATGAGGAACTATATTAAGGGGTCGCGGTATTAGGAAGGTTGAGAACCACTGCTCTAGGATCTTGTGAGATAGGGCAGGATAGAAATACTTTTTTAAAAAACTGAAAAACAATTTGCAGCATGGAAATGTAGTAGAGAAAGATCATTCATGAATAAGCAAACATCTTTCTTTACAAATGCAGTAATGAAAGCTCATTTATAAATACGCAAACAAATATTAAGCAAATATTTTAATTTTGCTTAAAACCTAAGCAAAGTTAGGTTTTAAGTTACTAGTTTGAGCCTGTAACTTAAAACCTAAAAAACATTTTTGGGATTTTTTCCCCCTATCAAACCAAATTCTAACATATCTCAGAGCAATATAGTTTTCTAAAACAAATCTATGTGTGTGACATCAGAAAAGGGGCATTTATGTTTGCCTCCTGGATCAGTTTGTGATTGAAAGATACCATGGCACATGTTTCTCCTCAAGATTCTCTACTGACTGGGGAAAAAAATTAAACAAAAACAGTTACCCCAAACTATTGCCATGGACACATCCAATGTTGTCTCATTTCAGAAGGGTTGTGTCAAGTTAGTGATTTGGTGTGACACCACAGAGGAAATATCAGGGACCTTCAGATAGAGTTTAGGAAAGAGTCCTGCTTCGAAGCCCTAGGAAACTATTGGTGCCAATCAGAACTGGCAATATTGTGCTCAATCAACCAATAGCCTGACTCAGTACAAGGCAGCTTATTATGTTCCTAATTCATTAGATGTCTTGGGATATTTTCTATTCATGCCACTCTTTTGGATTTTAGAAATAAAGCTCTTAATGCACACTGATCCACTGGGCAAATGTTTACATTGGCTGGGACAAAACACCACTTCAATTTTGAACAAAATCAATATATTTCTTGGGACAGTGAATGCTCTAAGTGCTTTTGTGGTCCACAGGGAGAAAACCCTAAATAATACGTGACTCAAATTAGAGGACAATGTTCAATGTCATAGAAGGAGTGTGTTCTAGATCTATTCTATGGAAATTCTTCAGTGATGTGCAGCACTAAGTTATTGGAAGTTAAGGGCACATCTATACAATGCACTTTCATAGCTTTCTCCAAAGAATCTTTGGTTCTGAGAGTGCTCAGAATCTTCAGTTAGAAATCTATAACCTGTCCCAGATCTGCAGTTCCTACAGTTGAATAAATAGTTAGAAATGACTACTGAAGTGATAAAAGTCTTTGCATCCTAAGGAATCCAGAACATCATTTATACTTCATCAATAACTGGGCCAAAAATAATTGGGAGGTGGAAAGCAAATAATACCCAATATTTATAGCAGCATATTTTTGATGTTTTCACATGCTTTGATGGAATCCTAAAAATGTCACTATCTTGTATTTTGACTATTTTTATGATGAGCGCTACAAAACATGGGAGATTTTTTTTTGCCAATCACAGAAAAATAAGATATCATCCACCATTGACTGAAAGATCCCAGTCAAGTGCCAACCAAGTCCCATTTAAATAGAAATAAAATAGACCAGGCTTCTTCTAGTCTAGTGTTCTTCAGGACTGTGAGCTATAATTAGGGGTGACTGGAAGTTCACCACGTTTGGGGAATTTCATAGTAAAATCCTTACTCCACTGGACATTTTCACTGGTTTGTGTCTAACCATTTATGTGTTTCATGTGAAAAAGGTGATAATGCAAACTGCCTTAAAATAGCACCAACGTTATTATTGATGACAGAGTCTTCAGTTTGTATGTAGGATTGGTCTTGCTTAAAGTATGCATACTCCATTCAATAGGAGTAAGTTAGTCACGATCAATGTGTCTCACTGATTTCAAGGGCTCTCTAAACATGGCTAAATCAGAATACAGTCCTCCGATTTTTGATGGACCTCCAAGTTTTACAGCCTAGATATGTTTCCTAACTACTTAGCTAACCAGCTTCCCGCATGCAATTTAGTAAAAAATCAGAATGTGAAAATTGGTGGTCAAGGGTTAAAGGGTTTGAACTAAACAACTGAGAAGTTGACATAATACTAGGTCATTTCTAAGTTCAAGGTGTTATAAAAACAAGTAAGTTATAGAAACCCAGTCATGGTTAAATTAAAAAAGAAGTAAAATTCAAATCAGGAAATGAATTTTATAAATGAGTCAAGAAAATATCTAAGATGGTTACAACAAAAAAATTAATTTTAATTTTAACAATTTTTACAACAACATTTTTAAGAAGTGTGTATAATGATGGATAGAGCAATTGTGTATAGATTGGCAGTGAGTGAGAGGAGAAAAATGGCAGACCATCTGACACTTCTAAAGTTCTGCCAGCCTAACCTTAAATCACCTTAAACACGTTGTTTGACTCCTATACAGCTGCAGATACTGATTTAAACATGCATACTAAATTTAACTCTGAAAACTAGAACAACAGCAAGCACAGGTGTAAGCTTTGGCTGGCCTTATACAAAAAACATTTCTAATAGCTAGGGTATATTTAGAGTTCTCAACTAAAGATTAACTACATTCTCTGCCTGAATATAAGAAGAATATTGTAATTGTAATACCAGCATACATTTGTAATACCAGCATACATTGTAATACCAGCATACATTTATTTTACATCTATTTCTTTAATGACTGTCAAATAGAAACACATAACAATTCTCCAAAATGGACAGACATTTGTCCAGCCTCATCACAATGACATAATTTTGAAAGCTGGTAGAATATAAGGATTATATTTTCAGATTAGAACTACGGAGTTCAAATCGTGATTCAGCTGGGAACTTCACTTGATTGTCTTGAACCATTCACTTTCTTTCAGCCTAATCTGTTGCCCAAGATTGCAGTGGGGTACTAGAGGAGAAATATTGGGCAGTGAAGTTAACATTAGTTGTGATCAGCCCAGAATGACAGGATAATTAAATGAGGTGACTATGAAGCTTTCACTGCTTATTGCTTGTGCTGGGTTAGCATACAGGAAGTTAAGAAATGAAGAAAATAGTCAAGCAGAGTCTGGGCAGTTTTTTTGCTTTATTTAATGAGGTTTACTCTACTCCAGCAGCTTACACAGCAATGTTTTTTAAAGATACATCTATTGTTTATATTCTAAAAACTAATATTTTTGTTAAATACTTTGTGTAAAATACCAACTTTCAACCCTACCACTAATAAAATCTCACCGTTAAATTTATGGGGCTTGACTGTAGTCCTATGAACATTTAATCTTGATGTGACTTCTGCTAAATTCAGTGGGGCCAAATGTGGACCTCACAGATTTAACCTATATAATATAGTGAGATTTAATAAAGAACTTTCAATTTTAGCGTTGCCACCTAAATTTTTAGCAAGAAGTAGGAATCCCATCGTGTGTGTGTGTGTGTGTGTGTGTGTGTAATTATGCATCTATGCATTGATTCACCTGGTCAGAGTGTTTGTGTGTATGTGGAGGAATATGTATCCTAGGGCTATGACTATGCATTCCTTATAAGGGCATATGTATAAGGGCTGTCAGGATGAATTACTCTATTTCAGAATTTTACCATTAAACCACTGCAAGATTTTTACTAGGAGAAAATGAGTGGAGAAGACCCATCTACATAGCACATGCTTTTTCAGGGTGTTCAAAAATGATCTTTGAATTGAAATTGTAAAGTTATTTTTTGGACACCCCGTAGATACATATGTACACACACACACACACACACATGGAATTTCCTTATGGAACTAAACAGTGTTAACAAAAAGAATATTTTCATCTCCTACCTCATGGAATTTAATAATATTAATAACCCAAGCACAGAGACCAGCAGCAGCAGAAGATTTGGTCCGTACAAATTCTGGGTTGAACTCTGGATCACTCAAGTAATCTTCTTTCACAGCTTTAACAGTTGCTTCAGGAATATGTTCTTTGTCAAAATTGACCAGACTTTGAAGGAAATCATCTACCTAATGAGCAAACAAGAGAACTACCAGTCTACAAATTATGAGATACAAAGTGAAGGAATTATGAATGTCCTCCTTGACCAAATATGTGACCAAAGCTATTTTTTAAATCACTTGAACTTAAGGTATGGAAAGTTTTAGGGCTTATTTAGACCATGATTTTGGGTGATTAGTGCCTCTTTCATCCTAAGTTGTTCCTTCAAAGTAAAAACAAGGACATGAATGGCATGGTGTCATTATCCCAAAAGGTGGGTGACTCAGGGATCCACCCATAATATTGGTACCTCCACATGATGATGGAAAATTATTTAGCTCAAAGTGGGAGGCCTGGGAGAAGGCAGGCAACCTGGGGAGATCTTCCACAGATGTTTATGGGGTCCTTTGTAGGGAAAAACTAGCCAGAGAGTCAGAAAGTAAACTAAAATGTGTTTTATTAAAATAATTCAATCAATCAATCAATCAATCAATCAATCAATCACACACAAGATCCAAGCACTCACAGACTCACACAATGCTAACCGAAGGAAAAGGAAGGAAAGTTTCAGGGTTTGGGTGATAATTACTAATCAGGAGAGCAGTGAAGAAAGCAGCAATGTGGCTTAGACCTGTACCTAAGAACTGTATGCATTCAGAAATCAGAGCAACAGTGTGGTGTTCAGCAAATGAGATACTGTGAGGTAGGTGGTCAAAACGGTGGGTTTTTATGCTCAAAATCTGCCTTGAGGGCAATGATGTTAATGGCTCTCCAGCCAAGCAAACCATGGAAGTTGCAGAGCAGACAATGAGGTCCAGACTGTGTTAATGATCTTAGTGTTAGGTGACAAAGAGTTAACGGCTGTCATGATAGCTCTGTAATGGTGGACAATAAGGAGAATGGACAGGTCAGAGGGAAGAAGGTTAAAAACAATCAGTGACTTGGTGGGAACTCCCCATCACTATTGTCTGACAGCAGAGTCATTACACCTTAGCTTAAGCCTATTATCTCTGGAGTTTCCTGGTGAATTCCTGACAATGACCTGGCTGTGCCTAGAGGGGATCTCTGACCTACTTTGCTGTGCATACCCAGCTTGGCCTTATAGTCACATCAGGATCCATTTTATATCAATGCCAATCAAATAATATTTCTCCAATTAAACCACATCAAATCTGTGGGGTGTGAGGGTTGGTAACAGTATTGCCAAGTGAGCAGATTTCTGTGGACTTTAACTCAGGACCTTTTCAAGATATTTGGGCTCTCAAACCATTGTAAAATTTTTGTTTGCCTTCCAGTGCCAATTCTGACAGATTCTGAACACAATAAAACAGGCCTACTCAGAGGTAAGTGCTGAAAACAACAGCTAAAAACTATCCCTCCTCTTCCTCTGTCTCCTCTTCCTCTTCCTTTTGTTTGCCATCAGCTTAGCTTCAACTTATGGAGACCCAGTGAATGAGGGAGGCCTAAATACCCCAAAGGCATCAGATCCCATCTAACCTTGGCAGCTACGCTGCATCATGTAATGACCCTTCCTGATGCTTTTTGTTGCTTTCTCCTCCAAACATTTTTTTAAAAAACTTCAGTAAAACTTATTTTTTTCCATTGCAGAAATTCTTATTTATCATCTATTGGGTCAGAAAAGTGCTATTAAAAGAAATCAGAGCAGTGGCTTCCGTTCCACGTACTGTCAGCCAAGAGCTAGCAGAACCCCCTCCAAGACATCAAACAAAGACTAATAATGTCTGAAGAAATAGAAGCACATCTCTGAATTTCAGTTCTCCTTTCCGAAATAAGGATTTTGTCCTAAGTGAGAAAATGCTCTTCTGAACACAAGCTGGCACATAGATCAGTCTGACTTCAGCATCCAGGCCTGAAAAACTTGTGATTCCACCAATCCAAATGTGGCCTACTAGGTCTTTAATGAACTGACCACTTTTGTTGCTGTTTCTGCCTACAAAAGCAGGAAAGGTGTCAATCATGTTTCAGGCTGCAATACATGGGCAAGATGGGCTGTGTTTGAACTGATGATAGCAAATTATATGGGCTTGCCTCAAAGGAAGCTCCATCATGGTTATTCCATAGTTTTGGCAATGTGAAATGTCCCCAGCTAAGAATGGGCAAAGTTGACAAGCACGTTTTAAGTCAAGGTTCCCATTTTAATTTTGTACTCCTGTTCCATTCTGATTCCGAATCACACTTGACCTTTTTAAAATGTCTGCATGAGAGCTTGTATGTCTCTTTCTGCACATTTTTCAATAAGTGTATGTATACATACACACATTGTGTTTCAAATATTTAAAAAAATGTATGGAAAAACATACTGACTTTTGTAAGCAATTTTGTGTTGTTACTGTGCGCCTTCAAGTCATTTCCAACTTGTGGTGACCCCAAAGCATACCTATCACAAGGTTTTCTTGGCAAGATTTGTTCAGGAGGGGTTGCCTTCCTTTGACACTGAGAGAGTGTGACTTGGCCAAGGCTACCCAGTGGGTTTCCATGTTGGCCAAAGATTCAAACCCTGTTCTCTGGAGTTGTAGTCCAGCACTCAAACCACTACATCATGCTGGCTCGCAAGTCACAAGCAATTTTACCATTCCCCATATCCCTCCTTTTTGCAAACTTTCCACACAATGTTGCTGTACCGCTTCTGTCACAGTCATCTAGTCGTACTTCACACATCATCGCTGCTGTCCCACTGCCATCCTGTTGCAAAGCATCACATTCGCACAGCATATGCAAAATGGAAAAAATCCGTTTTGTACTTCCAATTGCACAGCGCTCCCATACTTACAATTGTGCGGAAGCGAAATTGAGATGCTTTCTGCCCCAGCACAGCAAGAAAGAGGCTGAGCCATTGCGTCCTTCTGCGAGAAGGAAGCAGGTGTGGAGGGAGCATTGCTGACATGCTTCCTTCTGGTCCTGAATTGCAGTGTGACAACATGCAAGAGAGTTGTCATGTGGAAATGGCCTAAATCTTAGAATTTGGAAAGCACAGTTTTGAGACAAACTGCAATTTGCTTTGTGTTGATGTTTAGGAAGTGCATTCCTCTTGAAAAGACAAACCTAAATACTTTTTCACAAATCCCTACTTCAAGTGTCCAGACCATAGCTGCGAGAATAACCTAAACGGTTGTGAAAGCAGACATGATCAGGGAGATCCATGACTTTCAGAAAAAACTTTCAAAATATTTTGATCAGAACAGCTACAGAAGGAGAAGGGGGTCAACCACCTCCAGTGAGCATACTGATCAAAATTATCTCTTCCTCAAGCTGCTATTAATTGAAGAGAAGAAGAAAAAAATAGGGACACAGTACAGGGACATGTAGTTTTGATGCTACATAACTAATAACAGCTTCAGAGAAACATGATTCCCAGGTTCCATATAACGCTGCCCCTGGTTTACCCTAATCATAATCATCACCAGAAATAGTACAGCTGAACAGTCGGAGTAGCATAGATTATACTGGAAATGTTGCATGTTGTTTTGGAGGAAACTGATTTTTTTTCTAGTATCTTCTCCTCTGTAGAGCAGTCTTTATGTTTACAAGACACTCTGCTGACATTTAACAAGCATGACTGGGGAAAACTTTTTGTACAAAGCAAGTCATTACAATGTTTTTCCCTATGATAGAATGTCAAAGGTGCCTAATTACTTTTGACGCCTTTTCTGAAGTTCTTCTGCAAACTCCTGTCATTCCCATTATCTTTGGCATTTTTCTCAAATATATAGCAGCAGACCAGGATGTAGCAACTAAGAAATATTTGCTTAGACTTTTGTGTTACCTTTTCTCAAATATATAGCAGTAGACCAGGATGTAGCAACTAAGAAATATTTACTTAGATGTCTGTGTTATCATCTGTGCCCTCTAGCGAAACATCCTCCATTACCTTACTCATGTACATTTTTGTGGTCTTCCAGCTCCTGTCCTTTGGAATCTTGCCATTTGGAGACAAAAGGACAAGAACAGCAGCTGTTACATTTGTTACAATCGCAGGTGGATTTGGGAAAGTTCTTAGTTCAGTCAGATTTAGCTGAAACAGAACCAGAAAACATAAAAGGTGTTATGTTATTGGGCTGACATCCTTCCAGAATTTACAATGCCATAAGCCAGACCTACAATGTCATAAGCACTGGAATTCACATTTATGGTCATTGCAACAGTGCAATGAATCAAGAGTGTTCCCTCTGAACTCACCTTAGAAGCAAGTCAGCCATGCTAACATAGCGATTTCCAAGGTGCTGAGGAGTAAGTTAGTGAGTGAAGAAGCATACAGAGATCTCCTAATGGTGATGAGCATTGTGATAGGCAGTTGCAGGGACTGTGCAGGATTCTGTCACAACTGCTCGTTGCAAAGCACTTTACTGCCAGTAGAGGGCTGGATGCTTCTTCACTCACAACCCATCTCCCATGGCCTCAGAAATATTGCATGTGCCTGACTTCTATGGTAGATTTTTTTTGGGGGGGGGCATTGGGAGATGTAGCTATGATGATAGAGCTGCTTTGTCATTGATGTGTCTCCCGCTACAGGATCTTGGTTTACATTTCCAAAGGTAAATATTACATTTCTCTAAAGCAGACTATTGTACCCATGCAACACAAGGACAAAATGTAGGTTTGCTTTCAACCGCATTCACACAGTGCTCATGTCACAGGTAACCATACGGGTGCTCCTGGTCCTGGTCCCACCATAAGCTGACTTTTCCCATGGCCTCCCATATTCAGCATGGAAATCTGAATAGGACGTTCTATCCATGTGCAGCTGCTCACATGTAGAGGCTTCACACTTCTGTGGCTATAAACGGAGTATTTTGAATCTGAGAATGACATATCTAGGTTTTTTATGGTGATTAAATAGGGAGTTGTACTAAGGAAATTAACTCACTGCACAACTCATTAGTAAATAAATTAGTAAACCAATTTAAACAATGTACAGTTTTGCCTCACCAAAGGGCTGCTGAAGTATTAACAATATTGTACCTGTTTTCCAATATAAGTTGGAATGCAGTTTTATCTTTAAATGTCACAGACACCTATGACTGTACTCACCTATATACATACTCATATATGTATGCTTATATATACAACTCAAATCTTAGAAAAGGGGTGGGGATTATGCAGCCATCCAAATGCTGTTGGACTGTAGCTAACTGCAGCTATAGACAGTGTAGCTACTGGTGAAGAATTCTGGGAATTGCATCTGGAGGACCTTGTGATTCCCATCGCTGTACTGATATTTCCAAAACTTCTAACTAGCAATTAGGTGCGAAGTACACAACAGCCATATTGTAATGGCAAGTAATATGTTACATGGGAGATACTTGTTTGAATCATGCAAGATACTTCTCTGTTCCTAACAGCAGCTGTGCCGCCTACCACACATGGATACCTCGATCTAAACATAGTCGGGATAGAAGGGGAGGAAGAATTAACTCTCCAAAAGGCATATAACCCATACATTTTTCACTCTGTGGTTAATATCAGCTTGGAGTTGGTAGAAGGAGCTATGTCTCGTGGAGAGTATGTGAGCCTTGCATCCTCACAATGTGCCCCAATCCAATTTGTTCCTCTCATGGATACATTTAGGAGAAGAAAACAGTATCTGATAATAAACAGTATGCCAAAGAAGGATAAAAAGTATTAAATTATACTGCAGCTATGGAATCATGGGGAGTCTTTAGCCTGTGGGCTGATACAGCCTAGGTGATATTCTGCAGCTTGACCACCAGCTTCTTCCTCATGTCTAGATCCCTTCTTTAGATCTAGCCTCAGCTCCAGCCCTCCCCTTTGGCCCAGCCCTAGTCCTAGCCTGTTCCAAAGCAGGAGAACAGGTCTAATATCTAATCACCAGCTGGTTCAAGCTAAGAGTTTTCCCTGATCAGAGGTGAGAATAGCTTCTTTTCTCAGTGCTGGGTAAAAGACTTTTCCCTGCTCAGTGCAAAATTTCTCACAAAAAGAAAAATTATTCTGAGCAGAGACAGTTGAGAAATAACACCTCCATGGCTGATCTACATGGATCAGCTATAGGCAGTTGGGAAGAATGTATTTGTGTGCATGCACATGTGTGTTTGTAAGAAGGAGTACTAACTACCCAGAAAATGTTTAAATAGAATATAGTAAGAACAGAGAGGTTGGGTACTTCCTGTGAAATGCTTTTGTGTGAATTTAGGCTTAGTATAGCGTTTGGAGAAAACCGGTGATCATCAGAAAGAGGGCAGTCTCAGAACCAGGAAATCCTTGAACCAATACAAAGCAAAACAATTGATCTAAATCCTTAGCCCCAGCTAGAGCAGAATCACTGGATCAATGGAAGCTTGGTAAGTCAACACTTAACTAAAATTCCATTGATTCAATGGAGCAGCCTAAAATGCTGGATTGGATCTAGTGATGTTTGGTAAATTGATATAATTTATATAATATAAATGTAATGCATTGTGGTAGAAAGACATTCAGGACCTTAAAAGATGCTATCTTGATAAAAGTGCAAATAATTAGGCAAGATGTAAATCCTTTAAAGAAATAAAAATGTGGTTTATTTACCCTGTTTAGTGTGTTCAAGGCAGCATTTGCTGCATTAAGTGCTGGCTCAGCTTTGGCAAGGTCATTTTCAGATTCTTGCTGCTGCTTTGTTACTTCTGCTTGAATAGCTGCTACCTAGAAAGCAGGACACAATCACTGTCATGACACTTATGTCTTGCAAATGGACACTGAAAAGCCATATACATATATACGAATGAATGACAAATGAAAGCCACAAATGATACAACATATGACATCCCTTTTTTTAAAGCTCCTGTAAGTGCTCTCACCAGCAAAAAAGCCAAAGAATGCAGATGTGATATTAACATAGTTTACATTAAGCAGACAAAATGGAGATGGAGAAGGAGAGTCAAATTGCTTGGAAGGAAGCAGGTGGCACACGATGGTTCAGAAAACCTCCCACAAATATCTGTCTAAGAAGTAGAGGCGATCAGAGAACTTTCAAATAGGAATCAGTTCCAAATCACTGCATGTGGCAGGGATGAGAAAGGTGTGGTCTTTCCAGATGTGATAGGTCTGAAGTCCCGCACCATTGACTATGCTGGCTAGAGATAATGGGTTCTGCAGGCCAACAACAATTTCAGGCCAAGAGCAACAAGCCACCATATATTCTTCCAGATGGGGCTTTAAGGCGTTGTGGACTGTAGTCTTTTACCTCTCCTGAAAAAGTTGCTGCAGAACGCTAGACAGACAGTGAATACATTGTAGTGGACCCTAACTGGATTTAAAAAAAAAAGAACTGTGAACTGTGATGCTTCTGTGCTAAGCATCAAATAAAACGCTTTCCATGCAGAGATTCTTCCCACTTTTTAAATCATGGCAGAAGATGACAGAACATGAATATCAGAGATAATGCCTTGCATCCTCTTCAGTAATGTTGATGTTGTACGTGTGACTTATGGCATCATAATTATTCCAATCCATGTTCACAATCTTTGCATGCTCCCACTGACCAAAAGGCTTCCTTTTGGAGCCTTACTGCCCCTCCCTCCACCAGCACAGCCATTTCTGTGGTGCTAGAGAACATGGCAGTAAGTAATGGCATACCCATCCCTCTACTGGTCATGAGGCAGGCCGGGACAGGCAGCCGGGACCAGATTTTGACAGGACACCACAAGAGTCTCTTCAGCTTCCTGTCTCCGTGTTCCGTGCAACCAGGAAAGGACTGGATATGTCATTATTCACCACTCTGCTCTGCAGCATCCCTGAAATGACTGTGCTGTAGGGAGAGGGGGCGGCGAGGCTTCGAAGGTAGTACTGGGGGGTATATCATAGCTTTGTCTGCATAGGTACATCTCCTGATACAGGATCTTGGCCAATGTGTTTCTTATAATATGGAGTCAACCCATTTTATTGATAGAGCAGGTCTATGGGCATTTAGTCCCTAATAAGTGCATTTAGAGTTGCATATGACACACACATACACAAAATACCCCCTCCCACCCCCCACAATATTTAAGTATATACCCTCTGCTCCTCCTCATCAGCTGTGGCTTTTTCTTGACTTAGTTTTTCTGTTTGCTGCCTGATCTTGTCAATAAGAGTCTCAGTGTCTTTGTTTCTCTGATGAAGTTCTGTCTCTTGAATGGCAAGCTTAGACTTCAAATCTTCTACCTAAAATGAAACAGGAACAATCTTGTAATTAAGTTTTAACAAGATTTAAATGATATTCAAAACAACCCGTTAAAAGGAGGCATTGCCTTGGGCTTTGTTGTACACTTGTATAATTATTTTCAGCCCTCTAGAGGATGCATAATTACATTTCCGTATTTATAAAAAGATTACCTTGAAGGCACCAATATGATTTTACACTCTATTGATTAGCATATTAATGTGAGGGTCAAAATGTGAGGGTCTAATAAAGAAATGTTGTTGGCAGTTTCCAAACTATCCAAAACAGTTTGTGTCAGTGCTTCTCTGGATTCCATGGTTTGTGAAATATTCCATAATCTATGAATTAAAGGAAGACAGGATTGTGGGCGTAGTAATGAGGGAAAGATGAAAATAACAAGGAACAAATAGGTTTCTTCATTGTCTGGTGATCTAATTCTTGATTGTCTTTTGTTTTCTGGGCACACATTTTTAATCCTGATTCAAAGTCCACTGAAATAAATGGCTTAATATTCTAGGGAGTTGGATCCAGCATCTGGCCTCTCCTTGAGAAACAAAGTACCTCCACTCAGTTTCCAGAAGTTCCCCTCCCAGGACTACAGCCCAGTCACTGAACCAAGTGTAACACCAAAAAGCTGGTCTGATTTTAATGGAATACCTCCATCATCAGTTCTTTTAAAACCATTAGCTTCAACTTTTTAATGGGTTTTCCTTCAAAAATAAATATCTTTGTTAAGAGAGACAGTCTGCCTATATTTCTGAAACAGATATTGATTTAATATATACATAGATGCATATAAAAGCTGGCTCAATTCTGTCTCTTTGTCATGAACTATTTTGACCAAGAAGTCCAAGATAAAGCTAACACATAGGAGCTGCTCATGTCTCAGTGGTTGTAACAGAGTTTCACAGAACCAATTTACCCTGTGATCCAAACAGTGGCAGATTTTGCTGTCCCTTGAATCTTTGATTGAAGTTTACTCACTTTCACCTATATAAACCAAAAGCTTCTACTGACATAGACTGCAGTCTGAAAACACAAAGATGGCTGAAGTGCAGCTGAGTCAAAACCAAGCCAGCTGAAGCTGTATTGATCCAAACCCCTTCCAATTCAGGAATGTTGAAAATTACTTAGAACTACTCTACCTAGGGCCTAATGTTTTGCTGATACAGTGCCTCTCTCCTTGGACTGAGGCACAACTTGGCCTCTCCCACTTTCTGCTTCTTCAGTCATCTTCTGGCTCTCCTGCCAACTGATATCAGCCAGCAGAGCAGTTGTGTCAGCTCTGGCACAGCCCTTCCAAGTACAGGTGCATAGGACAGACTGCAGGCAAGCTTTGTTACTTTGGTGTGTATGTGTGTGCTCAAAAAGAATTGCTGTGTCACATTTCTTGGTGCTTGAATATTTTGTATACTTTTGATGGATAATTGATGAAGAGGCTCGACTAGATAAGAGTCTTGGTGCTCTAATTTTGCCAAATCATTTCAGGAAAGGGGAATCATCCCCACAGGGAAGTTGTAGAGAGGCTCAGCCCTGTCCCTGCTCCCCAATTTTGGGGTCCAGGATAAGAGGAGCAGAGGAAAAAGAGAAGACAAGTTCAGAGTTATACAGTGATGGCATCCTGACTCTTCTTTTGAGCTGTCAGAATGATGCTGGCAGCTCAAGTACATACTAGTAATTTATTCTTATTTCTGTTCTTGTTCAAACATTTCAAACCAGAACAACTGGAGTTCCTGGAAGAATTTGTGGACTGCTCTGGAATTGCTGGCTACAGATCATGAGTGATGGCAATTTAAAACCTGTCTGCCATATTTGCTTATGAAAAGCTCACCATTTACAAATCCAATTCCCACAGGTGCCATAGATTGCTAGAGTAAGACACCAAGGAGATGTGCACACAATGTGCTATTAACAGAGGAAGTGAATTTTATGCAATATGATGAGTGTCAGCTGAGGCTGCCCTAGGGCAATGCTTGTTAGTTCATAAATGAGCTGATTGTATGTTCACAACTACAATTTTCATGAAGTCTCATTCAAGGAAATATTAATGGCTATTATTTTGCTGCAGCATAGATATAATAGACAACTGACAGTTTCTGAATGTTTCTTGCAAGATCTGTTGAAATATCATATAATGTCACAATAACAGCAATATTATCTTTTAAATCAACTTTTTTTCCAGTAATCACAGGACAGACTATCATAGGTTAATTTTACATTAAGTGAACACAGACATTTAACTCTGAAAGCAACAGGGCTTCTGTTTCTTTGTTTGTTTATATGCTGCCTTTCCACCAAAAATGGTGCTCAAGGCAGATAACAATAATAACAATTATATCCATATCTATATCTATCTATATACACACACACAGTTAAAACAATGCTTAAAGCAATTAAAACAAACAAATCAACTAAAAATGCAAATACACAGAAGTAAAAAGATAATAACAGCACCCAGTGAAACTTGTTCCAGAATCTTAAATACATATTTTCTGGGTCAAAACATATTTGCCTGCTGGAAGAAACAAAAAAAGAAGTAGGAACTATTCTCCCTTGAAGAGAGTTCCAGTATCTCTGGGCAGCTGCTGAGAAGTTTGACTCTTACAATCTGACCAAATGTGCCTTCAACAGAAGTGGGACTGAGGAAAGGTATCTTCTGTGAATCTGAAAAACTGAACAAACTTACTTGGTTTGACTATCCCAATGTGGCAGGGACAGTCACAAATAATCCTCTGTCATCTCACTTTTTCAGCTGCTTTTAAGAGTCTCAATTTCTCTCTTCTTCCACTTTCTCCCTTTGTACTCACCTTACTTCAGCTGCTGCAAACTGAGTCCAAGGTGCAAAAATAGTTTGTGCTTAATTAATATAGCATGGGGAGAGGAGAGAGTGGGATCTTCCCTTTCCCAGTAGGCTCAAGCAGAAGCAAACCACTGAAGCCTCTCCTAGCTTGAGTGTTCTTCCTCATTTGTAATTTTTGCCAATTTGACAACACTTTGATATTACTTTGACACTCATGCCCTGGCTTTCATCTGTGACATGTTGGAGGGCATAATATGGGAGAAAGTGATCTTCCAAATCGCTTGATTTCAAATCATACAGGGATTTATAAGTCAAAATCAGAGGCCCTTTCCGCAACACACTTTTTCACACAGCTGGGGTGCAAGGATCGCACGAGCAGTCTCCAGTGAGAGGCTCTCACATCCCAGTTCCTTCAGCTCCTCAGCTGCCGCCCGCTCGCACAAGAGTCCTGCCTTTTCCTTCCGCAGTGCAGCCTGGGATTTTCCCAGGCTGCACTGGGGCAGGAAGCATGAGTGCCATGGCTCCAGAGCTCTGCCTGCACAGCAAGTGTGTGCGGGGCGCCAGAGCAATGTGCAATTACACACCATTTTCAGCTCAAAGCTGAAAATGAAAAAGTGCGTGAGTGGCGCCTGCCAGGCCCTGGAGTGTCAAGTGATTGTGAGTGCGTTGTGTGGACTGCTCCTCACATGTGCGCAATGCTCAAGGGGCCCTTTTGCAAATGCCATGTGAAAAGGGCCAGAATTGTGCACAGAAACAGAGTGGCAGTTAATGACTCTGTTGTAAAAAGGGAACACACACACTCTGTAACTGGGCCCTGTCAACAGCCTGGTTACAGCATTTCATAGCTTCCAAACACTTGTCAAAAGTTGCTCCACATAAACCACATGGTTGTTGTGTGCCTTCAAGTTGCTTCTGACCTATGACTACCCTAAGGTGAACCTATCACGGGGTTTTCTGGGGCTGGGAATGTGTGACACACGCAAAGTCACCCAGTGGGTTTCCATGGCCAAGCAGGGAACCGAACCCTGGTCTTCAAGGTTGCAGTCCATTGCTCAAGCCACCACACCATGTTGGCTCCATACTACAGTAGTCTAAATGAGATGTAACCAAAGCAGGAATCTTCATGGCCAGATGATCAGACATCTTCAGGAGTGCACTCCTTCCAAATGCAGAGGATGCTGAGCTCAGGTAATGCCTTAGTACAAACTGAGGTTTCTGTTACTTTGGTGCTATTTTAGTGGTTCATTCCTATCAAATCATCTCCTAACTTACCTGGGAAGCCGTAGTTTGCAGTTTTTGTAAGCCATTTTCCAATCTTTCCATTTTTCGAACCAACTCTGTTCCCTTCTTCTCCAGAAGGTTCTGGTAAAGTTTAATTAGTTCTAGGAAGCTCTTTGGAGTGGTGTAGTTATAATGCTTCTCATTCTGCTGATACTTGACACTCACTTCGTTAACACTTGTGTGCACAAAAGCAATGAAGTGGCTGACCGAAGGCTTCACCTGAGACTGGAAAACAAATATAAGCAAATCATATTTTGCAATATTTCAGGCTATCCTCTAGATGAGAGGTAGGCAACTGCATGATAAGACACTTCCCACGTTCCCTCTCTATGTCCACATTTTGTGCAGTTTCCTTCCCACCTCAAAATGACCAACAGCTCCCTGAAACCTCTGGGAAAACATTGAGCATTTGCTACAGCAGTCTGTCTCTGTCTCTCTGTCTCTGTCATTTCCTGCTTTACGTTCCTTTAGGCCTTTCTGCAACTTCAGAAGTGACTGAGCAGTCATTCCCCATTTGTGCTTCAACATGATGCAAAATGGCCACCTGAATTGCATAGCAATACTTCTCCCAATATAGTGTGGCCATATCCCATTTCTTCCCATCCAGGCATCTAATTTGCTTATTATACAACTTATTTGACTTACTTTATTTATGCAAATTAGATCCATTAGCCGTTTCATGTTTTACTTCCCACTATGTTTCAAATTTCATAATATATAACTATGGGCCACCATTACAATTCTACAAACCTACTTTGCAGGATTGTAGTGTGGATTAAAAGAGAGGAGCCATATGATATGGACACATATGTTTGTAGCGCAGCTAATTTAAAAAACAACAACAATAATATGAACATTTTGCCATGTAAAGACACATCCAGTGGTATTCTCATCAGATCCCTATTTTCGCCATTAGTTTTTCACTGATGGCAAAATCCCCTCAAGATTCATGAAAATACCACAGGAAGCTCCCGAAAATGACTACCCTTTGATTCACGGGCCAAGGATGCAGAGGAAAGTAAGGACAGATAGCAGTAACTGAAGAGGAAAAGTGTTCGTCTGATTTCCTCCAGAGATAATACTATATGTATTTTATTATAAGAAGAAATCTGTTTTCTTTAACGGACTTTCACTGATTGGACTGTTCTTAAAAATTCACAAGTTAACCAGCTCATCTGTGCTACGATTGTATGTATTTCTACCTAGGCCCTTTCCGCACCAGGCAATTAGAGCGGGGCAGTGCGTCCTCTCACGGAGGTCATCTGCACCTTGGAGTGGACGAGGAGTGGACTACTTACCGGAGATCCACACCTCAGTCCACTCCAAGTGGTCCTCCAGCGTGTTTTCTAAAGACTGCAAAAAACAGGTCTTTATTTTCCTGGAACGCACCATTGTGTTCCTGCTCCCTTGTGCAGATTCGCAGGCTCGCACCAATGCGAGCCTGCAATCTGCAGAGGGCGGGCTTTAGGTGTGGCGAGCTTCAGCGGTTGGTCAGGACCCACGACCAACTGGAAGCTGCCATTTTGGAAGCCGGAAGCCACCATTTTGGAAGCTGGAAGCCGCCATTTTGGAAGCCAGAGCAGTGCGGATCTTGCACTGCTCCGATTCGCCCTGGACCAAGGAGGAGCCCTGCGGAAGGGCTTCAGGGACAGTCCGCGTTGCTTCGGACCTCAGAAGAAGCGGTAAGTAATGGCACGGAGCAATTCCCTTGCCTTGTGTGGAAAGGGCCCTAGTTATTATTTGCTAATGCCAATTAAGGCAATGAGAAATATTTGTATTTTTTACATTTCCATTCCCTCTCACTTCACTAGTTATACCAACCCACCTCAACTTGTCCATAAATATCTGTCAACTGACAGATCAGTTGCATCTAATGAAGTGAGCTACAGTCTGTAAAAGCTTATGCCAAATAAAACTTGTTCATCTTTAAGAGCAGATAGTGTTGGGTAGATAAGAGCTGATAATCTTGTTTTGCTGCAAAAGACTAACACAGCTATCACCTTGAAAACCTAAAAAAGTATTTACTTGATATAAGAAAAGAAAAAAAGAAAGTAAGTGCCAATCCAATGTGGCAGATGTGTTCCTCTTCCTAATACCATCTTTGTACTTCTTTGTATTTCTCTTCAGCATAAATCCTTTCTACATCCTCACCAATTTAGCTGCTATTTTGTTTCCCTGATAAGAAGTAGAAGTAAATGATATTCCTCTTCTATGCACGTTTAACTGAGTAGGACATATGTGTGAATAAATAGTTCAAATGCCCATATCATACTCCCAGGGCAAATAAACGTGGGGTATGTTATTGCCATTGTGTGCCTTCAAGGCATTTCTGACTTTTGGCCACCCTATCATGGGGTTTTCTGGAGCTGAGAGTGTGTAATATGCCCCAGGTCACCCAAGACTTTATCTTTTATCACTGTTTGGATCTATTTCCCAAAAAGCTAAAGATGCACATCAGGCATCTACCTCAATAAGCTTCTATCAGTCATCTCTTCTTGCTTTATCCCAGCTGCTTAGTGTAGAATTATTACTCCTGAGAGTAGAATTCTGAGGCAGCACCCTCAGGGAGCAATGACTTGCCCTGGCTCCTTTCTCCTGGAAGATCTCTGCTTCTGGTGCCTTGCCTCCATTGCTTTTCTCCTTACTTGCTCCAGCCCCATTCTTCTCTCTGCCTGTACTCACCTCATGCCTCTGCCAGGCTCCCTTTTTGCTTTTTCTGCTCTGCAGCTGCATCTCCTATCCCTTCCCTTCTTCCCTCGCCTTGTCACATCACACCTCCTTCTCTTGCTCCTTGTCCCTTACTATGCCAACCTCTCCTGCTCCTCACACGCTCTCATAGCAACTCTCACTTTCCCTCTCCTCCCTAGTGTCACAGGCACCAGATGTCCATTGCCAGGCAATGGAGTGCAGAGATAGCCGAAGGCCATTCATTAGGCAAACTGAAACAGCTTAGCAGTTCAGCAGGGCTTGCCTGTTCAAGGTGGAGCAGAAGCATAGTCAAGAGTCAGTTCAAGAGTTCAGGAATCCAGCAGGCAACAAAGTTAGACAGTCCAAGAGTCAGGCCATTTCCGCAAGATGGGGCTCAGCGAAGTCCTTTCATTACAGCCCCAGTGGGGAGGGAAAGCATCGCAGGAACACTCCCCTCTGCACCTCACACAGTCACTGCAGAGGGGAGCACTCTGGCCCCATCTCTTCCCTTCTGCAGCACAGCCAGGCACTTGTCAGTGCTGTGCTGGGGACGGAGGCATTGTCAGCATGCTTCCTTCCTTCTGCATGGCCAGGAAAGGTGGCAGCATGGCTTGATGGTAGGTGTAAAATGTTTTTTTTCCATTTTACAAATACCGCACTCATGTGATGCGTGGGGACAAGATGGTGGTGAGACCATGATGACGTCATGCAGAAGCACGACCCACAGAGCACTGCCATCATGTCCCAACTGCGGGGCAGCCATGCCATATGGAAAGAGCCTCAGAGAATCCAGATAGACAGAGAGCAGGGAATCCGGAGCACACAAAGGCAAGGTCTGGCAAAACATTCAAGTTGTTTCTGGTGTCAGGCCATCGCCTTCCTTAAAAAGAGTGGAGCCAGCTGGCCCTCATCTCAGCCTGACTAGCTCTCAGTGCGCTTGCATCTACTTGTCCTCCTTTGAGGTTGTTGTTCATCTGGAGAAGTTGACTCCTGGCCCATGACACCTACCCCGCTTCTCTCTCTCTTCCTTCCTGCTCACTACCTCACTGAGCTCGCCCTCTGAGCAGCACATCCCTTCCTTGTTTCTTCTGCTCTGCTGTTCATATTGCTTGCTCTTCCTTTTCCACTATTCCCTCCCTTGCCTCATCTCACACTCTCTTAGCTTCCTTCCTGTACACAACTGCTTGCTCTTGTTTCTTCCACTCCTCTTGCCTGTTGTCCTAATTTTGCACCCCTCCTTTGCTTCCTGTACTCTGCTGTTCATACCACGCTCCCATCTTTCTTGTTCCCTCTCTTGCCTCATTTCCATCCCATGGAATCCTGGGGCTTGTAGTGAGGCTCTAGAGGAGCTCTCTGAGTGAGTATCCTAAATGCCCTGCCCTAAATTGCCAATCCCAGGATTCCATAGGATGTTGCCATGGTAGTTAAAGTGGAATCATAGCACTATAACTGTGTAGTGTGAACAGACCTCCAGTCTGTAACCAAATTGCCTAACATATAGATTCTTCTCTTAGGCAATTTAGTCTCACATTATGTTGCCAATGCATGTTTTAGTGCCTCTCTCTTGCTGCTAGGGCAGCAAGACATATTAATTGATATATTTATATTTGTTCTTATCACCCTTATATTTAAATATTTGTGATGTGCAAACCACCTCTGAAACCCTTTGGGTGGCAAAAAGGCAAGGTAGAGATTTAAAAGAGAGAGAGAGGGAGAGAGAAGATTCAGAAACTGAATTTTAGGGCTCTCCTTTTTGTGAATTATCTAATTTGGTTTTGCTGGTGATCATACACAGCTGATGCATTACAGGAATCCATAAGAAAAACAGCTGGCTCAGTCCTTCAATCCTTGGAGTCAAGCGACTGCTGACTATGGTGATATATTACATGAACACTTCAGCCTATCATTGTAATACATCAAAGCAAGGTACTGGTTTGAAGGTGGAATTACTCAAAAGGTGTTGTCATTTAGCAGACCTGTCCAGGAATGAGGTATCAGCTCAGTCATGGAGCGGAAGACACAGCACACTGCTAAGAGGAAGGAGGTTTTTAAGCTTCAAAATATTAGTGTGTTAATGAAATACAATTTACATTCATACAGATTATAGCACAAGGGAAGGTCATGATGCCACTGTAATTACTCAGTTAAAATCAAATGCTGCTGCCACCAGAAACAGGGTACTTTTTCTATGCAAGGCATTTGTTCACATTTCACAGAGAGAGGTGTCTGTTGTTTTCACACTAGCACTTTTGTCTGAAATAGTCATCCTTTATCCATGCATATTTTACAGACAATCCATACCACATAATGGTAAGTTGCTGTTACAGTCTAATGTTTATGGGTGCTCTTCCTGTCTGCCTACTTGGGCTGTTCTGGTAATTTTCATAGTGATCATGATGCTCCCACCTTGCCTGCCCACCCACTCCAATACAATAGAGGCCTTTTCCGCACGGGGCTTTTAAAACGGTGCAGAGCATCCTCCAGGGAGGATGACTGCACCTGGGAGCAGACTGGTCCAGACTACTTTGTATAGTTCCGGACCTCAACCCGCTCCGGAATGACCCAAAGTGGTCGTTCACCTTGCTTTTGAAAGACTGCTTAAAACAGGTCTTTCAAAAGCACGGAGTGCACCACTCCATTCCCGCGCTCCGGTGCAGATTTGCAGGCTTGCACCAGTGTGAGCCTGCAGATCTGCAGGGGGTGGGCTTTGGGCTGGCGAGCTTCACCAGTTGGTTGAGAGCCTCCACTAACCGGAAGCTGCCATTTTCATCCCCGGAGCAGTGCAGAGTGGCAGCCACGGACTGCTCTGGACCCGCGGGTAGAGCGCACAGGTCCGGTGAGTATCAGCATGGGGTGATTCCCTCACCCCGTGCGGAAAAGGCCATAGTTAAAACACACAAAAGGTTAACATTCAGTTTTTTGCCTATTGACTGTGGTTGAACAACTAATGGTGTATAGCCCATTATTGTTCTTTGAGCAGTGCTATTTTGCTGTAAAAACAAACAATCAATCAATCCAAGGGCATGATTAACTGGCATGATTAACTAATTTGGGAAAATTACTCTCTATAAAAGTCTAAAACTGAATGGGTGATTCTGGGAACTGTAGTGCAAAAAGGTAACTTTTCCAAGCTCTGTATTTAAGAGGTCCTGCTCCCCTCAGCAACAAAATGCGATAAAGACTGGCTATTCAAAGAAGCAAGAGCCAGTGTGATGTAGGGGTTTAAGCATTGGACTACAATCCTGGAGAGCAGGATTCAGTCCCCTGTTCAGCCATGGAAAGCCACTGGGTAGCCTTGAGTGTGTCATACACTCTCAGCCCGAGAAAACACCATGATGCGTTTGCCTTAGGGATGCCATAAGTCAAGAAACGACCTGAAGGCACACAACAACAACATTCAAGAAGCACTCACATGGAAAAAGGAGAAGAAGTTGGAAACAATGCTTTTAATTAATATTTGAGAAGACAAACTCCTAGGCTCCTTCCACTTTCCAGTCATTCCACATTAACTGCCACGGCTGCTTCCCATAGGATCCTGGGGTTGCCAGTTTATGGGGAGAGGCCTTTAGAATCCTCAGCCGGGGAGTTCCTCTGGGGCCTCTGGCCAAACTACAAGTCCCAGGATTCCACAGGAGGCAGTCATGGCATCATAGAATCATAGAGCTATAACTATGTAGTGTGAATGGGACCTTTAACAGAATGTGGAAATATCCCATGAGGATTGTGCCCATTGTGAAACACCATACTAGGTGAGAAACTACTACACCCTCCTACAGCGTGGATAGTTGCCACAAATTTTGGCAGCAAGTAACATGGTGGCCACAACATAAAAGCTGGTGTGCTCTCCAGTCAGCTTTATAGGAGCAAACAGGGGCCCCTGTGTCTGGGAAGTCACCCACTCCTGCTGTGGACCATAGTCCTCCCTCCTCCTTCCCCTTCTGAAAGATAAGGAATTTCATTTTCAGTAGGGACCCTTTCACACTCCAGAATTATACTGCTGTGATTCCAGCTTAACTCCCATGGTTCCATTCTAGGGATCCTGGGATTTACAGTTTAGGGACAGCTACCCTGGTGCCTCTGGCTAAAATACCAATCCCAGGATTCCATAGGAAGCAGCCATGGCAGTAAAAGTGGAATCATGGCACTGCACATCTGTAGCGTGAAAGATCTGAGTTTGGAAGAAAGGGAGTAGTGGCAGTGACATTCTGCTGGAGGACAGGGGCTACCAGTCTCAGCACCCATAATGTGTGATGCTACGTACATTATTCCCACTGTGAAGAAGCTTCCTCTGTAGGAAAATGAAGTTTTATGCATTCATACATGAAGTAACTTCCCATAGGGGACGCTAGAACTTATACATACAACACTGGCCGTTTCCACACGTGGCGATGGAATCGCCCCAGTCCGGTACTTACTGGACTTCTTGGCTCGACACTTGGGTCCAGGCTGCTCTGGAGCAGTGCGTGGCCACTGCTCCACACTGCTCCGGGGAAGAAAAAGGCGGTTTCTGGTTGGGGGAGACTCTCCACCAACCGCTGAAGCTTGCCAGCCTAAAGCCTGCCCCCGGCAGATCTGCAGCCTGCAAATCTGCACTGGAGCACAGGAACAGAGTGGCACGGAGTGGCACGCTGTGCTTTTTAAAAACCTGAAGAAATAGGTTTTTAAAAAGCATGCTGCATGACCACTTCGGGTCGTTCCAGAGTGGACTGAGGTGTGGAACTACGTAAAGTAGTCCAACCCAGTCCACTCCCAGGTGCAGACGTCCTCTCTGGAGGACGGTCTGCACCGGTTTTTTAAGCCCGTGCGGAAATGGCCAGTTATTCTTCTATCGGAAAAAGAAACTCTAATGGAGGTTTACTGGTGCTACCTAATGGTGCTACACTGCCTTTCCCTTTGCCTGTTAAAAGAAATTTTCTCAGCAGCAGAGAAAAATCAAAGCAGCCTGCAGCATCAGGAACCACTGGGCTGCAAACAAGGCTGCATTCACTTTGATCCTGTGTGTTTTCAGGTCCCCTGTCAACTTGCAGTGACTCCCATTAATTTCATAGGTTTTCTTAGGTATTGGTTTTGCCAATTCCTTCCTCTGATATATAGCCTACAGCCCCTGATATCCATTGGTGGTCTCCCATCCAAATACTAGCCAGGGCTGACCCTATTTAGCTTCCAAGATCAGATGGGATCTGGTGCCTTTAAGGTATTTGGGCCCTATCCTGATCCTACATGTGAGTATTCGAGCAGCAGGCTTTGTGTATGGATACTTGCCTCCCTCAACACCACTGAAATCTCTACCCAAGATTATAAAATCAGATTGCTCTGAAAGTTGTCACACATACTCATTTTTTACTGCTCTTTTTCTATTCATGTCAGTTATTAAGATAACTACTCTGATCTCATCCACTTTATTTTAATGCTTTAAATCAATGTACATCATCCAAAATATTATTAGCAACTTTTGTTGTCACTTTAAATAACTTCTAAATAGAAGGATTTCTTAGTAACAATTGTTAGCCTGTTAAATGTTGTTCAGACTTCTGAATATAATCTTCTACTCAGTATCTCTGAAGCTGAGTACATTTCTAGTACGTTAATTATTTCAGAGGGGGAAAAGAAAGATGAAATACCCCAAAAAAGTCTTTGTTGTCTACTAAAATTAACATAACTAAAAGGAGCAATAAATTTCCTTCAACAAAGACAGGCAATACAATAACTCAAAAGAGTGGAGAGTTTTTTTCATTAGTGTATGAAACTGCAAGACAGAAACATGTAATTTGAAAAAAAAAAGCTCAGCAATAAAAATGGAAACACAGCTGATGTTGCATCAGCAGCATGAACATTTAAGATATGAGACTTCAAAAGCTATCCTCAATTCTGATAAAACTTTTCACATTAAGGAATCTAAATAAGAGTCGAACTTGTAGCCTTTTACAAGCACCAGCTAAACTTCCACTGAGTTCAATGAGGCTGGACTGAACTCAGAATAAATGTTCTCTCTGTCCTGGAGTCACTTGCCTCACATTAAACTATCTTTTTACCGCTCTCTTTTAACTGTAGTAAGTGGACATATTATAAATCTATGAGAACCTCAGATGATTTTATAGTTCTAGTAGCACCAATATTTTACAATGAGGCCAGGCTGTAAGAGCATCAGGTTCTGAGATCAGAGGGTGAGAAATAAATTACATGTGAATGCAAACATCTGTGTCGTACATGCTGTAGAATCACAGAGTTAGAAAGGGGGGTACCCCAGCACATTTGAGGCGGGGAGAGGTTGCTCAGAAGGCTGTCATAAGCTTCCTGTGAGGAGAATTGGAGAAAACTGGACACTTAATCTCTGTAGAGAAAGCGTAGATGTAGAAATATGATAAATAAATCGTATGCTACATGACATATTTTGAGGTGAGGGAGGGAAATCAGCTTTCTCAGCTGCTCTTTGAAATTCTTTGCCTCCCACAAGTGTTATTTTGATGTGCTAACGTGCGCTCGCCTTTGAGTTCTTGAAATCCAGGAAACCTCTCTCCCTCCCCTTCCTCCGACACCTCCTGCAACCTTTACAAGCAGTCTGAGCACATTTCCTGCTTTGCATGGAAAATGTATTTGCACAGTTGTCAGATTGATGGACAGAGGGAGAATGATAGGAGAGTGCACTGATCTTTTACTTGTTATTACATACAATAGCCCAGTAGGGCTCATGATGTGTTGGTGAGACAAACTGTGTCCTATTCTGGAATACATTAAGTTTGTCTCCAGGACACACATGACTTCACGAGGGTGTCTAACCTCATTCATAATAGATGCTAATCTTTTCAGGGCTGACTGATGACAGCACTTCCTGTCCTTCACGGAATTAGAGCTGGGTTTTATCAAAGGACTCAAAGTGCCTGCTAATTAGACTAATTCCCTTCATCATGAATTATTTATTTCCACTGGTAACTGATCACTGTGACATTAATGGGTTCTGCTCAGCTTAGTTCCCCACTAATATACACTGTAAGTTAAACATTAAAAAAAAAATCCTAGTACCTTAACTGTAAGTTAAATGTATCCTAAACAAAAGTCACACAGCCTCAGAAGGAACTGGTACTTCTAATCAAGAGATATGAGATCAGCACAAAACAGTATCTTAAATTCTCCCATTTTAAGGTTACAATTTGTACAATTTACTTAGGAGAATGGGTACATATGCCTCCAAGTTTCCTGTCAACTTATGGTGATCTCATGAATCTCTTAGGGTTTTCTTAGGCGAGGAATACTCAGAGGTGGTTTTGCCAATTGCCCCCACTAAATTCAAATTCATAATATAAATGCATGTTAAAGTGGAAATCATATGAATTAACAAAATTGAGTCTGACAGAAGTTAAAAAATTTCTATTGGTATGTGCAGACTGAGTCAGGCTTTACTGATGCAAAACAATTATTTAAAAGAAATCATGCTTTGTAACTACAGGAAAGATTTTTCTTTCCAAATGAACTTGTTGTATTTGCCTTATTTCAAAGCTAATATTTTAAAAATGCAGAGACAGAGCCAGTCCTGGGTCAGGCTGCTGTCTAAGCATTTGCTCTTGACAGGTAACATCCAGACTTTTTCAGGGTCTTCTGTCTGGTGGTTCATCTTGCTTTGTCAGATTCTTTTTTTGGGGGGAGGTACTTGCTATGATAAGAAGTAGCTGTGTCACAAGAAAGCAATGCCATAACCATAGTAAAGTTTTCTCTGATGGTTAGTTTCTAGTTGTGACACTCATTTCTGACACTTTGGAGACGGATGACAAAGAAAACAAAGTTATAACTTCAGTCTACTTGCCAAAGTGTCACATCTGAATCACTGCTAATATTTCAAGAAGAATTTTTCTATACCTTTTCATGAAACTAGGCTCTAAGCCAGCCTTTCTCATTCTTTTTTACAATAGATGAACCCCTCAAATAATCTTCAGGTATCAGGAAATCCCTGCATAAAAATTAATATATAATTTTATATAAAGAGCCAGCGTGGCACAGTCATTTGTGCTTTAGCCAGGACTCTGGGAGACCAGAGTTCCAGTCCCTGCTCAGCAACAGAAACCCACTGAGTAGCCTTGGGTAAGTCCCATTTCCTCAACCTCAGAGGAAGGCCAATGGCCAACCCCTCTGACAAACGTCTTCCTGAGACAGTCCTCTGATAGGATCATGTTAGGGTTGCCATACGTCACAAATGAGTTGAAACACAACAGCAAAACAGCTTTCAAAAAGTTTGCATTTTTCCCCAGTCATGATTGCAGAGCCCTAGTGTTCCAGCTGACCCAGGCTGAGAAACTCTGCTTCTCTTATTATATAGGTGTAATACTATTTGACTGATAAACCCATTCCTAAACCAATAGGATAGGCTGCCTTGGAAAGTGGCAGACTTCCTTTTGGTAGAGATTTAAGTCTAAGGGCTCACACTTCACAGCAGAAATGCCTGCCAGTGAAGAGCAGGTAATGAATGAATTAGCCTATCACAACTCACTGTTCTCTAGATGTTTTGGGTTAGAGTTCCCACAACCCCTCACCACTGGCCATGCTGGAAAGGGCTGATGAGAGTTATCATCCCAAACCTTTGGAGGCCACTATGCTGAGGAGAAGGGCTGCAGTAGAGAAATACAAATTCACACATATAAAATGCTATGTACTATAAGAATGGAACTGAGGACATCTAAAAACTGCAGCATCAATGCACAGCATAGATGACACACCACAACTATTATTTTTTTCTTACAGAACATGTGAGAATCTTTTAGTAAACATGAGAACCCACTCAAGTTTTAATATCAGACATAAAACTACATTTTGGTTACCAAAGTATAAAACTGGATCTTGGCCTGATATGATACCATCAACAGCAGTTATCAGTCTCCTTTCTAGTTCTGAGACCAGCAAATCTAGCTTCTGTCCACATAATCTGCCCAATCCCTGAAATCATATTTTGAGGAACTGCTCCATGTCCCTTCCATCACCATAGAGATGTTAATGAGTGAGCACATCCATGAATCACTGAAAGGCTGCTTCTTTGGGTTAGAAGTACCCACAGAACAAACTGAGACTACCGCATGGAAGGAACAGATAGCTGAGGGCGTGAAAGTAATGTGTGTCCTGAATTGTGCAAATGGAAGTATTTTCTGTGATGGTTAAGTGACTATTGGATGCAATCCATTGTACTTTTAGTTCGATAGCTGATTTAAAATAATTAATTTTTGACCTTTTTTATTTTACTTATTGTTTGCCATCCTGAGTACATTTTACAGAAAGGCAAGATAGAAATACTGGGTATGTATGTATGTACGTATGCATGAATAAAACATATGCACAATTCTCCAGGAATAGGAGCATTTCTAATTCTAAATACAGAATTAAAAGGAGACTAGATTCTTTGTTGAAAGAAACCTTTGCATTTAGTCATACAAAATCTCAAAGCAATATGTTTTCACTTTTACGAGTAGTGAATTAATACAGAGCCCACTCAGGGCAGTGTGCACAGTAAGGCTGAATTTATATCAAAGGATACTTCTGATAAAAGTGGAACAAGCGAGAAAATCACATCATTATTGCCATGAGATGACTGTATGTCATATTGAGGGCTGCTTGGTTGTTGTACATAGATTATTTGATAGCAATCACAAGCACTCGACAGAAAGATGCTGTTCTCCACATGTTTTTATCTATATTTATCATGGAACATTTGACAGGGAAAGCATGCAAAAGGGGGGAAGCAACAAATACTTTTGTAGCTATCATTGTGTCTTGCCATGCATGAATGCATTCAAAAGTGGGCTAGCCCTACCTTCGGGCAAAGGAAGGCAGCCATCTAAGGCAGCAAGTATGCAGGAAGGGCAATGAGGTGCCGGATGACAGAGCTATGTATGTCAGCTGAACTGTTTTTCTGATTGCAGGTGCATAGGAGCTGTGCTGTTTAGACTATCAGATGTAGGGGACTAGCAATTTGACCCCCAACACACATCATGTGCCAGGAACCAGTATCATATTTGTACTTTTCTCCCCAGAAACTTTCAGCAAATGGACAGCCAATGGCTGGGGTACTGACACCAGCCCAGGGACCAGTACTTTGAATAATCTTGCACTGGAAGACTATCCTCTCACTAATGTCAAAGATTTTTAGTAGATCAAATGGATGTTGGTCTCTGTATCTTGTCTTTCATTCTGCAACATGAATACCTCAGTGTTGAGCACCATGAACACCTCCTCTTCCCCCCAGCCATCATCTCTTTTCCTATCTTTCACACACTACCTTTGTTGTGGAGATCCTGCTTTGCATTAAGTCTGAGTGCTTAATTATGTCCAAATGGGGGAAATTCTCACTTAAAATTGGACAACAAACCAGGATATTTTTTCCATCTTCTGCCTTGTTACCCCAATTTGTTAGCCAATGTTAAAGCAGAGTTTTCTAGTTCAGATGTAACAGGTGACTCTAATGTAATGGATCTTTGTGCCAAAGCCAGTATTCAGTGACAGGAAGGAGAAGAGATGGAGGAACACATTGCAAAGGTCCACATACGGTTCTCCCAAGGCTTCATAAATCAGCTTTCGCCTCCTGTATATTTTAGTTGTTGCCTCATTTTATCATTAATGATATCATTTTATTCATTCACTTGTTAAATATATTATGATATATGGTAAACAATTTCTTTTTAAAAGAAACCAACCAGTTTAAGAAGTTACAAGCAAGCATCCAAGTCTAGCCACTGCATTTCAACTCTTTAGTTAGCTTGTTAGTTTCTTTCATATTAAACCGTTTGGGAATGAACTTTGTCGTCCCTGTTTTAAAAATGCATATACAAATGTTTAACTTTCAGAGGTTTTTTTTAAAGTAATCGTTCACCTGTACTCATTCATTAATTGTTTAAACACTTCTAAGCCATATTTCTTTATAAATAGGACAGACAAAATAGTTTTGTGGGTACCAGAGTCCACCTTTAAGCTAAGCTGGAACAATGATTGGAAGTACAGTCAGCCCTCCACATTTGTGGTTTCACTTTTGCGGATTTGATTATTCATGGATCATTTGCTGTCACATCTGCTGCCTCCCTATGCCGTTTTTAATAGGGACTGCAAACATCGTGAGACTGACAAACTGCAAACAAGGCTTGTAAGTCCCTACTAAAAATGGTGTGGGCAGCAGTGGAGGTCGCAGTCAGCTCCACCAGCCACCCACGTTTGCCTTGTGAAGGAACTCTGATGCCTCAAAGGAATCCATGGTGGGTTGAATAGGGTGACCATACTATTTCGTGTGTTAAATATGGTTTGGGAGGGCCTAGAGTTATTCACTTTTTTTTTCACTTTCACAGGGGTCATGTGCCCCTAAACCTAGCAAATGTGGAGGGATGGCTGTAATGCGTTAAAAAGAATGTTCTTACCTGTAATATACTACTGGAGCAGGAGGAACAAGGGTATTGTGGTGTACTAAAACTACGTACTGATTGATACTGTTATTTTTTAGTATTCAAAACATTGGGTGGGGTGGAACTCTGGGAGTTTTTAGAGCTTTTTATTTTGGACCTTTTAAAAAGGTTAATAACTTAATAAAAATAATGTTTTGATAAAGTAATAAGGAAAGAGCCAGAGTGATGTAGTGCTTTGAGAGTTGAGCTATGACTCTGGAGACCAAGGTTTGAATCCCCACTCGGCCATGGAAACCTACTAGGTGACCTTGGGAAGTAACATTCTCTCAGCCTCAGAGGAAGGCAAAGGCAAACCCCTTCTGAACAAATTCTGCCAAGAAAACCCTGTGACAGGTTTGTCTTAAGATTGCTATAAGTCAGAAACAACTTGAAGACATACAACAATGACAAAGTCATAGCAATGCAAACTGCTTCTAAAAGTAATGTTAACATGTTTATCATAGAATACCCCAGACTCTGGTGTAGAAGTATCTTAATCACTCTGCAACATACATTAAGTCCACAGTTGTAATAAAAATATGCAACTGTTTCTTTTCAGATTCTGCTAACAATCAATCAGGGTGTCATGGACACTAATTTATAAAATATTGGCTTTCTAGGCTGTATTAAAGTACCCTTACATTTTTGATATCCCTATATCTAAGTAAATCAGTTGTTGTGGTTTTGTTATCACTATCAACAAATGGGCAGACAGAGGAAAGGGGTTAGCCAAAGTAAGGAAACAAAATATTAATAGGAAGAAAAACAGAAAAAAAGGAAAAGAAAGGGTGACATGGCTACTAATTATATCATTGTCTCATATGAACTGAACTGGATTACTATGCAGATATGAAAGTCTGCTCTAAATTAAAAATACTTGTGAAGGATTATGTGTTACATGTATACAATCTCTCTATACAAGGTTCAGCATGAAGACTATTACTTAATTTAGCTGAAATGGTAGCTTGTTGACAAAAGAAACCTTGCTGAGACTGAAAACCAGGAAATGTAGCTTTTATGAAGCCCCCCCCCCCAAAATCTTGTGGAAGTATGGAACAATACCGTTTTCTCTAAAGCTGTGACACAATATTTAGCTCTATAATTTAAAGGTAATTGCTCTATTTTCATGGTGTTAATGTTGCTGAAAAATGTAGTACTAGAAATAAGTAAACTTTTCTCTAAGGGATGAGGAATTGCTTTTAATGGAGGTGAAACTGCCATTCATTTTGCTTTTATACTTGAAGCAAATTCATTAGGCAAGATCTAGATGGAATGCAAGATTTTTGTAGCTTAATATTGTCATTAGGTAACAGTGTGCTTGCACCTTACTTAGAAGGTAATAACAGGTTGATTCTAGTTGAGATCATGCTGTGCCTGAGAATGTTCTCAAGCCCCAAAGTGCTGGTTTTTGCATAACTTGTCCTAATGGGTAGCTTTCTGTCACTGTATTGTAGACAGAGATCTTTCACATAAGCAGACAGTCCCTGTTACTCCTGTAATTGCCGAAAACCCCAGAATTACATTGTGATTCTTTTCTTTTGCATTTGAAGGAGATCTTGAATATCACGTGAGTTTATGGCAACAACGATGGTATTTGGTAGCCATGTGTCCTCCTGTAGGAAGACAGTTCTCTGTCTGAGCAGCTCTCTGTTTAGCTGTTCAAATGGTCCTCTTTTTACAGACATTCTCTGTTGGAAGAACTGCAGGACTCTCTAACATAGTGGTCAGAATTTTAGACTGGGATTGGGAAAGTAGAGATACAATTCCTCACTGAGCAATGACAATGGCCGTTTCCAAACTAGACTGTTATAGTGCTATTATTCCACTTTCAACATTCTATGGAATCCTGGGTTTTGCAGTTTCAGGAGGGATTCCATAGAACGTTGAAACTGGAATAATAGAGCTATAACAGTCTAGTGTGGAAATGGCAAGTGACTACCTGATGACAAGCCCGACCTATCTCACAGGGTTCTTGCTGAAGATTTGATGGGAAAGGAGAGCTATGTGCTTTGCCTTGAGCTCGTGTAACTAATAATATAGCAGGAATGTAATTCTTTGTTAATTTTCTTCTCAAAGGAAGCAATAAGTAATGTTAGCAATTTCCTTCCTGCTGTGAGGAAGTCTTTGAAAACTGCACTTGTATGCAAAATTTGCATGTGGCATTTTTTCTACACAGAATATTATTTTCTATGCAGAAAACACTACAGTTAAGGACTTATTCTGCATAAAATCTGCCTTTTATTTCACAGACAATGGTATTTTCTGTGTGGAAAATAATATTTCTGTGAAGATGTGAATTTTGCACAGAATAAGTCCTTAACCATACCGTTTTCTGTGCAGGAAATGGCATTTTCTTCACAGAAAACAATGTTGAGGAAGAACCATTGATGAGTACTCTTTTGGCTTCAGTTTTTCAACCAGTTACAAATCCATCTTATGCAGTGCTATCTAGCCCACATTTAACCAGCTTGTCTGTAAGAATATCATGGAGGACCTTGGCAAAGAATTACGGCATCTAAGATATACTACACCCACAGCATTCACCTGATTAGCCAAGCTTTAAAGAAAAATGCTGGTTTTTAATAGCCACAGCATTCCTTTCCAAGTGTTCACAGGCTGTTGAATGATCTGTTCTAGAATCTTTCCTGGTATTGACTGGATGATAGGGTCACTGTCTTCTCATTATGTACTCTATTTCTGCATAAATTACAACAATGGAACAAGCAATAAAAAGTATGCATTGTTGCCCAACACTTTTAATGCTATATATAATTTATTTATTGTTTGCTGTTTGTTGCTGTCCAACACATTTTAGACTTAATTTTCCTTTATCATGAAAATTGGACAATCGTAAATAGACTTCTTCCTTGTTTATCCTATTGTTCTTCCAAATTCTGCTGGTCGGTTTTCTTGAATCCCAGCTTATTTGGCCATATTTACATTATAATCACAATTGCTAATTGCAATTGTGTAATTGCTAATTTTGGATCTACATAGATAAGTTAGGTTTTTGTTTTGTTTTGTTTTTGGCAAAATACATATTCTTGTTTCCACTTAGGTGATCTACTTTTTGGCAATGTTTACGTACATTGCCAAAAAGCACCTCTACTATTACGTCATTATTGCTACTTCAAACAATGCAATTAATTTACAGTCTAATAGGGTGCCTTGACATATTGCTGAAAGCATGCACGGTCTTTTTGACAGAGGCTCAGTAGGGACTACAGAACTACATCTGTGCAGAACTATGCATACCGGACAATACATGCATAAACAGGTGAAAGCCTAAATTTTGTGCCACTATGACCAAAGGCCCAATTTCAGTATATGTAGGATGTATACACTTCCATTATGTTACCTAATCTGCGAAACTATGCCTTTCTGAGACCCAGCTGGTTTCACATCACTGATGTTTTGTTTTGTTTTTTTGATTTCTCATCCAAATATTTTTATTTCATCATGCCTTTGGTAGCTAAAAGCATAGGAAAATAAAAATAAAAATTATTTTTACATATTATTGAAATTGAACATGATCAGTTGAATTTGGTTCTGGTGCTTCTACATACAGAATATATTCTGTAAATCAAAAAGAGTCCTACTGGATCATTCCCTAACAAATATATTTGTTATGCTGCTTGTATCATTTTTGCTGCTCTCTCTCTCTCTCTCTCCCTCCCTTCCTCCTTCTGTTTTCTGTATAATATTTGACTTTATGTAAGCTTCTTGGAGATCCTATATTTGCAAAAATAAATGTGAGAGATCTATATTTTGGTAACTGTTACATCTCTGCTTCCCATCAGTTACCATTTAGAGATGCAACAGTAAGCCAAACCGTCAGGTGTGAAAACCAACCAGCATGTTATTGTGAGCAAAGAATCTACAATGGTTTATTTATTGAAGAAATGTGACAGTTCGGCAAAAGAGAGCCTTTCAAAACACAAGGAGCCCTGCAGGTAAAATAAGTTGTACTTACATCAAGCAAATCCATTTTGTCAATGAAGCTGGTGCTCACAGACTGGAGAGCTGCCAGTGGCCAGGCATGGAACCAGTCGATTGAAGTGCAGTTCACAAGAGCTGGGAACTTCCTTGCTCTTGCTCTCAGGGTAAAACCCACTGGGGAGAAGCATAACACAACCTAGGAAGGAAAAACTCTTCCTGTGAGACATTCTTCCATAAGTAACTAGGCTTCAAATTAATGTCACAAGTCTAATGGCACCATTCACATAATGAATAAGTTGGGTACTCAAAGTAAAACTTCAGAACATTCTTCCCTAAATCAGTCACTTCAACACTTCCCCTTTCCCAACAGCACACTTAGGCCCCTCCCTAGACTGCAAACCCCATCCATAGGATGTTGAAAGTGGAATAATAGCACTATACAATATAGCACTATAACAGTCTAGTGTAGAAATGGTCTTAGTGTCCATTCAGTATTCTCACTCTTCGGTCAGCAGCAGTTAGAAGAACTCTCTATGACCTTATTGTTCCATGCTCAATACGCAGGGCACAATCCAGCCAAATATAAGCACTCTTAAGTCCTACTGATTTCAGAAGCAGCCTTAGAGCAAGCTGTAGAGAGCTGGGTTGCACTGTGGCTACAAATGAGCTATGAAGTCCTTGTTTTGAATCTTGCCTTTCCTACAAATTCACCAGGCAGCCAGGGATGGGCAGGGATAGACTGGGAACTCTGCAGTATGTCAGCAAAGGTTTTGACTTCCATTTGTTTAACAGCAGCAATAATAAAGGTCTCTCTCTATCTCTCTCTGAAAAGAGAACATCTATGTCTATGGGAACACCAGGTGACAATGTTGGTCTCATCACTGAACTAAGTTCTGGAACTGAAAACAAAATTGTAAGCTAAGCAGGAATTCAGAGCTACCCTGGAGCCTTCTATTATTTTAAAGGTGGGTCTGCCACCCTGAGCCATCATGCAAACACCTAGCTCCTTGTTAAGATATCCTTTCAAGGGATTATAAATGTTAGAGCAAAAACTCTGGGAGGCTGGTTTTGGAGGATGGATATGCTTCCTGCATTGCAGGAAACAAGAGCTGGTTGTCAGCGGCTAGCAACAGGAGACTTTGGAGATAAATATTATTGAAAGTTAATTCTAAAGAATTCTAAATAATTGTATGTTCACTGTATTGATTATAAGACTAATTGCAATTTTCTTTTGTTGGTAACTGAACAGTTTATATGCAGTTTACTGTTTATTTAAGCAACTTAGAAAAGATTATAGAATCTCATTGGAACAGCACAGATCCTGCAGTCCTGAAGTCTGTAAACCTCTGCCTTAGATAAACCACTCTCTCACAGTATCAACCCTGCTTCTGCAATGTGGGTGATCATAATATTGACTGAGTTTACAGTAATCTTATAAATTTTACAACTATACATGAATATTACAAACTCTTTTGAGCATGTGAAACCAAGTACAAATGTTAACTATGTATTGCATCATTTTAATTGTCATCTACATTTCTTCTATTGAAATTAAAATTGCTTGACTTCAGCCAGAGCAGTGATTATAAAACCCAATGTGCTCTTTGCAACTCTGGAAAAGTGAAAATAAAAATAAAGATTTCTTTTAGACAGGTACCCCTACTTTAGAGAGACAGAAAAGGAACCTTTCTAGAGTAACCAAGGAGGATTCCAAAACTGAAGGTCACCATGAAGAATCTGACTGGAGGCCAATAAAGATTAAAGAGTTACCAAAGCTATCCATCATTTGAAGAATGGAGAGCCAGCAGATATTGATCAGATCTCAAAAGAAGGTCCTAAAGGAAGTGGCAAGGTCACAACAGTGCTACAAAATTTGCAAGAGAGCTGGATAGACCTCAACTGACAAAGAAATCATGCAGATGATACACAGCACATTATACTCCAAGGATATTTTGACATAGCCAATTTTATCATACGAATTTTTAAAAGTATTATTTGAACTTTTATTGTTTTCTTTTATTGATATAAATGTATTCTTCTTTGTTCCACTATAGTCACAACACCCACGGATACTTACAAAGATTTGAACACATCTACCAAACACACACGTGCAAACAGATAGGAACATAAATCATTAAACACTAGAGGCAGGAGCAGCATAGAAAAACCTAAGAGGCAGCAGATTAAAACAGTTTGATAGCCTGACAGAATAACAACATCTTAACCAGATGACAGAAAGTCAAGAAACAACAGGAGTGACCAACTTTCCAGCAAAGGGAATTATGGTTGTCTCTCCTCATTTGCAGGTTTGACCTTTGTAAATTTGATTATTTGCAGATTATTCACTGCTATTATCTGCTATTTCTTTCCCTCACACATGGGCAAGTGGGGGGAGCATGAGGAGTGAGTGTGTGTGCATGCATCTCCCTGCTCATATGCTCGTGTGGGTGGGAAGAAGAGGATGGGGCAGTGGAGCAGGAGGAGGGTGGGCATGCATTGTGTTCCCTCCCTCCCTCATGTGGATGGGGGGGCTAGGACAGGGAGAGCGCAAGGGGGGAAGGTGTGTTCTTGTGTTCCCTTGCTCACTCACCTGGGTGGGGGAAAGGAATGGAATGGATCAGTGGGGGGATGGAGGATGCATATGTGCATTCCTTTGCTTGCTCACACCCTCAGGGGGTACTGGGGAGGTGCATGTGTGCATTCCCTTGCACCATCACTCACTCAAATGGGGGAAGGGGATGGGATGAGGAGAATGAGGAGGGAGGGCATGTGCATGTCCTCCCTCACTTGCTCACTTTCTTGGGTGGACAGGAGGGAAAGGGATGGGGTGGTGGAGGGGGAGGAGGGGGCACACATCCGTTCTTTTGTGTACTCACTGACTTGTGTAGGTGGGAGAAGAGAGTGGAACGCGGAGGAGCAGGAGGAGGGAGGTCATGGATATGAGTTACCTCATTCACTCACTTGCACAAGTGGGGGAAGGGGATGGTGCAGGGAAGGTCAAGCACATACATTCCCTCATGCACTTACTCATGTTGGGGGGGGAGGGAATGGGATGCAGGAGGGTGCATATGTGAATTTCCTCCTCACTTGCTCAGGGGTGGAAGGGAGAAATGTGCAGTTTTTCCACTTTTGCAGGGGTTCTGCACCCATAGCCCTTGCAAAAGTGGGGGGCCGACAGTACACAGCCAGAAAGAAAGCTTCTCCTATAACCCAACCCATCATGCTGTCACCACCAACAAAACACAGTGAACAGGCTCTGTGAAGAACAGCAGAACGTGTAAACCCAGATTTGTTTACTAAGGTTGCAAGCAACATACAGGAAATCTTCAGTGTGCCGGGAATGCTTTCAAAATAAAGACGTTCTGACTGGCAAACACCGTTTTTGATTTTGATCACTGATTTTGCCACGGCTTTACAACATGGTGTGCATCCCAGGACCACCTATTGTTCTCTGCTACTTTCATCTTTAAGATCAAGAGCAATAGGACTTCACAACAACAAATCTGGAACTACTACTTATCTCTTTTATGGTATTCAAGAAGGTCAAGAGCATTCTGGAAACTCACTAAAAACACCACATAAGCCAAGATTAAAATCTTAACAATTAAACTTAAAAACGAGGCAGTTTTACTTAGCAGGTAGTCATAGATACTAGACAGAGAAAAGATCAGTGCATTCTGGCTTCAAAGAAGCACAGGAAGTTTCTTTAAAGGAGTACAAACAGTGGGACAGTGTAGGGTACAAACAGTGGCAATAAAGACAGATTCCCTTTTTCTGTTCAGAGGATCCACATGGGATGGGGAAATCCACAGATTCTGCAGCAGGGTTGATTATACATTCACCAGTACTTTATTGCCCAAATCATAAACATATTTATTTGGGCAAAGAGATTCAATTAATTTGAATATAATTTATATCCAAGAAAGAAAATTCTAGTAAGAAGTGGTTTACATGTTTAGAACAGACATCCAAACTTTATTTGAAAGTCATTTGCATGAGCAGGGTTGAATATACCGTGGATGAAAGCAACAGACACCAACCGGAAGGAAAAAAGGTCACAACTTTATTGATCCCAGAACAGAAATGGCTTGGCTCTCGCATGGGTCTGGATTCCAACAGCAATCAACCCACCTGTTGAACGATATGCCAAGCTTCCGGTCCCAGTACCAGAATCCCAAGCAATGGCAGGGGCAGCCAGTCTGCTGGAAACCCCTGCCTACGGGGGGTGCCATGCAGTGAATGACCTCCTGAGCTGGCCACTCCTGAAACCACCTAGCACCCCCGAAACCAGATATACCTTGTACCATTGCCAGCAGGGCATTAGTACCCACCAACCTGAATCCAAGACCCATGCAACTGCCCAATGTTGTGACCCATGTTGTGACGAACATGTTTTTAACATGACAGACCAAGGGGGAGTTGGATGGGGAGCAGCCGGAACAAAAAGAGGCTGGATCATCCACAGTGGGGGAATATTACCCCCAACTCGACTTCAGCTGGGCATGCATGCTCCTGCCCATGCCCAGCCCTGCAGCCAATGGGAACATACCAGTTCTGTTCCCATTGGCTGACACTTTCACGGACATCTGAGTACCACGGTGCTCACCACAGACCCGGATGAGCCTGCCCACATCCTTCGTAGCCCAGATGGAGGACCAACATCACTGGATTAACCTGGCCCCGCAAATGGTGTGCAAGGCCCCGCTTTGTGGGTCCCCAATATCAGTATGGTTTGGATGGGCACCATACCTAATTGGCATCATATGTAATTGACAACACATTTTATTGGCTCTGATATCAAATTCAAGCCTGAGAGGTGACAGAGAGGTCAAACCGAGCAAGGGAAAGAATTTGACTATAAATGTGAGAAGCATAGGTCAACTCCAAAATTCCTCCAGGTAAGACTGAGTCATTTGTCAGGCAAATACACACCATTCCTGTGGATAATAGGCTTAAATAGAAGCTGGACTCTTCCAGGGAATCCAACTGTGAGGAGCCCACCAGGACACTGATTGACAGATACCCATCCCTTGTACACCTGGATTCTTTCCTCTGTCCTCACTGCACCCACAACAGACAGCTATTACAACACCCATCATGTCTTTATCAATCAAGCACTAAGCTCAACAACAGGCAAAAGACCCATTGTCCATAACAGGTTCCCTTTGTCTTGCATCTGGAAACTTCACAGCCCCAAGCCATTTTCAGGGTACAAATACCCCTGATCTGAGGAGGCCCAGTGCAGTCTCTTGAAGATCTACCCGTCACTCTGTCTGTCTGTCTGGCTCCTGAATGAGAACTGCCCTTAGCTCCTGCCTAAGCCAAAATACATTTCTACTCTTCACTACTCTTCTGGACTGGTAATTATATATTTTTTCCTCCCTTTCTCTTTCAGCTAGCTGTTGTGTGAATGTGTGATTGTGTGTATCTTGTGTGCATGCATGAGTGAATTCCCCTCAATTAAATCATTTTATTAGACAATTTTGCTTGGTTTTTGGCTTGGCCTGACCCCATAAAAATTGGGTTTAAAGATTTCGCTAGGTTACCCTGCCTCTCGTAGTGCTACAGCTTGTGCTCTGGCTAATTCCCATTCCCCATTATTTGGAGCACACTGAGGTGTCCCCCAAGGGACCCCAGAAATCAGGGTAACAGGCGCCACACAGCCAGGTAAGTTACGCAGCGCGCTTGCTCAGAAGCAATCTCTCTCTGTTTCCTTCATGATTCCTTGCTTATTATCTCAGTTCCCTTATGGATGGTTCACAGAATCACTTGTTATAAAGTAAAAAAATTCCAGGTGGATAATGATGTTACTCTATTTCAGTAAAAACAATAGAGTTTTATAGTGCTTAAAGGCTAACCAATGTAATATTGTACACATTTTCAAACCTTAGAGAAGCAGCAAATCTAGGTTATCTATACTATCATCAATTTCTCTTGCATTTGGTATGCACAATTTAATTCAAGTAAATTGACATAGCACTTTTTGCATTCCATTGTTATGTGGCCCCACTCTGTACAGCACTGTTTGCCTGGCCAAGATTCTATTTGGTCAGAACAAAGCATAATTACACTCTAACATCTCAGAGATCAACTCTATGCTTGATTCTATGGGGGCTGTTGGATCGAAGGTACTGTGGTATAGCAGATTTGGGAAATAACCTGTGCCTTCCAACCACTTCTCCCATAACACTTTGGTTCTGAGGAATCCTTGGAGCCAGATACTGAAGAAACAGCCGGCTCAGTATGGAGCTAGTCTGGCAGGAAGGACATGGCAAGCAGCTGCCTCCTACCCTAACAACTGGGGCACATGTATATAAAGTAGGGGTGGTAGAGGGTTGGCTGTTGCCATTTGTTACCACTGCCCCTCTTCCACTTGGTCAGTAAGGTTCTGATTGCCTCAGTCCATGAATAAAGAAAGTGACAAACTCCTTCAACCCCAATCCCTTAATTTAGACTCTTTTCCTTCTCCCCTGCCACCATCTCAAGGGAGTGTAAAGGCAACCATGTTTTTCACCCTCAAACAAAGCAAGACGTTGACCAAAAGTAATTTATGGTTTTGATAAAGTCCTTCTCTGGACCTAAACAGGAATGGCAAAACCATGTCTCACATTTATTAGAGGGTATAACAGCCAATTTGAGTAGAGGATTTGCAGATTTAGACCCAAGACCTGAGCTTTCTCATTCCTGTTCTATACCCATGTATACCCTGTCAACTGAGGATTATCTTTCATGCATCAAATAGTGCCTACATCAAATAGCCTGTCTAGAGGCCATTTGATGTGGAGGACAGGCAATTAATTTTTTTCTACAGTGCCAGCGACCAGGAGTGTATTTGTGCCCATTGGTTTCAACTGTTCAGTTCTTTCCTGGAAACTCACTTAGAAAAGGCAGTCAATGAATCAGGAACTGGCACTGGTCCAGGGAGCACCCTTTTGAGTAGTACTGGTCTAGACCACAAAAGCTTCTGCTATAACAAATATATGAAGCATTTTTGGACTCTCATTCTGGCTACCTTAGACTAACACAACTTCCCCTTTGGAGGTTTTTACTTGTATATGTAGCCTAGCATAATCATCATCATCATCAAATGTAACTATTAGGATTGGAAAATTTACTTATACTTGCTTGATGCTCCAAGCCCAGTAATTGCCTCCACATTTATCCCAAATTATTTATAACTGTAGCAGCTACTAAATTTTCCTTTAAGCGTCAATGATACTTATTATTCTGTCATCTCCGAGATAAACACTTTTTTTTATCCATAAAGAAGGGATGCATTGCTATGATCCAAATCGAACTTCCATAATTCACTGTGTTGTTTTGCACTTAATGTAAAGGCTAAAGGAATAGGATATTTTGTAGACGTCCAATAACTAGATTCTGTCCATAAAAAAAAAGAAGAATCAATATATTGATTTGTTGTCCTCACTAAAAGAGATAATTTGCCATAAAATGGTGTTTATTATGAGAATTTATTGCATATGCATCATCCTAGAATACTTATTATATGTTGATTATTTTTTTGTTTTGATATTCATTTTTTTTTGTCTTTACCTTTAGCTGGCGACGAATGCGGTCAATAAAAAATTGCCAGCAGTTCTCTCTTGAATCAGCCTGGCCAAGTCCCCGTAACTCCATCCTTGTAGAAGAAATTATGCCATCCACCTCATCTTCACTAAATAAATCAGGAATGTCACCTTTAAAAAGAGGAAGAAAATCCGTATGTTGTAAAACCTCTGAATCTGAGGTTTTATTTTCTTAATAGAGATTAATCTCTTCTTGATTACTACTTTGTTTACTTCTAAACTGTTTAAATGTGTTATAAGGCAGTGTACACTTGCTTCACCCTATTCTCATTTTATTCTTAGAATAATCTGGCAAACCTTCCAACTGTCCCAATTTGGCAGAGACAGTACAATTAATCCTCCCTTGTCCCACTTTTCAGCTGATTTTTAAAATGTCACAGTTTCTCCTTCTTTGTCCACTTTGTCCTCAGCTTATTTCAATTGCTGCAAACTGAAATCAAAGTGCAGAAGTAGTTTGTACTCAATAAACTCAGCAAGGGAAAGAGGAAACATAATCTTGCCCTTCCCAGTAGGCTCAGGCAAAAGCAAACTGCTGTGGCATCTCCTAGTTTGTGTGTTCTTCCTCATTCATAACTTTTGCCATCTTAACCATACTCTTGGATTGGTTGGTCACAGAGTTGCTTGGTTCTGGTTTTCAACTGTGATATGTTGGAGGGTATGCAGTAGCACAAGGCCTATAGCACTGGCAGCTGTGCATTTTGAGAATTAGCACTAGTCCAGTATCCAAAAAAGTTTACAGGGAGCAAGCAGCCGTGCAAGCAGTTGCCCAAGAGAATGTACAACCAGTTGCATAATAGCACATATCATCACTTCCACAACTACTTTTGCAGAACTGCTTGAGTAAAACTGCATTTAAGTCTATAAATTTAATGCATTGTATAGTTTAACCCAGGTGGAGAGCAAGAAGACAAACTACACATTACATCATATGCTTTGTTTAATGTTACTTGGCTGGTTTAAAGCAAACAAAAATAGCTCCTATGAGAACTTCTCCTTTCTGTCATCTGTGTTTCCTATGGATAACCAAACCGAATGTTGCAGGGTGAATATTTCTTCAACAGAACAATGTTTTTATCAGTTCTATGCAGACGGTGATGCTTACCTGTTTTGATGCTAAACTTAAATTATTATTATAATTAAAGAGCTATATGCATGACAAAGGATGTACAACCACTTCCTACCCCCAACACATGCATACACTTCTATTGTCTAAAAAATGTTGTTCTGTGTTTGGATCATTTTCCATTACCTGTTTCTCTGGAATACATCCAGGACTGAGTTCTTTATTATTTAAACCTTTTTACTATATGTTGCCATAGTGGTATTTTGTGCTGTGCTTCACATGACTTATGCATTATTGTACTCTCATGCAAATATTTCCTAAATCCATTCTCAGCAAGTAGTCATTCCTGCATAGTACATGTATAATAATCCATCTCTGTGACTACATTTTAAAATCAAACCCTTCCTTTCTCTATTATACTATACAAATTAGTCAAATGAATATTATTGAAAAGTTGGTAATATTGTGTGGTCTTTTGGCTCCCAGCCAGCCTTTCCCTCAGTCTATTTATTTATTCTTCTTATTTATTTTTTATTTGAACACAATTTTCAAATAGCAAAACAAAACAGGGAGACCTTCTTTGGCCTAAATCCTATTGCTAGTCCTGAGTATAGTAGAGCCACTGAATTAGCTGGAGTTACCTATGTATTGACTCACCAATCGACAATTGAATGTATAGATCTACTCTGGCTGGGACTAATCAACTTGCTGGCTTTTTATCTTTTTAAGGGCATCTTATCTTTTTAAGTGAAGGTTTAAATCATTTTAATATCATGAATAGTTTAATTCTATTTCAATGTTCACTTTTTGTATGTTTTTAGTTCTTTCTTCAAAATTATAAGACACCTTTAGAAGGTAGGATATAATAAATATTATCATCATGATCTCTGTGTTGCATGTTTCTTTTTTACACATTACCAGAATTTTGAAGAAATGTCCATTCCCCCCTCCCCCAATAAAAACACCAGAAATATACCTGCACTTATAGTACACTTACTCATAAAAGCTTCAGTTCTAGAAATAGATTACATTAAACTGTATGGGCATTATTTCAGAGTGTATATAGATAGGATTCAGCTCAATGTTCAATGCATTTGGGGACAAATTTACTTAATGCATACATTTGAATTCTTGCACATGTTCAAGGCAATTGCCATATGATGCTCAGTTGCTGCTTTTCATAAGTGCATACTGAGCTGGTTACCATTTTACATGAATGAGATATTTGTCAGATATCTACACAATGTTTTACTCAAGAAATGAAAAACTATGAAGAAACAGGGTAGCATTAATAGAGAGGAGAGATGTAGCAAAAGCATTCAAGGGATGAAATGCAAAGTCTGACCGAATCATATTAAGTAAAACCATCAATATAACCACAATCCAGGTTTATGCTCCAGGTACAGAGGCAGAACAAGAAGAAATGGAAAGATTCTGTGCTGGAGTTGAGGAGGAAATTGATCACACATCAAAACAAGACTTGTTGTTAATCATAGGCTACTGGAATGCAAAAGTAGGAAACACAGCAGAATGAAAGATTGTAGGAAAGTTTGGCCTAGGATAAGGAAATGGAGCGGGACAGTGACAGATTGAATTTTGTGAGGCAGTTTGTTCATTGCAAACGCATTCTTCAAGCAAAGGAAGAGGTGACTATATACACGGACATTACCTGATGTCCAATAGAGAAATCAGACTACATGATCAGAAGCAGAAGACAAGCACAAACAAGACCAGGAGCAGATTGTGGCATAGATTATGAACTGCTAATATCAAAAATGAGAATAAAGCTAAAGAAAAACAGTAATCTAACTATCATGCCAAAATAGAACCTGAAGAACATCTTCATAGAATTTAAAGATAATATAAAAAATAGTTTGAGCTATGAAGACTAGTTGATCAGGAGCCAGAAGAACTCTGAACTGAAGCCATGGAAAATGCAAAGATACTATCTGCAGCCAAAAAGAAAGAAGATCTTCAATGGATGACAGATAAAACCCTTCAAACATGTAAAGGCAGATGAGAAGCAAAAATAAGAGATGACAGAAACAGTCAGAACACTAAATGCAACTGTTTCATGACTTTTGCACTGGCACAAGAAGAACTACTATAACAATCAATGGAGAGAAATAGAAAATGACAACAAAAAGGGAAGAACACGAGACCTGTTCCACAAGATTCAAGAAATCTAAGGGAAATTTAAACCATGAGTGAGGATGCTCTACGGCCAGCACAGGAACACATTACATGACCAAGTAGAAATAAAAAGGTGATGGAAACAATACACTGAAGAACTATTTAAAGGAGACAAAAGGATGACAGATTCATTCAAGGAAGAACCATTTGAAGATGAAGCTACAATTTTAGAAAATGAAGTGCAGGCTGTAATCAGAGCATTTGGGAGAAAGGGGACACCAGGGATTGCATCACAGGACCATTGTATTAATTTCCCATGCAAGCAAAGTGATCCTCAAAATTCTACAACAAAGACTTCTACCATATACGGAGCAACAAATGCCAGATGCCCAAGCTGGGTTCAGGAAATGAAGAGGCACTAGGGATTATGTTGCAACCATATGGTAGAATTTCAGAAGAAAATTGGACAGTGCTTTATAGATTATAGAAAAGCTTTTGGTTATGTAGATCATGAAAAACTGTAGATTGCTCTCAAAGAAATGGATGTGCCAAAACATCTGATGTGTAACCTGTACACAGAACAGGAGGATATTTGTTAGGACAGAACACAGAGAAGTGGAATGGTTTCCAATTGGCAAAGGAGTCAGATAGGACTGCATTTTCTCACCCTATCTGTTTAACGTAATGCAGGATTAGACTCAGAAGAAGGAAGAGTGAAAACTGGAGAAAATAACATCAACAGTTTAAGATACACAGATGACACTGCACTTATAACAGAAAATAACAAAGACTTGGAATGATTACTGAAGAAAATCAAGGAAGGAAGTGTAAAGACAGGTTTACAGCTGAACATTAAGAAAACAAAATAATGACCACAGATGATTTATATAATTTTAAAGTAGACAATGAAGATATCGAAATAGTTTCAGTTCTATGTATCCTTACAAAAGATGAACAGTGAGAAAAGCTGATAGGAAGAAAACCAGCTCATTTAAAATGTGGTGCTGGAGAAGAGTTCTCTGGACACCCTGGACTGCTAAAAAGACAAATCGCTGTTTTCCAGAGCAAATCAAGCTTGAATGTTCCTAGAAGCCAAGATGACAAAATGGAGACTGTCATACTTCGGACAGATCATGCAAAGACATGATTCACTCATTCATAGCGCCACCATAAGTCAAAGCCAACTTGACAGCAGTTAACAATAGTACTTATTTATTTGATTGATTGATTGATTGATTGATATCTCACCTTTCTCCCAAAACAGAGTAATTCTACACTTGAAATGCCAAAGAGGAAAAACCATAGCCTGGAACAAAATGTTCCACAAGCTGTATCTTGTACTTGAGATAGTACTCTGTATGGGAGAGAGGAGTGAAGTACAGGTCTTCCCATCTGCCTCCTAGCTATTTTTCCAATCCTAGACTCATCCAGTCTCCTGGACTGCTCTTTTTCTGACTTCCTCTCCCCAAAAGGTACATTGCCTGCCCTGGGAGGCTCCAAGGGTGGCAATTTGCCTTTTCAATAAGTTGCAGGTCCCCAGTCAACTGTTCTATATTTAGAAAATACCCATTTTTCAAATCCAGAAGTGGGTTTTTTGTTTGTTTGTTTGTTTGTTTTTGCAATCTATGTAGCCCCAGGAGAGTTCCTGAGCCACAAGCAGAAAACTGGCTCCCAAACTTGCTTTGGTTGGCCACCCTCTGCTAGAAGTCTTTGGCTTGTAAGATTTGCAGCCAATGTAGGGCTGTTTATGCTTAGTGTCCTTGAGCCTGAAGAAGTTGGGTTGGAAGTAAATTAAAGAAACTCGATCTTTATCAAGCAGGTGGAAATGCTCATGCACTCAAGTGTCACAAATTCTGCCCTCATAATTCTCACACTGGGCTGATTGTATCAGTTTCATGATATTTATTTACTTAGAATCATAGAATCATAGAGTTAGAAGAGACCACAGGGGCCATCCAGTCCAACCCCCTGCCATGCATGAACCCACTTCAAAGCACTCCCAACAGAATAGAAATTTTTGGCCTGTCTTTCATTCAGAAAATTGCCCAGACTAGCTTGCAGACTTCAGAAATGGCACCGTTCCTTGACTGCATCCATACAGTAAAAAGAAGACACAGTATAAAACATATGCAAACGCTTGGATTTGCCACAGCATAAATGTCAACATAAATGCGCTGTTATTCTAGTTTTAAAAATTTGAAGGCACAACTGGATTTAGGATCATTTGAATGCTTTTTCAGCAGGATTACAAATACCATACTTCTCCCTTCTAAATGTGTGTAAATAGAGTTTTCTCTGTCCCTCTTTCTCCCCTCAGATAATCATATAATTTTGCATTATCTTCCTTTGAGTACAGACAGCACAATTGTGTCTGTTACCATAGGGGAATCCTCTTCTTGACAAGATCACACTGTTGTCCTAAAATATGGAAAGTTTGAAAAGACTGGAGATCTTCCTTTTGTATTTCAGTGTTATACATGCAATTAGTGAAGAAAACCTGTCAGCAGAGATCATTTTAATGGGTCTACAGTACTACTTTAAATGAAGTCATTGCCATCTGTTCATCTCAATTATGAACACTAAACCAACATAGCTCACAATAGCTTCAGAGAATACAAGTATTGCTGTGCTCTTCCCATTTTCCCTGTAGCCTCTCTCTATGCCTTCATCTTACCGGTAAGAAAAGGCAAGAGAATATTATTCAGCTTGCATAGGGTTAGGTTTTGTTCTTGTTCTTGGGTCTCAATGAAATCAATGTATAAAGTCAGTCTTGATTTAAACTAGAGTTATCATATTTTGGAAAGCAAAAAAGAGGACATGTTTGCTTACTGACTGCTTCAAACCACTGATCACTTGATGATGCTCACTTTAAAGATCCGTACCATACAGGCTGTAATAATTGCTATTAGAAATATTCCTAACCTTTTGCTGTTTGTAAAGAACAATTTTAATATTTAGCAATATCTAATAATACCAATAATTGATCTAGTTACAGGTGAATTTTCAATACTAACTAATTAGAAAATAAAGTATGCTCAAATTATTACAAATAAAACACTCTGATACACATTGGTATAGGAAACCCCTGGGTCTATACAAATAAAAATTATCTCATGGTCAGTATCTTTCAGGGAGCACTTCAGGCATACACCTCTGTAGATTTCATTTTTTGTCAGTGACTGCTTATTGCTTAAGAGATCGGTGTGGAATTAGAAAGCCAAACCCCTCAGGTCTCTCAAGGCCCTCAGCGAAGGCTACACATCAGCTTGGCCAGGCCAGAGGCCTCTCTCTTTCCACCTCTGACAGCTGGAAGCCAATAATAACCACAGGGCTGAGGCTGACTGCTTTGGGGATTTCCTTTACCTTGCTTTAACCCGGCATGTTACTTTCCTCCTTCTCTGAGCAATATAACCTGATCACCCACATCCACCAATCTGGACATTGCAACAAAATCCAGACATTTTAAAAGTCTGCCCAAACAGAAATTTTTAGCTCTAAAAAAGAGAACATAGCCAGGAAAAGGATGACGTTAACAACAACAACAACAACAACAACGTTTATTTATAATTCCATTTTCACCAAAGGGTGGAATATCAACATATTACCGTAAGGGACAAAGATAATAAATGTAACACTATAACACGTGGACTGAAATCCCCAACACCTCACCAGTTGCTACCTATCTCAGCACCATAAACACAACTCAGTAGCTTAAGATGGTGAATCAAAGAGGAATGTTATGGTTCATCTACTTAAACTGAAGTCCTATTGATTTCAGTGGGAGTTGATTTCAGTGGGATTTCAGTGCAAGTGGTCTGGACACTATTTTAACATGGTTTAGCAGGCTTTCCTTTTTAAGCAGAACAAAGAATTGTATCAGTCTTATATTGAAAAGAAATATAGAGAATATATAAAAAGAGAGTTGAAGGATTCGGCTTGTGAATGTCTGTAAATATATATGTTCTACTCTCCTTTGCATTATGAGAACATTCTTTATTAGAAAAAAATAAATCATAAATGGTTAATAATGCATTAATGAAGATCTGGGATCTCTAGACTTTCTCTCTACTATAATACTTGCTGCAAAAGTATATCTGTGTGGCCATGTTATACAGTTACTTTTCTCCTACAGTGCTCTAGTGGGAACAGTAAAATAACCTCTGCATAAATGGAAGAATCGGCACAAGGAAGGGCACTTCTAAATCAAATTCCACCACACACATCAAAACGCAGGCTGCCAGAACTTCAAGTATGACATCTCACTGGGGCTCTTCAAATGAAGACCTCCAGTGAGGTCCTTAAAATTCTTTTCAGCTCTATAAGTTTATTAATATTGATTCTAGTGCAGATCTTGGAATTCTGCTTTTTAAAAGGAGCTAATTACTTTACTCATTACTCTGATCACCTAAGAGATCATTACTGTTAGCATTTCTGCAGTGCAGAAAGATAACTACCTCAGTTATTTGTTATTAGTGAATCACTAAGTTACTCTTGCTAATAATATTGTGTCATTGAAAAATGTGAGGAAATGCTCACTGGTTTCTCTATATGGGGAACTGAAATAACCCACCTTGGAAATTCCATGAAAAATGCACGACATTGCAAACATAAATCATAGAGTAGGAACCACATAGGAAACACAAGGGCCATTTTAGTCCAGTCTCCTGCCATGCAGGAATATACAACTAAAGCAGTTACAAAAGATGCCCATTCCAGTTCTGTTTAAAAACCTTAGAAGAAGGAAGCTACTGCCCTTCAGAGAAGGACAATCCACTTCTGTATTCAATTCTCAAATAGCTCTTATAGTCAAGAAGGTCTTTTTAATGTTTAGAATGTATTTTCTTATAATTTGAGCCTATTGGTTCATGTTCTAGTCCCTGGAGCAGCAGGAAACAAGCTTGCTCCATCTCCTACATTACATCCCTTCAGATATTTAAATACAGCTACCGTATCACCTCTCAATCTTTTATCCAAGGCCATTTCCACACTACACTCTTATAGTGCTATTATTCCACTTTCAACATCCCGTGGAATTCTGGGGTTTGTGCTCTACTGAGGTCAAAGAGCTCTCTGGCTGAGAATTCTAAAGGCCCCTCCCTAAACTGCAAACCTCAGGATTCTGTAGGATGTTGAAAGTGGAATAATAACACTGTAATAGTGTAGTGAGGAAATGGCCCAAGCTAAATATACTCCAAAGCCATTTCTCACCCAGCTTAGTTTCCACACATTCCAGATTGTCAGTGTACATGCTATTGTAGGCGATGCCTACCAAAAGCAGAATAAACCATTTCCATTCTCAGTCTAGACATTGCTTTCTTGTTGAGTGCAATCCTTCCCTAGCACTTTCTCCCCATCCAGATATCCTTAGGCTACAGGAATCCAATCAAACTGGAGGAGAAATGAAACTTGTAGTCAAACACAACAAAAAAGTGCCACACTGAGTGAAATTCTTTATAAACAGACACATGTCTTACGAGTATTCATTTAGTGAATGTAGTGAGCTCATAACAAATTGCCTTTCCATTGGTCTTGGATACCTTGGGAATATTATAAGAACTACAGTGCAACAAAGAACAAGAATGTCTCGGAGATAACAGTAGTAATAGGATTAGATACTCTGAGTGACCCAAAGTGTCCTCCCCTCTTGTCTGCCAGTCCTGACTTATTTCCATCTCTGAAGCCTGCGTATTGAAGACAAAAAGGAATACATGTCTTGTTCTCTTAGAAAGTAGGATGTCTTGGTGTTACACAGCAAATATTAAAAGTGCCAACACACCAAACCATCTCATGTAAAAACAAAGAGACAAAGTAAATAAATGACTGGCTAGCATATAATGAACCTGACACTGGCATGAAAGGGTTACTAATATTTGATGATAGGCATCCAAGAAACAGTGGCCTCAGAGGTGATTTGTTACTGAGTGAGGGCCAGTAAGTTCTCATATCCAATTGGTCTGAAAGAGGCTAGGAATGATATAAAAGATGAAGCTTTAGGGCAGCTAGGCAGCTAGGCAGCAGGTTTTGTTAACAAATCTGGTCCATCTCTTGGCGGTAACCATGTGAGGTGATAGGTAGCAACTGATGCCCAAGCAAAGCTGGTGTAGGAATAGACATAAATATACACTCTAGCAGAGGAGTTATAACTTAGTGCCATAGATCCAAAAGAAGTGAAAATTGAATATTGATCTATATCAATTGATCTGTTGATCTGACAATAAGATGAGACTGGTCTTTGAAAACTTGGGAGCCAAAACAATAAGTGACCAAAACAGGAAGTTCTGGCAAATCCAGCTAAGCACAGACCAAAAGGTATAAGGCAAAGAACTTTCAATCAAAGATAGAAGAGTAGAAGAACCCTGCCTGTGTCAAAAATGGCAGTAAAAAATGCAGATAGGAAGATTCAAGTTTCCATGCATAGTGGTCCTAACCCAGATCTGAACCATATCAGCTTAAGTTACTGTCCACAAAAAAAGGAAATTCCTTTGTCACTTTCTATTACAGATTGTCATAAACCTATACAAAATAGGCAATGTAACTTTCCTAAAGTCCGCCAGCCAACCTTTATTGGCAACAGTGGACACACAGCACAATATTTCTGTCCTTTGCTTTCAGTAAGTGTCTCTGTGGGTCTAGGGAAAACAGGAGGTATTATACTTCATGTGTTAAAATCCACAAATTTCTATGATTAAGACTATAATTCTATAGATTGAGCTAGGAATAAACCCCCATAAATTCTATTAGGCTTGTTTCTGCATAGGCACCACAATACAAAATACAAGAGAAAGCAATTTCTAATTGTAGATATTCTGGATTTAACAGATGGTGATAAAATCGTTTCTGAGAAGATTCCCTCCACCCTTTTAGCCAATCAATATGCTTCCATATGTATGTGTGAAATGCACAGCAAAGAAATCCTGGAAGCTAGCTCTGAAAACCTTGATTTTGGTATAGTTTTCTTCCTTTGCTTAACCATGCAATGTAGGAAATTCAACAATCTGCAAAAAATGAGATGGGGTAGGGGTTCCAAAGTCTTCTCAATCTACCCAAGGTGGCTCTAATAATTTTGAAATGGTTGTATTATTTGCACATTCTCAGACGCATTTCTTCAAGACACTCATTTATCCTCACTTTCCACATACACCCTTACACCAATGCAAACATCCAGATTGTTAAAGAGTGCAAGTCCTAGCAGCTGGGACCTTCAGTTCAACAACATCTGAAAGGTTGCATGATTCCAGCCTCTGCTGTGAAGGAAGGATCCTCTGGGGAGGGAAGATGCTAGCATTCTGGAAAGAGACTGCTAGAAGAGGAATTCTGCCAATATATCTGGCAAAATACACCCAAGTAGTGAAAAACAAGGTGGAGGTGTTGGGTAAGCTGGACATTCTCTGGTTTATGCCTCTGGTAAGGAGCTGAGATATGAAATTGCAGGATCATACAATTGAGGCCATTTCCACACTACACTATTATAGTGCTATTATTCCACTTTCAACATCATATGGAATCCTGGGGTTTGCTATTTAGGGAGGGGCATCTAGAATTCTCAGTCTTTGGCTGACTCTTTGAATTCTTTGGCCTCAGTAAACTGCAAACCATAGAATTCCATAGGATGTTGAAAGTGGAATAATAGCACTATAACAGTGTAGTGCATAAAATGACCTGAAATAAAGCACATGAAATGCAAGATGAGTGGTTGAAGGAAATCACATAGTTTTACCATCAAATCTCTTTCACCACTTGAGGGAGCACTCTTTCTCAATATGGACTGTATGTGTTGTCTATTTTGATGTCAGGCTGCATGCTTATGTATATTTAAACAATGACTATGTCTCACTGAGATTACTTCTGAGCAGATATGCACGTGACAGTGTGGTATGTATGGCAAGGATGAGATGAGGATTGACAACGGGCATCATTTTTAATAACAGCTCCAAGTTGAGCTACATGTGGAGCCCTGCCCCAAAACCCAGGATAGAGGCTAGCATTTATCTTGATTTCCTCTTTAACATGGTGGAAAAGTTACATCATTACATTTTCATTAGAGAAATCTGAAAATCAGGCTAGATTGAGATGACTGTAGTTGTAGTCCAACACAAATGGATGGTGCTAAGGAAGGTTGCTCTGGAAATATCCTTGTGAGGCTTCATTATGATCCAGATAAGTACAGTATTAGCTGACTTTAACACTGGATTTATGCCTCACTGCCACCGATTAATCAGCTGGGCAAATTCATCTCTGTAGATTTTTAAAATTTATTTGCCAAATGAAAAAAAAAAACTCTAAAGAGAATTGTGTACAAATGTGGCATCTGCTATGGATTGTGAATTACTCAGTCACATAATCACAAAGTATGGAGCTGGCCAATACCAAACAAATATACAAGTACAAATCATACCATGGCCCTCACATTCAAGCTAATAAAAAAGGCCAACCCATCACTGCAGCACACAGGAGAATTTAGCAAGAAATAACTTCTTCACCCAAAATGCTGGCAATCTAGGAACACAGGCCATTTCCACACTATACTGTTATAATGCCATTATTTTTCTTTCAAATTCCTATGGAATCCTGGGGTTCGCAGCTTAGGGGCATTTAGAATTGTCAGCCAGAGAGCTCTTGGGCCTCAGTAAACTACAAAGCCCAGAATTCCACAGTGTGTTGAAAGTGGAATAATCTAATATATGAAAGTCAAAGTTTGTGAGTTTGTCTGTGTCAGGCAAAGATCTGAACTCATATGATTGGCTGTGTCAGGCGAAGACCTCATATGACTGGCTGCCTAAGAAGATTCTATGGAATCCTGGTGTTTGCAATTTAGGGAGGAGCCTTTAGAGTTCTTAGCCAGAGAGTTTTTGGGCCTGGGTGGTTGCTATGGAGATGAGGCCTAGCAGCAAGAAGGAGGAGGGCAGTATATTCCCTCAGGAACCTATATGTTAACAACTCTGAATACAGGTTTGATTGGGGAAAAGGGGAAAAGTTACAGGTACTGGACAAGACAGTTGGGGAATTACAGACACAGGATCTCAAATCTTTCTAAGAAGTATTACCTATGAGAAAATAAAATCCCATGCAGGGTAAATACGCAATGCTGGGTAAATACACAAGTAGCACTATAATAGTGTAGTGTGGAAATGGCCACAGTGTAATAATCTCTGGATGCTTGCCTGCAAGGAAAATCATTATTTATACCTTTTACAAATATCCTACAGATATAAATGAATTTCAAACATGCCTAATCAGAAAATACCTTCCTGCATTGCAAACATAAGCTATTCTTCAGGAAGAATTTTAGAGACTTGATTGCTAGCAAATACATACATATCCCAGAATAGGTGCTTTAAAATGAAAATAGAAGGGTTCTTGATACAGGAATTTTTGGACATCTTTATAGTTGCAGTATGTGTGAATATAGTCTAAGGGTCAGGAATGGCCCAGACCAGCTCCTATATGTGACAATATAGCACATAATCCTCCTACAATTTTTGACTCGAAAAGATGCACCACAAATCATTAATGCTGATAGTTTACACTGGAAAAATGTGTTTGGTCTTACACCATGCCATTTTATGCAACAGTATCAAATATTAAAATAGTGGAAGCATTTTACAATAAACAGCATTTTTTTTTCTTGATTGCAGCTGATTATGTTATGCGGCTTGTTCTGCTGGTGTCACAAAGGTGACTTAATAGCTCCTATAACTCATCTCAACAGCTGACCTTTCCCCCTCACTGATGAAGCCTATTCAAAACCTGGTGGCCTTTTGCTCACTTCAGGATCCTCTGTTTCTTGTCGGTTTTGATCATGAATATATTTATCAAAGTGCTTTATTTTAAAAAAGTGCATGAAGATTTCAGTCACCTCTTTAAAAGATGTTATTTAAATAAAGTACAAAAGAAAGAGTCTTTCAATCTCTCTGGTTTTTTATTTGTGAGTTTTTGCTTACCTGATGCCAGCATGTCGTTAATTAATACGAGAAAACGCTCATCAGGGATCTGAGCATCTGCAAGAAGAAACACAGTACCGATGTTCTTCACGCCAACTTTAAAGTAAAGTGTTGCAATATCGCTCTGTAGAAGAAAGGGAGGTTTAGATCATTACCAAAATATGCATACAAAACAATATTGTCAAGCAAAGCAAGCTCACAAAAGGAAAGTTTAAAGATTCAGCTTTTAAAATTCAAATTATCTGAAGAGGAAATTACATATTTGCACAATATGGTAACCTAGGCTGGTTTGCTAGTTTGCTGAGGAATGTTTTATATGCTCCCAGCTTCCCCAGTGACAAGGAACTTCAGGGGCAGTGTGTTCATCAAGGTTTGGTGATCTTGAGCTGGAGAAGTCACAGGAGCATCATCATGTTTTTATAATTTCTGGATTTATTTACACATATACATGTTGAGCATAGGTAAAGGGAAGTAATACTCTAAAAACCAATTGCATTTTTTTAAAAAACCGAGCTGCTCTCCCAAGGGGTCAAAGATGTGTGTCATGGCATATTCCTCACTTAGGCCCTTTTCGCACCTTACCTGGTGCTCCTGGCGTTGTGCGGAGATTGTGCAAAAAGCGTCATCCGGAAGGCACTCACGTACCCTCCGCTTCCCCTCCACACCAGCTCCATGCCCCTTCCTTCCGCAGGGCAGCCGGGTACTTTCCCAGGCTGCACTGGGGGAGGAAGCACAATGGCCATGCGTCTGGAGCCTCCGCACACAAGGTAAGTGCATGTGGGGCATGGGAGGGATGCGTGATCATGCATAATTTTTGGCAACGAGCCGAAAATGATATAATGTGTGATCTCCCCCTAATGGCCTCAGGAGTGTTGTGCAATTGCGAGGATGTCATGTGGAATGGTCCTCACAATCGCACGAGACTCCCGAGGCCATTTTGCAAGAGGACTGGCGTGCCAAAAGGGCCTCTCATATCTTATGGGAGAACCAGCATGGTGTAGCATAGGGGTGGGCAAATGGGGTAGGTCAAGGGGCCACATTCAGGTATGTGGGACTACTCAGGAACTGCATTTTTTTTAAAAAAAAATATCTGTCCATTATCTTTTCAGGAAGGGGGGATAGCAGCATTTGGAAGTGACCAGCAAGATCATTGAAAGGAGTTGAACAAAGAGGATTTAAAGCAGGGCTCATGCAAGAAGGGATGGAAGGAGGGGTGGGAGTGTTTGCAGGGACCAACAAGATTGCTGCTGGGGACTGAGGGAGGATGAGCAGCGAGAACTATAACTGTAAAGTAGACAGTGAAGACATTGGGATAGTCAAAGATTTCCTATATCTTGGCTTAGTCATTAGTCAAAACGGAGACTGCAGTCAACAAATCAGAGGAAGACTAGAATTTGGAAGAGCAGCCATGAAGGAACTAGAAAAGATCTTCAAGTGTAAAGTCCTCTGGGTCCCACCAGTGAGGTCAATACACTGTGTTGGGACATGGGCGAGGGCCTTCTCAGGCGCAGCACCCCAGTTGTGGAATGCTCTCTCCCTGGAGGTCCAACTGGCACCCATACTCTTGTCATTCAGTTTCCAAGTTAAAACTTGGCTGTTTACCAATGGCTTTGGGCCTCATTAATGCAACCCAAAAAATTGTTTTTGTTTTTATAGTTTTAAAATCTTTTAAATTTTTAAAATCTGTTTTTAATTCATTATATTGTTTAATATATTTTTAGCTTATTTAAATTGTTTTATCGTTTTTAGTCTGTTTAACTTGTTTTAAAGCTATCATAAGCCACCCTGAGATCTCTTGATAACGGGTGGGGTGTAAATATTTGAAAAAAAGAAAGATCATTGAATCGATGTCAGGATTGCCCATGCTGTTGTATTTCCACTTTTTATGTATGGTTAGGACAGCTGAACAAAGTGAAGAAGGTTGATAGGAAGAGAATCAACCCATTTGAGATGTGGTGCTGGAGCAGCATTCTGCTGAGACTGAGGAGTGCCAACAGGACAAGTAAATGGGTCCTAGAGCAAATTGGAGCTAAGCTCTACCTGGAAACCACGATGACTGAGCTGAGACTGTCATACTTTGGATATACCGTGAGAAGATATGACTCACTAGAAAAGACAATAATGTTTGGCAAGGTGGAATGTGGTAGGAAAAGGGGAAGACTGCACTGCAGATTCCACCGAGAAAGCCACATCCCTGAGTCTGTAAGACCTGAGCAGGGCTACTGATGACAGGGTAACTTGTAGGTTTCTCATCCATAGGAATGTCATAAGTCACAGTTGACTTGATGGCAGTTAACAACAGCAGTGAGGGGCTGGAAGGAGAGGGTGGGATGATGTGGGGGATATCTTGATTGCTATGACAAGCCAAGGATGGTTTACATCAATATGTAGCAAGTGATGCTGGCTATTTTAAATAGTGAAGACCTCTCAGCTTTTGCAGTGGGGGGATAGAAGAGGTCGGGGGCAGACTGCCGGGTCTAGTGGGGTGCATGAGACCCACAAGCTGCACATTGCCTATCATTTTGTTGTTGTGGTTTGAGTGTTAGACTAAGATTCTGGAAGACGAAGATTTCAATCTCCACTCAACCATGGAAACCCCCTGGGAGACCCTGAGCCAAACCACACACTCCTTCAGACTGAGAGGGAGATCATGGCCCTTTTCGCACGGCGTTTTGGAAGCAAGAGGGTCCCTTGAGCATTGCATAAATGTGAGGAGTGGTCTGCATGATGCACTCACATTTACACAATGCTCAAGGGCCAGACGCAGAGTGGGCACGCACCTTTTCATTTTCGGCTTAAAGCTGAAAATGGTGCGCTGTCGTGCAATGCTTCCGGGCGCCACGTGCAGTGCCTCGGGAGCAGGGCCGGTTGCGCGTCCTCTCCTCGGTGCAGCCTGCAAGGTCCCAGGCTGCACTGCGAACGGAAGAGGCGGGGCGCTCGCACAAGAAGGAAGGAGCTGCGGAGCCGAAGCAGCAGGGAAGCAGCAGGGAAGCAGCAGGGAAGTGGCAGGGTTCCTTCCAAGGCTTCTCGCGCGAGGACCCCAACCCAGCAGTGCGAAAAGGGCCCATGACAAGTGTCCTTTAAATAACTCTTGCCAAGAAAACCCCATGACAGCATTGACATAAGTTGGAGTTGACTTGAACACACACAACAACAACAATCTGATTTTAGGAGTTTCTAAAGAGTATTTTAATTTGTTTTAAAAATGCTTTTGTTTGTTCCATCACCTTAGGAGCCCTTGTAGACTGGGAGGCAATACAGAAATACTTAAACAAACAACACATATTGCCTTTAGCATGTTTTGCTTTGTGATTGGTCATTGGGAGGTAAACCCAGGCTTAATTTGCAAGTCTCATTACTGAGGCACGCATCTCTGAGGAAATTTCACTTTGAGATGGAAAATGGGTTAATCATAGGGAATATATATATTCACTTGATCTGGCCCAAATATCCTAAAGGCACCAGACCCCATCTGATCTTGGAAGCTAAATAGGGTCAATTGTAATTAGTATGGGACATCCATCTTTAGATGATCAACGTGAGCAATGGCTCCTTCCCATTTCATCTTCATAGCTTAATGAGCCAAGTTCAAATGATGAGCTATGTCGGGGAAGGAGAGTGTAAAATTTAATTTTGGGATTATGTCTCCCAAAATCACCCCAGCCACTGTGGTCACCTGGATAAAATTTCCAGCACCAAGAAGGGAGCCCTTAATCAAATGCACGAGTCTCACTTTTTTAGGCACTATTTTACATAGTCCTGTCTGTGTGGGGGCTAATATTAAGCAAAGTCTTTACATCCTTCCAGTATAAGCCACAGCATGCCCCTCTGGATGACTCTAAAAATATTGACTATGGACACTAGAAATTTAAGGAATGGGATCCTGAGAATCCATTTTATAAAGTTAACAAGCAGATGTGCAGGACATCCTGCATGATGTGCAGGACATCAAGAAAACAAAGTTGAAAGCAGAAATCACAATAACACATGGACTGAGGCTAATATACTATGGAAAAACTGAAAGAATTAAAAGAAAATATGAGCCAGAAACAACAAAACGCTCCCCAGGACAATACAAGCCTGCAGAACAATGATAAGCAGGTCTCTTGGCATTTACAAGTACGTTGGTACAAACAAACAGCAAAGGTACCTAGGGGGCAGCACAGAATTATCAATTTGAAGACACAGCTATTGTTTCAGCAGAAAATGCTATTTGGTGAAATGAACAAATGTATTGCTGCTACAGCAACCTGAAGATTAAATCAACCCTTTTGTTAATTGCCATCTATATAATATTTAATTTTAATAATTCACATATAATAATACTTATAGAATATTTTCTCCTAAGAACTCAAGAGCTTCACATAATAGCTTGACCAATCCTTTCTACCATCTATCTACATAGGCTAATATTATTGTTCCCATATTATCAATGAGAGACTGAAGCTGGGATAGTTTCTTCTTCTTTAGCCCATTCACTGACTCCATGGCTGTCTGTCCTATTCATAGATCATGCTGTTAACTCTATACTCCCCACAGTTGTATGCTCTGGTAAGATTCTATAACTTTGTTGTTGTTCTTGTTCACTTTCAAATCACTTCTGACTTATAGCAATCCCAAAATGGGCTTTTCTTGGCATTGGAAATTTGCCATTGCCTTCCTCCAATGCTAAGAGAATGTGGCCCTTTCTGCACGAGGGGGCTGCACCACTGTGGTGCCAGGATGGCAGTGGTTGGCTAGTCATTCTTCTGCACGATGTTGTCGTCGGCCCGCTGCCGTCTTGCTCCCAAGTGGTGTGTGTGCATGGTATTTGCAAAATGGAAAAAATCTGTTTTACACCTACCATCGCATGGCGCTGCTGCCCTTCCTGGCCGTGCAGAAAGGTGAAAGCATGCTGGTGACGCCTCCCTCCCCAGTGCAGCAATGGCAAGTGCCTAGCTGCATTGCGGAAGGGAAGAGGCGGGGCCCGCACACTCCCCTCCGCAGTGACCTGGCTAGGTGTGGAGGGGAGCATTTCTAGTGCACTCCGTTCCCTGTTGTGGCTGCGATGGAAGGACTTCGCAGAGTCCTGTCCTGCAGAAATGGTCTATGACTTGTCCAAGGTGACTCAGTGCATTCCTAAGGTTGAGTGGTGATCTGAACCCTTGTCTCCCAGAGTCCTAGGCTAACACTCAGACCACTATACCATGTTGGCTCACTGTGAGATTATTGTACAAAACTAGGAGGTAATTGTTTCCTAGTTCCACATGAAACTGAGCAATGTTTTAATGGCATTTTGGTAGGATTAGAAAGGCCTCCAGTAAAAATGACTTTGTAGGACATATTCAGCCCTTACTATGTCACTTGACTGTCCCTGTTGTGAACAGAAGTTGGAAAGTTCCTTATGGAAAGTTATTAAGTACCATTACTATCCCAATTCCAACCTACCCTCAGAGTTACTGTTATGGCTAGATTAAAAAAAATACTTTCCTGTTTCTCAAAAGTAATTAAAAATGCCACTCCAGTTACTGGCCTCCAACACAAAGCATACTTTTGAACACTTTGTTGTGAAATATAGCACACAGTCAACCAATAGCAAGAAGCACAGAATGATACAGCACTTGAAGCAGGTGATATTCTTTTCCCACTATTCAACTATAAATATCACTAAGCATTCCCATTACATGCACAAAGAGTAAAGTTAGTACTTGTTAATTTACATTCATAATATAACTTTGTTATACCTATGTCACTGGGGAAAAGAATTGCAAGGAGCTAGTTATTGGTAACTAGCTATTGCCAATCTATAGTGAATAAGTTTTTCTGCAGCCAAGCACTACATGCTTGAGATTATAGTTGCTTATACCAATCAATTACAATGTGAGGTGGTATTACCTCCCTAAAACTGGATGAAATGGTGCATAATTGGTGATGGAATTCATCATGTAGGATTCATCACGTGGGCAGGTTGTTCTAGGAACCAGCTCCTCTTAAGAAGTCACTATGGGGCATTTGATCTTCTGAAGTCTTCATTATTAAAGGGATTCTAATAGGATATAATTGCCATATAATAATACAAAGGTACAACACTATTTGTCCCAGCAGGTGGCCCGTTAAGCAAATGGGTAAGGTCAGGGATCAGTTCGGCACGTGGAGTTCAGCTGCAGCTCAGCAATTGAGAGTCTGGGCCAGATTCTCAACAGCATTATACAGCGTCAGATGGGACCCTATGGTCTCTTTGAATACCCAATTCCTGATGAGAAGAAGGCTGCAGTACCACCCTCTGACCATTTGCTCTGGTGATGCTACAGCAAAGCCAGACAATAGGTCAGCTGTTCCCTCCTTGTTCCAGGAATCTGTCCCAGGGACAGACTGAAAGTTCTGGAGTGTTTACATTTTGAGAAGAACATTCCAAAAGTCACATTTCATACATATGAGATTTTTTAAAAAGTCAAATGTTGGAGAAGTGAATCTTGAGAGCCAGATTCGTAGTTGTTAAATGTTTGACTTTAACTCCCTGTTTATGCAACCATGTTTGCATTGCTGAATCATGGGCCATTTCCGCACTAAGTCACTATACCGTCATTGCAGCAGGTTGTTTCTGGGTCAGGAGCCATGCTACTGTCATCACTATCCAGCTGCTATCCCACCTCCAAGCACTGCAAAACCGCCATATTCTATTTCCAGAAAAAAATCTGTTAAGCACCTCCTATAGCGCTTCAATCCCATCAGCCTGCTCAGTGTGCTACTGGTATAGTGTTTTATAGCATTTCCAGTCATTGCAAATCCAGCAGTGGTTGGGCTGTGGGCGTGTCCAGTTTGTCCCTCCCTCAGTGACTCCCATGGCATGGTCACTTTGAAATCTATCACCTCTCCATGTTTATTTCAAAGTTCTCCTTTCAGTTAACACTGTTTGTTTGTTTATCTATTCGTAATACATTTTTAGGCATTATAGTGTGAAAATTCAATAGTGTACTGTTGCGTTTAGTATGGCTTTGAAAGAAAGAAAAAAAACACTGGACCAATCAGGGAGGGTGTGTGTGGTGAAGATGGGGACAGGGAATGGCCAAAGACACTGTGCTGCAGAAAGAAGTCTGGTGTCAATACCACTACCCACCCACTGAAGACAGAAGGGTGCAGAAAACAGCGTTCCCAACTCAACGGCATCACACAAATCACAATACCACTATTGAAACAGAATATTTTGCTAATAGGACATACACTTCAGTTCTTACATTTATATATTAGGAATGCACAAAATGCTGTTCTGCATGTTGGAATCATTTGTACCTATTGGATTTGTGAGGTGCATCCGAAAGGTGGATTTTGTTTCAGCTTCTTTTTAAACAATTTACCGAAATTTGCAAATTTCTGGATATTTGGGACAGAAAGCACCTGTCTTTCTGAATTTGAAATGCTGGAGAAAGGAAAAGTGATGATTTCACCCAAGCAACCAAAGATTTTGGAGTGCTTAGACCATGTTCATATGTTTGCCATATTGTTGGGTCTTTGGACTGTAATAAAGACTACTTATAACTACTAATCAATGTATTTATATACTAATATAACTACAATGTAGTTATATACTAATATATACTACTAATCAATGCAGTTATATATAGTCTTTATTACAGTCCAAAGACCCAACAATATGGCAAACATATGAATATGATCTAAGCACTCTTTTTGGGGTCAGTTTGGGAGTTGTAGGACCACTGTTGTATTTTTATAGAGATGGAAGAATACTCCAAAATTTTGGAAAAAATGAGTGCCGAGAAACCCTAACAAGCCAAATCCTGGACTGATAAGAATCTTCACAGTTCAGGACTTGTTCTGCACAAAATTCACATGTGCATAAAACTGCATTTTCTGAGCAAGGAGGATAATTTTTTGCATTGAAAATAAGATGTCAGTGCCTGTAACATTAATTTCTCCATAGGAAAAAAAAAAGCTGCAGTTAGGGATTTCTTCTGTGTAAAAATCCATTCATGGTTGATTTCCATAGAAAATAGCGTTTTCTGCATAGAAAATAGCATTTTCCTCCAAAGGAATTAATATTTCTGCAAATATTTCTGTAAATATTATTTTCCATGCAGAAAACACTGTTTCCTGCATGGAAAATGCTGTTTTCTAAAGAAATCAACCACATGCATATTTTACAGAGAACAAATGCCCAATTATAGCTTTTTTTCCTGTGCAGAAAACAACATTTTCTATGCAGGGATTAGTAGTTCTGTGTTGAGATATTATTTTGCACACAGTAAATGCTGTTTTCTGTGCAAAAAAAAACTCACGTGAAAATTTTTCCCCAAGTTGCAGGTAGTCTTTGAAAACTGTGTGGTTTTCAAAGACTTTTTTGTGGTAGTAAGAAAATTGCTGAAATTACTCATTGCTACCTTCAAGAAGAAACTTAGTGAATAATTACATTCGTACATTTTTAAGGTAACCAGAAAGTAATCAGTTTGCCAGAATAATAACTAATTGCTTTTGTAAGAAGTAAACGGACAGACAGGTATGTACAACATGATTGAGTCCATACTGGGTTTGACTCTAGTAGGTTAATCTAGTAGGTAAAAAAAAAAAAAAGGATGTTTGCTTAATCTAGGAGGTCAAAAAATAGACAAAAATAGATGTTTGTTTCATTTATACGTTCATTTTTGACAGGGACTTGTAAAAATCTTCCCCTTTTCCCTCAGATTTTATGGAAAGAACTTGAGGTTAAAAGGAAACCTGAATAAAAAGACAAAGCAAAGCTGATGTACTTTTCCATCCTTATTAGCCACAATGGCACAGGGAGTAAGATGCACAAGTTACTGGGCCAGAACCTGGTTTAAGGCCTTCTGGTTGTTACTCTCCAAGCAAATAATATTGGGTCCTCATATTTTCTGAAATTTATTAATAAATAAGATGAAACAGGTTATAAAACCTGTTATAGTGCCTCCTGAAATGATAAGCTGTAAAGCTTATGCAACAGTGAAATAGAGAAGGCAGCCAAAATGTGCCCTTGAAGAATAACCAGAACAGCAGAACAGTATTTATGCAACAGTATAAACACTCATCTCCTTTCAGAAAGTCGACACAAGGAAGCGAAAGAGCCCCAGTACTTCCTTATTGGTACAGTAAGCCTTCCACATTTGGGGGTTTCACTTTTGCGGATTTGATTATTCATGAATTATTTGCTATCACCTCTGCTGCCTCCCTATGCCATTTTTAATAGAGACTGCAAGCCTTGTGAAACTGAGAAACTGTGAACGAGGCTTGCAAGTCCTTATTAAAAATGGTGTGGGGCAGCAGCAGAGGTGGCAGTAAATCCCACCAGCCACCTGCCTCTGCCTTGTGAAGGAACTTTGATGCCACAGAGGAATCCATGGTGGGCTGAATATGGTGATCATACATTTTTTTGTGTTAAATATGGTTTGGGAGGACCTAGAGTTATTCATGAGTTATTATTTTACACTTCCATGGGGGTCCTGTGCCCCTAATCTTAGCAAATGTGGAGGGATGATTGTATATATATTGAGTTATTTGTTTAAAAGTTTTTTTAAAAAATAGTAGAATAAACCAACTGAACAGCATTGTTTTCAGGTAGAACCAAGACTGCTGAGAGATACCATAAAATTGAAATAGATTTAATATAGTGGCTGAAAGCAAGTATTTGTATGAACAAAGTATCAGCTTCTGCTTTCTTTGGTGATGTTAGCTGGAAAAGGAATGATAAAGAGCACCCAGCGGCAGTTATGGGATTTCCAGAGTCTAAGTATGCAATTCAAAGGCTGGTGCTAGAGGCAATAGTGGTATTGTCCTCTAAATGAAAGGCATAGTGTGTCATGGTAACACCATATGTGTTTGTGTCAAGATACAAATTTATGTATACTTTAACATCTCCTGTTGGCAAGCATTCGTGGTGTACTAAGAAGGGGGCAAAATAGGTTTGATTAAAAATCTAACCATCCTCATGTTGTAGAAGTATTCTGGGTGGATTTAGAGACTGTTAAAGGATACAAACCATGTCATAATGAATTTAAGATAAGTTTGTTACATTTTTATTAGTGGGCAACCAGAACATAGTTGCTCCAGCTTCACAGAATTAAAAAGGGCTTGTTGAATAACCTTACTTGACTTGTAAGAGTTAAAGAGTTATTCTGCTAATCTGGAACAAGTACTCAATGAAAGTCAAAGGCCTGCAACATTCACTTAGAGATATTCTGCATATACAACACATAATTTCAACAGCATTTTATCTCTTACTTCTCCACAGCACTTATTGTGATTTTCCAAAGGGCCCCAGTTGATAGACGAGCAGAGCCCTCCTCTACAAACGTTTCCACACACACCTCTAACTGTTGTTAGCAGAATAAATCAAGAAATACAATTCACAGCAGGCAGATGGGTAATTTCAGAACTTGGACTTAATAGTCCTGAGCCCCACTCAGCCTTATACTGGTCCACATGTCTTACTTTTTGGAACATTGGCCATTTCCACATTACACTGTTATGCTGCTATTATTCCACTTTCAACATCCTGTGGAATTCTGGGGTTTGTAGTTTGCTGAGGCCAAAGAGCTCTCTGGCTGAGAATTCTAAAGGCCCCTCCCTAAACTGCAAACCCCAAGATTCCATAACATGTTGAAAGTGGAATAGTACTACTATAGCTGGCTAGTGCGGAAATGGTCTAGTCATGGCAAGGAGCTCAGCTGTGCCACTCCATGACTTCCAGTCCTAATTGCACCACCAACCCAGTTCACAGACTGTTCCAATCACAATTCAGTGATAACATTCATGTTGTCATTTAGAAGGAAGGAAGGTTTGTACAAATATGATTTGGCCTAAGAACTAGAAAGTACTTTTTGGTTCACATTGAATGATAGCCCAGGCTTTAAGGATTGTGGAGAATTTTAGGTTTAATTGGCATTCCCAAACACAATTTTGGAGTGTTCTGAGCATTCATTTCCACCTAAATTGATAAAGGTCATGTTTAATTTGTGTGGGAGCAGCATGGGGCAGCAGTGCCTGTGTTTTCCCATAGCTTGCTCCTGATTCTTGGCTCATGCTTTCCACCTGAAAAGTAGACAATGTCTAGAAACAATGAGTGCAAACTCTGTCTTGATTTAACAGACTCTTTATCAATGATATGATGCATGATGCATTATAACTACCTTTTATGTAGTTACGTAGATTATGTGGTGCATTAGGTCGAAGAAAGCTGCATGCTATTACCAGGAAATATGTTATAGGCGACCAAAGTAATCTCAAGTCCTAAAGCTTTTAAATGACATGACAGGAAAAACCCAAACTTGTGGGTTATGAAACAATATCTTGTTGATCAGCACCATTTAAATGAATCACTCATCCCTCAACTGCTTCCAAGACACAGAGAAAAAATTCTCCCAGCAGATCTAAATAAACATACAGGTTCAAATGAGAGAATTATGTAGTGAGGATAGCTTTTCTCCAGCAGGATGTGACTTCAGAGTAGAAAATATATAACAAAGAATACATAACTGAAGAATAATCCAGGGTCAGAAGGCCCACTTTGATACATACCCTGAGATCATGGATACCATAACTTTTGCGAAGGGTTATCTGGAAGACTTCCAGTGAGCTGAGAAAGGCTGCTAAACGGCACAAACTTTGTTTTCCACTTCCTCCAACTCCAATCAAAAGGGCATTTCCATATGGGGCCTCAAGAATACGACTGATGCGGCAACTATAGGACAAGAAAAGATTAAAATAAGTCAGTTTTTTAAAAAAGGTATTACTCTCTAGACTAATAAAAAAGAGGGAACAAAAGAGAGAGTGTGTGACTTTCTTCACCAGAGCTCCCAAGTTATGAAACCCAGACATCTGAAACTGAGCATGGATATTAGGGGACCCTGAGGGTCTACATCATATTGTTATTTTGTTTTTAAAATCAGATTAACTAATTTTAATTAATTAAAAATAGTTAATAGGTTGAGTTGATCACGAGGTTTGTTCAGAACAGTGATGTAGACTTGGACTCAAGTCAGACTTAAGTCGCTTCAGTGACTCGACTTGACACCTTTTCGCACCTTACCCTTTCGTGGAGCTGGGGTGCGGGGCTCGTGCAAGAAGCCTGGGGAGGAAGGCTCTCGCATCCCTGCTGCTTCGGCTCTGCAGCTGCTTCCTGGTCGCGCGAGTGCCCTGCCTCTTCCTTTTGCAGTGTATTTCTTTCCCAGCCTGCACTGCACAGGAAGCGTGACTGGCCTGGCTCCCGAGGCTCCGCATGCCAGGTAAGTGCACATGGGGCCCCGGAGCAATGTGTGACTGCGCAGCATTTTCAGCTTTAAGCCAAAAATGCAAAAATGCATGCACAGTCCACGTCAGGCCCTTGAGCGTTGCACAAATGTGAGTGCATCGTGTGGGCTGCTCCTCACATTTATGCAACGCTCAAGGGGCCCTTTCGCTTCGGAAATGCCGTGTGAAATAGACACTGGACTCAACTTGGCTATAAATGATGCACTGACTCGACTTGACTTGAGATTTGTATATTTTTAATGACTGACTTGAGACCTTGGTTCAGTAACATAATGCATTCATCCAGAAACCTTGTGACTTTGAACAATGCCTCCATCTCTTTTTGCCTACTGGTCACATGACAATCTGTTTCAAGCCCAAAGTGTGGGTACATTTCTCAGAGAGGAACAGTGAACGGATTAGGCAATGGGTTTGAAGCAGGCTTGAGGTCTGCTCAGCAGCCTGTCTCCACTGCAGATCGGAGGAGCCTTCTAAAATGTTTCCTAAGAGCAAAAGACAAGACTCACCCCCAGAGTACAGGGTGCATTTCTCAGAGGTGAACAGCAAATGTCTTAGGCAATGGGCTTGATGAAGAAGAATCCTTCCTTCTAAAGCTTTTGAATCCTCAGTAATGGGGAGTAAGATAGGATCCTATTCCCCACTTCCGAAGCTGCAGATGGCAAAAACGCAAAAGTGGAGAGCCAACTCTGCTTAAATTGTTAAAAATGACTATATTTTACTCTACCCTATAATTTTGGAATTTTTGGTTGGGGTATAAAGTTGGCTTCCAGACTTGAGACTTGACTTGAAAGTATCTTCAAGGACTTGAGACTTGACTTGAGACTTGAAGGTAGGGACTTGAGATTTGGAGTAAAATACTTAAATACAGCACTGGTTCAGCATAAGAGAGCTATTAAAGAGTAGAGATCTCTGCAAGAGCAGAAAGCCTTGAGATTTCATCCAAATATTTGCAGTGGGCTTTGAGTGGACCTAGGGCAAGGCTAATTAAATGCACTCTCTCAGTTTCTAGCCTCTCCATTGCTTGTCTCTCCACTGTTAAAATAGCACAGATCATACTGCTGACAGCACCCTGGTGAACTCTATCAGTTCTTTATACTAAGATGTGTGTGTATGTGCCCACACTGGCTGGGAGATTATATAAGATATTGATTGATTGATTGGTTGGTTGATTGAATGTGTCTGTCACCTTTTCTCACAAGATGGGACCCAAGGCAGCTTCCAGGAGGTTAAAATATGTATTTTAAAAGCATATACACAATTAAAACATTAAAAAAATATAAAACTACAATAATAGATTTTTTAAAAATAGCTAATAAACAAGTAAAAGGTCTCCAGCTCACCCACTGAAGGCCTGCTTAAAAAGAAATGTCTGTATCTGCCTACAAAAGAAAAGCAGGGAGGGGGCCAGCCTAGTCTCCCATGGAAAAGCATTTCACAGGGTGGGAGCAGCCACTGAGAAAGCCCTCTCCCATGTCCTTACCAGGCAATCCTGGTGGCAGGACCAAGAAAAAGCCTTCCCCTGCAGATCTTAGGGTTCAAGCTGGTTCATATAGGGAGATACAGTCTTTCAAATAGTCTGGACCTAAGCCATATATGATTTTATAGGTCATGACTAGCACTTTGGATTGTGTCTGGAAACAAACAGGTAGCCAGTGAAGCTGTTTTAATCAGGGAGTTATATGCTTCCTGTAACTGGCTCCACTCAGCATTCTGGCTGCTCATTTTGAACCCACTGACGTTTCCAAACAGTTTCCAAAGGCAGCCCCAGGTAGAGCACTTTACAGTAGTCCAACCACGATGTAATCAAGGCGTGTGTCACTGTACCCAGATCTGACATCACAAGGAATAGGCGAACAGATGCACAAGTTTTAACTCTACAAATGCACTTCTGGCCACTGCTGAAACCTGGGCATCCCCACTCAAGAGCTGAGTCCAGGAGAACACCAAGGTTGTAAGTGTGAGATTTCAGGGGGAGTGTAACCCCATCCAGCACGGGCAAAGTCCCAGTTCCCAGATCTGCCTTCTGACTGACCAGGAGCACCTCCATCTTATCTGGATTAAGCTTCAATTTGTTTGCCCTCATCCAGTCCATTACTGACAGCAGACATTAATTCAGGACTAAGACAGCTTCCTTGAAATCAGATGGAAAGGAGAGAGAGAGTTGGGTGTCATCAGCATATTGTGACAACAAAACCCCAAAACTCTGGATGACCTCTCCTAGCAGTTTCATGTAGATGTTAAACAGCATGGGGGACAAAATAGAACCATGAGGGACCCCACAGGTCAACAACCAGAGAGTTAAACAGGAGTTTCCCAGCACTATCTTTGAGTTCTCCCTTTCAGAAATTACTGGAACCACTGCATAACAGTGCCCCAAGTCCCATCATAGAGAGTCAGCCCAGAAGGATACCATGGTATCAAAAGCCTCTGAGAGGTCAAGCAGAACCAATAGGGACACACTTCCCCTATTTAGTTCCCAGCATAAGTCATCCACCAAGGTGACCAAAGCTGTCTCCATCCCATAACCAGGCATGAAGCCAGATTGAAATGGATCTAGATAATCAGTTTCATCCTTGGAGCTGGGAGGCCACCACATGCACTAGAACCTTGCCCCAAAAATGGAATGTTGAAGACTGGCCAATAATTATTCAAAATGGTGGGATCCAAGGAGGGCTTTTTTAGTAATAGCCTCACCACCACCTCTTTTATGCATGCTGGAAACTTTCCTTGCTGCAGTGAGGCATTTACTACTCTCCTTACCCAGTTAGCCAGTCCCCCTTTAGCTGCTTTCAAAAGTTAGGAAGGGCAAGGATCAATATACATGCGTTGGCTCTCACTTCTCCAAGGATCCTGTCCACATCCTCAGGCTGCACCAATTTAAATGAATCCAATAATGCAGGAGAAGCAGGTGCTCAGATTACATCCACCGGGCCCATCTCAGTCGCAGTATCCAAGTCAGAGTGAATCTGGGCAATTTTGTCAGCAAAGTGTCTTGCAAATTCATCACAGCAGGCTGTAGAATGGTCTCTATTTCCTTCCAAAAGCTCTCATGTAGTTTACTAGACTTGAGAAACTAGAATATGGCAACCTGGGGATGGGAAGGAGAGGAGAAGGAAACTTCTGCTTTCTGGTAAAAGTAGAAATTCCTTCTGGCTTGCAAGGATGACATGACTAATGGTGACAGCGTGGTGAATGCTATGGTTGTCTTGAAACTATGTGGGGTCATCTTTAGGGATGGTGGCTGAGGCAACATTTAGCTCTAGATAAAGTGAATTCAACCTCTATTTTGGTCTTCTCCTAAATTAGACCTTAGTTTGGAAATGTTTGTAGTGTAATTTTTTTCCCCTGAAATTACTGTTAGCTGCTTTGAACATAGTTTTACCAGGGGAAAGCCACATACAAACATATACGACTCTGATGCTGATGGCACTGGATATAAGTAAAATGAGGTAATACAAGATGGTCAAGCAGGACCCCAAACTTTGTGGAAGACCTATACCTGGAAAATCTATTCATACTGAATATTAGCATCTCCTGAAACTGTTAATGCTCCAGGAACTCTGTGAGGTAATTAATTAAGGGTGCATCCAGACTGATTGAAAAGTCCCAGATTTTTTCCTGCTCTTTCCGATTTCATACTGCGTTAAAATAAACTGACCTAAATTTCTGATTGTACCAGGAGCTGATAGAAAATATTCTGAGATAAACAGAACATGTATGGATCTCAAAAATAAAATCATAAAGAATAGGAACAAAAACTGCAGCTTTCAGCTTTTTAATCAGTTTGGGTGTATCTTAAAATTACAATTCTATACAGCATACTAAAGGGAACACAGCAGGACTTCCTTCCAAGTGAACATGTGTAAGCTCATACTGTAATCTTGTCAGATATTTTAGTCTATTAATTGATTAATAAATAAATTATGTTTTAATATATTTTTTAAAAAACATCAAAGAAAAGATATATATCTTTTTGAGGTGAATGAACGAAGGCATTTCTCTAAAATTACAACGTTGCAAGTTTTATATTTAAATTGTAAGATGGAAAGGTCATCTGATGTGGTACAGTGAGAAGGGAGCCTATCCATCTGTGCAGTCTGCAAAGCAATTTGCCCTTCAATGACCCTCTATCAGTTAATGGAGAGAAATATCTAACTGGCTATTAAAGCTTTCACTAATTAATCTACCTATTAAATTAATTAAAAGTTGGTAGCCCTACAATCAACCTCTTTGGAAGCATGGACTTGAAAAATACAACTTATGATTTTTGAGAACTTTCTTAATATTGCACTTCTTGTGACTTTGAATATGACAGACTTTTTTTAAAAACAGTTCCTCTCTATCAGATGTGAAATTGACATGCAGTTTGCATCAAAATGGTAGCACCTTTGGTATCCATACCTAAAGACGGCCATGTTCAAAAATAAACTCCTAACTGTGGTGATAGCACAAATGGTCTCATGCAATGGGGTAGTGATAAAAGGCTAAAGGAAAGGCGCTCATTGTAGCAGGCCCCACAGCCTGCCAGCGCCCACAGACAATCCAAAAATGCAGCAGTTATCTTGATCCGTATCTAGTAATTCACATTACCAAACCAGTTCCAGTTATGTCCACAAGAAGAAGGTCTTCTATAAAATCTGAACACACCCTCCATGACAACTGTAGTAGTTAAAAACAGCAAATCGGATCTGGGAAAATGCATCCATCCCTCCGATACTGTGAGGATCACAGCTAAGCCCAGAGGAAACAGGGAAGCCTGAGGGAGGTGTGGGTAACAACAACAACAACAACAACAACAACAACAACACTGTGTAACCCACCTCACAGGGTACAGCATACGTTAAAATGCAATTAAAATACATCCTGGTTAAAATACAGTAAAAACACATAAAACCATTTAAAATAAAAATATATTATAATTAAAATACATCATAATTAAAAATAGACTGGGTAGGCCCGCCAGGACAGACAGGTCTTTAGTACTTTTTTGAATTTGGGCAGCATATATTGGGGCTATCTTTGGAAACTGTTCGGAAACTACAGCAGGTTCAAAACGTGGCAGCTTAATACTGATTCAGGCCAGTTGCAGGGAGGACATTGTCAATGTCAGGCGGAGGCCAAGCAACCACAGAGGCAACAGGAGTTTTATGGCTTTTAGTAAGTAGTTCGTAAAATAATCAAGGGTTTACAGCACCCAAAACAAACAGAGGCAATAAATAAAGCCGTAAAGTAATTAAGGGGTTACATCACCTAAAACAAACGGAGACAGGAATGGCAAGCCCATGGAACAGGTATGATGAATGACGGTTGTTGCCCCGTAACCCCCACACCCCAGCATCTGCCTTAAATAGTCTTTAGCCCAGCTGGGGCTGATCAAATGACCTGGCCCGCAGCTGAAGGCCCTCTGATCTCAGCCGCTTCTCTAGCAGGCGTTTTGATTTACGAACCGCCACCTTTTCCTGCCGCCTCTGGAGGAATGTGGGGGGAGAGTCTGCTGCAAGCTCCGGGCTGGAGTCAGAAGCAGCAGCTTCTGTTGAGCCAGAAGCATTGGACTCCTCTGCTGCAGGTATCGGCCCTGGGTCAGCTGGGGAGTCGCTGGCAGGCCCCTTCCTTGCCTCTGCAGGAGCCCCCTCTCCCTCCAAGGAATCCTCCAAGGGATCCTCCCCCGGCTGGGAGTTCAAGCCCAACTCAGAGTCCCCATCTGAATTGGCAGCCTGCTCAGCCTCCTGCTCTGCCTGGCTCATGACAGACATAACTCCCTTGTTAAAACAGTCCCACTGGCTACCTCCTTGTTTCCAGGCACAATTCAAAGTTCTGGCTATGACCTATAAAGCCCTATACAGCTTAGGTCTGGGTGATTTCAAAGACGGTATCTCCTTGTACAGACCTGAAAGAGCCATAATGTCTGCGGGGGAAGGCTTTCTCTCAGGCCTTTTCCGCACTGGGCGAGGGAATCGCCCTGTGCTGGCACTTGCCGGACCTGTGTGCTCCATGCGAGGGTCCAGGCTGGTCTGGAGCAGTCCGTGGCCACCGCTCCGCAGTGCTCCGGGGACAAAAATTGTGGCTTCCGGTTGGTCGAGGCTCTCCACCAACCGGTGAAGCTCGCCAGCCTAAAGCCCGCCCCCGGCAGATCTGCAGACTTGCACTGGTGCGAGCCTGAAAATCTGCACTGGAGCACGAGAATGGAGTGGCATGCTCCATGCTTTTGAAAGACCTGTTTTAAGCGGTCTTTCAAAGCACGCTGAACGACCACTTTGGGTCATTCTCTGGAGGACGCTCTCCACCGTTTTAAAAACCCAGTGTGGAAAAGGCCTCTGTCCCATCACTATCTCAGGTTTGCCTGGTGAGGACACAGGAGGCCCCTCCTCAGTGGCTGCTCCCACCCTGTGGAACACTCTTCCATGGGAGGCTAGGCTGGCCCCTTCCCTGTGACCAAAACATTTCTTTTTAAGCAGGGGAGCTTTATTTATTAACTTGCTTTAACATTGCATATGGTTTATATTTTATAATTTTATGTGTTTTAAATGTTTTTAACTGTTTTAACTGTTTTTAATATGTTTAATATTGTTGGAAGTCACCTCAGGTCTCACTCTAGGAGAAAGATGGCATACAAATATATTTATTTAATTAATTAATTACTATTTTGCTGTCAAATCTCTTCCAGCAGGTCATTCCACAGTCTAGGTGTCCCATATGTCATCACCTCTGCTAATGAAAATCCCAGGGGTCTGGCCCTGTGAGCCCTGGCTCCATAATTGGCCCTGTGAGCCTTCATGTCAGTGACCTCGTGAGACCCATTCACTCGATAGCCAGCTTTTGAGGACCATCCCAATGCCTCTGAGGGGTGGTTTGCTATTTAAAAACATAGATAAGCAATTATACATTTATGTTCCTGAGGTGTAGCTATGGGGTGGGACAAATCAGGGCATTGATCACCTAATAATTTTCCTTCAGTCCCTCAGTTCCTAGCACTGCAGAGAGTGAGACATTGATAATCATAAACATCTAGAGGCCTTATATTCACTGTGTTCACATTCCCTTGTTGTTGTGGTAGTGGTGGTGGTGTGCCTTCAAGATATTTCCGACTTATGTTGAGCTTAGGGTGAACCTACCAGTGTTTTCTGGAGCTGAGAGTGTGTGAAGCACCCAAAATCATCCAGTGGGTTTCCATGGTAACTGTATCTACCCCTTTTCTTTGGGTGCCTAAACTGTATTGCTAAAGGCTCAGTTGAAGTTTTAAATTATTGCAGTGCTAGAAATCCACGGACTGAAAAAAAATTCGTTGGGAGGAACTCTTATTTTAGGGAGCAATGCTTATTTTAGGGAGCATTCCCTCTCCCTGTAGGCACCCTCCGTGTTGGACCATGGTAAATTTTGTCTTGGAGAGGTGCTGGGTTTGCCACTCAGCTCCATTCCCATTTGCTCTCAATATCGCTCACTATCAAACAACAACAGTGGCAGAAGAAGTGCTGCCTTCATGTCTTGTACTGGCCTTCCAAGAATATCTGGTGAGGTTCCAGTGTGCTGGACCTCTGGTCTGTTCCAGCAGCACTCTTCTTATGGAATCTATGCTATGCATCATTCTACACCAGAGATAGGTAACTGGTGGGCACTGCAGTAATTCCAGATGTTTTTGGACAGCTGCTCCCTGCAGTATTGACTGCATGGGCAGGGGCTGATAGCAACTGCAGTCTAACAAGATCCAAAATGCCACATGCTTTTGATTCCTATCCTGATAGCCATTGGTCCAAATAACCACTTATTTAGCAAATAATTGGATCATTGTCCTCCCTAGCCACAACAGCAGAGGTATTCTAATAGCCTGACTTTGTGTATCAGGATATTCGTGAAACATGATTACTGCCACCTTCAGCAAGCAGAGCACTGAGACAGCAATCAGCTGTGGGTTTAATAGTTCTGTGGTTTGAGGTTTCTTACACTAGCCTGTGTTTCCTGTGGAATACATTCTTTTATTGATGAGATTATTCTCTTCTGGGATCGGAGCTTCTGCAAGAATGTATCTTAGCTCAGACTACCTGACATCTGGCCTCAGGCTGAGCTCAGCCTCTACATGCATGACTTCCTGCCAGAGTAATTAAGTTCATTTTTCTTGATTAACAAAAAACAAAACAAGATGAAAAATTAATTTGCTTTCTATTGCAGATCCCAGTGGAAGAGCCTTTATAAACTCTCTGGGAAACGATCCCACCATTGCCATACAGATTAGGTATGCTCAGTTTGGACAGAATAATATATCAGTGTAGTGGCAATATTTAAAATTGCTCTAAAATGCCAAAGCAATGAATAGTATCTACAGGTATTTTTTGAAAATACTAGAACAGACATATTTTATAGATTTATTAGCTGTTGTTTTCTTGTAAATGCTAGCAAGAAAGAGAAAACACAATCTCAAGGCATGATTTTGCTGGCTATCAGCTTCTTTATTGCGTATCACTCCAGTTCATAAAAAGAGTGCAGCAGCAACTTCAAAAATTTCTGTTGTAGATTGGATTTATGCCCCGAACAAGGCCAATTAATTTATAAACAGGCCAAAATGCGCTGGACTTTTTAAAGAATAAACTTGGGCCATCTATAAGCACATGGAGCCTAGACTCCTTTTTACCAACCTAGCCATATGCCTCTCTTCCCATCTCAATGTCTTTTGGCATGTGTCTGTCTGCCTGCACTCTAGCATACTGGTAGTTATCCTGAAAGAGAGGCCAACACACTTGCAGCTCTTCCTCTCCAGCCTAGAATTCCACCGGAAACTGTGGTGGCCAGTGGCTTTCGTGTCAGTGGTGACTACACTTGTGTTTTAATCTAAACATTAAAGGAACTGTCCATGGTGCTGAATCCTGGCCCCAAACCTTGGATAGCAGCATTATAGGGTGGACTAAAACATAAAAGCAGATTCACTGCCCCACCAACATGGAGGTTTCAAGGTATCACTAGTCAGGACATTTATGTGAGTTCAAAACCAAGTGCTCTTCCACTGCAGTTGGTGAGATTTTGCTGACATTCAGCTGGATCATAACCAAGGTTTATAGTGGGCCCAGAACTACATTTGTTGTTTGCATGGGCCCCATGTGTGCGTGTCCCTAACCTTTCCCCATCCACCATTTATTTGCTATAGATTGCTCTCCATCCTGCTTGCATCCACTCCACCAAAGGATTCCAAACATACGCTTGCCCTTCAAAACATGTTTGGAACTCACATGAAGCAGACAAAGCATGAATATGAAATTTATGAACAGAATAGGGAGAAGAGAATATCATGGGATTATGATATTAAACAGAAAGAATCAGAATATTCAAATATTCCCCAAAATCATAATTTGATCTTTCTGCATCCCCTGTATTGTAAACAGGTAGCATCAATGAAACTAACATCTTAAGACTAACATACGGCAAACCAGAAAAGTTGTAAGATCAAAAAGAGAGCAGGAAGGGAAAAAGTCACCCCACCTCCCATCCTCCAGGATTTCCAGAATAATTTTTAAACCATCCTTTTTCATCCCATCATGCAGACATGTCAAGAAATATAAAATATTTGAAAGAGATATAATATTCTGCAAGATGAATCTTAAAATATCCTTACAGGTCATGCCCCTCTTTCACCCTGGCATCTACTGTGAACTTGACATCAGCAGCAGTGTTGCTGGCTGGTCACACTGAGCAAGAGCAAACAGGTTACAGTGAGATGTAGACATCTCAGAACCTTGAAAGAGCATGATAACTCAGAAACTTTTAAAGTAAGCTTGTGTGCTGCAGGCCCAGCTTAGACCCAGTCACTGACAGAGCCCCCCACCCCTAAACCTTTACTTGAGGCCATTCTCCTGAATACCTTCACAGGTCACTTGGAAATCCATTTTCCCTTCAGTGGTGATGTGCATTGAAGCCCCTCTCTCCACATGCCTGAAGTGAGAGAACTTACATGTGCTGTATGGCATCCTCAAAGAGAACAAGGTTCATTGCCGCATGTAGTTCATTGTAATGCTCTAAAGCCTCTGTTAAAATTCTGGTCAGCTTATTCCAATCAGAGACTGGGAAGTAATGAGGTTCTCCAACACCATGGGCAAAGTGGCAGTAAATTAGTGGCTTGTGGATAAATATGTGCTCATCAACACCCTGGTGGTAACAATAGAGAGATACAAACAAGCATTCAGACTGCATATTAACCCTTTCACACCGCTGATTCTTCTAATTTTAACTTTTTAAACAAATCATCAGATCCTGCCTCTGTTTGAAATGACACACCTTGGGTGTTTGAACTTTCTTGTTGTTATTTAATTAGATAGATAGATAGATAGATAGATAGATAGATAGATAGATAGATAGATAGATAGATAGATAGACAGACAGATAGACAGACAGACAGACAGAGAGAGATCAATGATCAATGTATACTGGGGGGCGGATTTCTTAACCATGGAATCCATGGATAGGTTTTAGGGTCTGTGTGTGTGAAATAAGCAGACACATTAAAAAAAAAAAAGATTTCTTCTTTTGACTTCCTTCTTGTTATTGAACATTGTGTTTCAGTGCTTTTTCCTGTCTTCTTTTTTTTTAACTTTGGTCAAAAGCTTCAAAGGGGTCTGTGACCCCAAACTGGCCTAGTGGCTTCTCCAAGTGTTCCTTTTTCCTGGGGTACAAAGTAAAAGGTTACACCAGATACCATATGCACATTTACTAGGCAGTATCCTGCTGAAATCAGTGAGACACACATCCATAGAAATATGTGAAGGATTGGAATCTGGGTTGCCATGATGCAGCCCAAGTGGTGTAGGGATAATGGCAAAAGAGAAGGTCCTTATAACAATACAACAGAAGAAGGACCTCACAGCAATATATTGTCTGATGAGAAAACGCATTGTCCCTTCTCCCTACTGTGAGGACTATAGACATCCTTGTGAACCATAAAAGCCCAGGTTTCACTGCACTACTGTTTATCCCTGACTGAGAGTCTTATCCTGGGGCATGTGGCCCAGAAGTTTGACCATCCAGGTCAGAGTAAGATCAAAATTAAAAATACCATTATTTTCTTTCTAAAATACAAAACCAGCCTGAATTTGCCAACCAGAGTCTATATGGGTTTGACACAGAAAAATATGCAACCACCCATGCAAAAGTGTGAAACAGAGGAAGGTATGGAGGCAGAGGCAGGTATTTAGAATTCCTTGGTGTGTTTTCTCTGTCTTCATCTCTGTGTTGTTTCCTTATCAATAAACTGATACTCTCAGGATTGATTTCATTTCCTCCCACACACCTCTTCCTCTCTTTCTTCTAGTTATGCAGCCAGTGGTAGTAGGTCCTGTCTCATCTCTTTCCCAAGATGCAGTTCTCTAATAATGTCCAAGACCCTGCATGGGAGATCCATCTTCTGATCTGACCCCAAAACCCACCTTAAAAGCCAGGCAGTCACATCAAACAATGGAGTTCTGCAGTGCTGGCAAGTGGAATGCTGAAGGATATGACGTGTCCAGCTCCCTCCCACCAGTGAGCTGTGGTGCAATAAACATAAGCAAAAACCCTTGTGGCTACAACTGCTCATCATATTTCATCTTGCTAGTGGGAAGGGACTGGTTCTGCCATCATTCAGTGCCCCACTTTCTAGCATTGCAGAACTCTTTTCCCTTGCTGCAACTGCCTGACTTTTAAAATGAGTTTAGTGGAACATTTGTTGTTGTGGCAGTGGTGCCACAATCATAAATGTCAATATTAAAATGTTACAAGGTCATAAATCATGATGTCAGCCAATGTCTTCTCTTTACTAAGAACAGTTTGTTTGTTTTTTTAAGTGATGATTCCAAACTGGCTAGCAATTTAGATATTTTCATGCAAGAAAACAATTTAGGCATGCATTTCTTTAAAACTGTACCCTACAACAATGCAAGGAATCTTGAATTAAGGAACCAAAAGATGGTTATTTATATCACTTGTTCATCTGATTGCTGAGCATTGAAGCTTCTGAGCAAGAAACAAGGAGATAAAATAGCATGGTGATAGCTGCTCAAAACCATTGTGCTGCTGCCTTCTGCATTACACTCTCATGAAAGAGAACAGTCTGAACCAATTTTTTTAAAAAAAAGCAAAACAAGGACAAATTAGTCACAAAGTGATGCATAGGTGACTGAGGGTCAAAGCAGATATTACAGGAGCACAACCCACATTAATGCAGAAATGAAGCTGGAAATGTGGCTGGGGTAGACAAGAAATGCTCTGCTGGAAAAAGAGGAAATGCCTCACTAATATGGAGGACACAGATTTGCATAAAATTAGCAGATAACGATTGGCAGATAATTTTGGACTAATGACCACCATTTAAATAGAAATATAACATATCCCAGCATAGAGGGAAGGCTGCAACCATGTGGCCTGTGAGCCATCTCAGACTATTGCCCAACATGAAAGCCCTTTGCTCTTCCTTCATATAGCTCTTTCACGGACGGCAAACAGAGCACCATCCTCTCTAAAGTAAGAAACATGGTTAGCAGTACAGCATATAGCAGCCTCTGCGCTTCCCCTTGCCTTTCCTTCCTGCCTGCTTACTCAGTGGGAAATTTCTTCCTCCTGACCTATCCCCTGTTAAAGATGGAAGGGGCAGCTGCGAAGGAAAACATTAAGCCTTTCCTCTCTAGTCTTGAAACAAATTGGTAGCTACACACTTGCTTGTGTTGAAGGGGGGGGGAGGCACAGATGTAGCTGCATGCTGTGTATTAAAAAGTACTTGGACCCTCACCAATGATTATTCTGAATTCAGAGAGAGGATTGTTTTATGATTCAAGTCAAACTCAGGAGCCAAGACATACCTCAAAATACCTTTTTGCTGTATCAATAAGCACTTTGTTAAAATGTTCAATATCCTTTTCTTCCATAAGTTTGTCTGAGTAGACTCGGGAAGATTCATGAAACCATAAATGAACCAAGTCAATAGGAGACCGTACACACTCTGGGGTTGCCAAAAGCATTCCCTGCAAAATAATTTGAAGTGTTTATTTGCCCATTATCTTTCTTGAGCATTAGACTATCAGTTTCTTTTAACTGATCTATGCCATTCAATTAAATGTACTCCTGTAACACCAAAAACTTGTAGATTTGTTATTCTCAATATGTGCATATATTTGATAGGCAATTAAAGCCTTGCAGCTAAGTGCAACACATTGCTTATAATGAGGTACTGTAGTTGCTCAGGAACATTGATTCCTTTTCCTCCCATACTTACTACCCATAAATTCTATTTGTGTGGAAATTATCCTCTTTTATTTGTCTCAACTGCTTTGCTCTATTGACGGTGTTTGGTTTTCATCCTACCTTGGCAGGCTCCAGCAGGAGTTCATATTTTTCTATCATATCTGCCTCTCTGCTCTTTTCCACCAGAATTCATCTGTGCTTTGCAACAGTCTTCTGCAACTAGATGGTTGGAAACACAATTCCACCAGTGCATGTAGTCATTTCCCCTGCCACACCCTCTGCCTTGTGGAAAACCTGTGAAACCTTTTTGCAGGACTGTTGTGAGGGCGAGTAGCAGAGGAGAATCACATACACATTTCCTACCTACATTATACTCTGGACTTAGAAAGGCTCATCCAATTCCCCTGTAACAAGAACCATAAGATTAGAGCATCAGGTCGTTTATCTCTTGGTGAAATGCAGGAAGAACATCAGAAGATCCTCAAAGAACCACCAATGTGTCTCAAGGCCCAACTGAGAATTCCCAAGCTTGAATTCAACTTGCATGACTCGATTCTGTAGCAAGGAGTGGAAGCGTCACCTGTTGAAGGAAGTGGGTCCAAAGAACAGGGCAAAGGTGGAATGTCAGAGTCCCTTGTCTTGTTGTGCTAGATGACGTCAACATCCATTCTGAGGCCACCCTGCTGTGAGCGGGTCGTGACTTCTTGTCCTTGTTACAAGTGGCAATCATGGGTCTGCTCCCAGTAGTAACTGATTTCACTAATTCAGCAGGCCACACTTTCTGTGCTGGACAGCATGATAGTGATCTTGATGTGTAAGAATTTTCTATAATTCCACTGCTACAGACAGATCACTATTTGGAGGAATCAAAACCACCAGAACTTGAAGTTTCTGGACAGAGGGGTGCCCAGTGAAGACAGTCTATCCCAGGGAGAGGAGGGAACCAGAGGAGCTTCCTCTTTTTTCATCAGGGGATTCTGTTGAAGGTCTAGCAGTTGTCCTTTGGAATGAGGAAATCATCTTCAGAGAGGCAGAAAGCAGGGATTTAGCTATGGGGTAGGGCAAGGGGGGAATGCGGTCCCTGTTTCACCAAATAAGAATTCTACCTCCCCTCATGAAATTTTCCTTCACTCTCCAAATTTCTAGCATTGCAGCAACTTAGAACTTTGGCTGAGCTTTTAGAAATAGAGTTGAGGAATCCAAAGCAGAAGGACAGGCACAGTTAACCAAGGGCATGTGAACCCATCAAAGATAAGAGTTTTAGGTGTGAACAATTTTCAATGTCTCATTCTCTGCAATGTTAGAAATTTGGGAAGTAAGAGAAAATTTCATTTGAGCGGCAGAATTCTCCTGTGGAGGGGCAATGCCTTCATTTTGCTCTTGTGCATGTACGGCCATTTCCACACTGACCTGTTATAGTGCTATTATTCCACTTTCAACATCCTATGGAATCCTGAGCTTTGCAGTGTAGGGGGGTGGAAATGCCCTACATCCCTGGTGGAAAGTCAAGCTGCTTTCCTGCCTAAAAGCTTTGAAGCATTCTTGTCCACTTCCCGATCTCTCTATTTCCTCATGGCAAAGAGGCCTCCCCTGCCCATGACCCCTCACCCCCCCACCAAAAAAACACAAACCCATAGTTAAAGTCAGGAAGAGAAAAAAATAAAGCCAAGTAAGCTTTCAGTGAATGCTGACTATGCCATCTGAGGCAAGAGGTACAGCAGGTACTTTCCTGGGTTTGGGATTCTATGCATATTCTTCATAAACAGATACAACCATGATCTGGCTACTTCTGCACCGACCAGTCATTTAAAAAAAAAATTTTTTTTTGAGTAAGTAAGCACAACAGATATATATAATATAACATGTAGGAGGTAGAATAGTTAAAACTACAATACCTGGAATATGCGTGTCAGATCTCTTAAATTGAAGATATAATGAAATCGAATAGCTGTAGGAAGGAAATTCTGGGTCATCTTCTGGTGCAAAGAAATAGCAGCTTGTATAAGTGTGTCAGAAGACTTCCCTATACTGAAACAGAACCCCCCTTGCTGGAAATGCATGTTTATTATCTTGCCATAGATAGTGGCTAAAGCATCGGTTCCTGGGAAGTGGACAGTGAACACGGAGAAATGTCTCTAGAAGAAAGAAGGGAGGGGAGAGCACAGGAGGGAAATATAATTAATGACATCCCCTTCTTTTATATACTTGAGATCTTGAATGCAAAGGTGAGAGTTAAAATGGATTCTGCAGGTAAATCTTACTCATAACCCTGGAGAATCAGATTGAACTTTCACTAAGTCCTGCATCCAGAACGCCCAACTGTGATGCCTGAAGGAACAAGTTCCCTTGGATCTTGTTCTCCAGCAGCTGTTCTTCAGAGCATGAGCTGCTCCAAGACCTGAAGGCTGTTTTGTTGTCACAGCTTACTGCCTTGCATACCTCAGTCCTCCATGAATTCCTCCAGTCTTCTTTGATAACTTCCTCCAGCTTGGCAGCTCTGGCTGTACTGGCTAAGAATAATGGTGTTTGTAGTCCTTGATTCTCTAGCTAATCAGTTTCACTGGGTGACCTCAAGAGTGTTATGGGAAGATGTAGTGTGGGACTCATCACTAATCACTTTCTCTCTTCATTTACTAAAGATAGTTTATTTTTGACTAGTCCCCACATCAGTTGTGGCTGGTGGCTTCCATGTCAATGGGGCAGTGAACCCACTCCAGGGTTTAGTCCAAAGGCTAAAGGAGTTATCCAAGCTGCTGAACATTATCTCCCAAATAAGTTCAGCACCTTAGATTTAAGGACTAAAAACAGTGGATCCACCACTCACTGACATGAAGGCCATCAGCCATCACTGCAGATCATGATGAAACAAATATTTAGCAAAAGGGTCTGTATAGCTACATAAAAGCAACATGCTAGCCCAAGTAAGGACAGAAACCCAGACTGTATTCAACAAAATGTATTGGAAGTTTCAGATCTCCAGGGTATAGAAAACCTCAAGGAGGATAGAGGATCTGTTTTGCCAATGTTCATCTAGTTGGCAGATAGGTATGGTCTGATTTCATTTAATTGGATTTCATGTTATTGAAGGCATAATCTCAGAAGAAGACTTTTTTTTCTCTAAGCAAAATAGAAGAGATACAACCTTTTTAAAATAACTTTTTAAAAAACTCTTGTAGTTTTTATTTTTAAAAAGCTAACATATGGAGCTATATTAATCCAAAGCAACTTGAAAACATCACTTAACTGGATTAGAAGTAGTAGTAGTAGTAGCAGCAGCAGCAGCAACAGTAGTAGTAGTTTGCCTACAAGTCATTTTCGACTTATGGTGACCCTCAGGCAAAACTATCACATATTCTACTCTAAACTGTTGCCATTTTTAGAATCAAGTCCAAATTCTCTGCCTCCCCTACCATACCATATCGGACACACAATCCTATTGTTGTTGTTTTCTAAGTTCCTTTTCATTTCAGGGTTTGCTTTGCCAAAAGTTGTCCTCTGTGTGGATGATTCTGTCAAATAACCAAGTTGATCCTTGGTTATTTGATAGAATCATCCACTCAGAAGACACCATCAGTAAGAAGGAAGTTATTTCTGATAGATATTGATTTGGACTGATTTGGAGGATACAGACATCCGGAAGTGAGTACTGGTGGGTTTGATGGTATTCTTTCAGCTTCATATATACTGCAGTGATTCAGTATCTCTCTTTTTAGCAGCTGAGGGAAGGAAATCACTTCCCTTGTGTATTTAAAACAACAGCAATATGTCCCTTTGGAGTAGTAAATGCCAGGGGGCAAAAGCAATGCTCTTCTCTTTGCTGAAATTAAAATAGCTTTAATATTATTCAGAAGAAGAACAGCTTGTTCACACTTGGCACGTATGGCAACCTACCTGAAGACGCTGATTTACTGAAAAACTTCCAGCCGTGGGATTCATGCACGTGACGTACTGACAATTGTGAATTTCTTTCAAAATCAGTTTCTGTCTGTCATACCTATGTAGTTACAAAATAACAAAGGGATAATAAAACTCAATTGTGTATTCACAGTTTGAGATCCCTATTGACAGATCTTCACAGTGAAGGCTGCTGTAAGAAAGTCTGATTATGTAGCCCTCTGTTAAAAGATCTGAAAACCTTTTCTTTTGTCCCAGCTCTCTTACATGAGATTTCTATAATTCTCACTCTCTTAAGCAACTCTGAAGACTGACAGTACCTCAATTTGGCCTCCTCTCATCAAATTATGTCAGTAGTGTTCAAGCATCTACCATGTAAGGAGAGAATTTCCACTGTAGGGTTCTCTTCAACAAGGCCATTGAGGGATGTTAACCATTTTGACAAATACAGTGAGTGCTAATCTGCACAGCAGAACAGGCGAAAGCACATATGAGTATACAGTGTTTCAGAGACACATGAATACCTTCACTAAATCAAAATTAAGCAGCAGATGATGGGAAAGACCTCTGTGTGAGTCCCCAGAGGGCCATTGCCCCAAGCCTTGCTGCTGAAGATGACAAGGTTTGAGGGCAGGGTCAGGCCTACTGGGATATACACTACAGAGTGAAGTGTGGATAATCCTTCACCCGACTAATACAGTTAGAGGATCCCATGTTCAGACTGAACATTTAAATAGGGGATGGGGGACCAGGGGAGTATGGTTCCATTCTGTTCTATGTTGGGTAGGCGACATTGGGTTCTTTGATGCTCAACCATGGAATAAAGAGACCAAACACAAAATTGGGTTAACCAAGGGTCACTTTATTTTGACCTGTACTATTTAAATTGCTTTAACCTGAAAGATAGAAGAGAGGGTAGCAACATGATATGGGTCCAGCTGATGCCAGGGTCACAACATGACAACCTGCAGAGCCTATCCATGGGCGATAACACCTTAGCCCAGTGGACAATCCAAATTGCTTTGGTTGCTCCCCAGTCCAGCATCTTAGAAGGTAACCCAGGAACTCCCACCCAAGCTGCACGGCTCTAAAAGTGAGAGTCTTATTCCCAGGTTAACCTCAAGGGTAGCCTTCCTCACCAAACCCCCTGGGATGCAGAGCCCTAAAGAGGTGTTTCCAGAGCCCTACCCTACACCAAATGGGTGCCAATAGGTGATCACTGATGTTTTATTATCCCCCATTATCTGCCAAAGGATGACCTATTTAGCAACACCACCCAGAGCCAATTCTCCCAATTCCATCGAATACAGAATGGGATAGGCAAAAAAAAAAAACAAACAAACAAAAAAAACAACCTTGAGAAAAGTAGGGGGAATTCTTATCCGGCCCCAAAGCAACCAGATTAAATCACATTGCATTGAGGGCGGGAGGGTAGGTCAACGTCAAGCACTGAATTACATGTAAAGGGGCCGAAGTGCTTCACTGTCTCCTTTGCCCCTATCACATGTCTTGATCAAAAATAACACTCTGGTCTCATTCCATGCAGACCATCAAAAGTTTATCTTCCTCTGCAGTGATGTTCGTCATGTGAGTCCAGTAAGTATTATGTCTGTTGGGAAATACCAGCATTCTCTCTTCACTGTTGGGATTCCAGCTCACTCGCTCTCCCTCTACCTCTCTTTCTGTTAGAGCATTTAGATAGGACAGAAGTTCCCACATGTGAAACTCTTCTGTCTTTCTCACCTAAAACATTCCAGTTTGCTCTTCCTATCCATTGTAATGCATGGTCATAAATAGTTTTTGTGTATCCAGGTTACTAGACCATGTGACCTGGAAAATTCATATAAAGAATCCATTCTTCTCAGTGTCTGTGCTCATCTCCATCTTCACTTTCATCACCATTCCACTACTCTTCCTCTCCCCAGCCATGCTTCACTTCTCCATCATCAAAATGGTGTTAAGAATGGAGCTATTACCTTTACCTAATCTTTCCATTAGCTAGCTAGGAGGTAGGCTCTTTATGTACATGTGAATGTAAAAGCCATTTGTAAGCCTTTTCTAAGTTTGTAATCTGAAACTGCCTGCCTTGTTTCTTTTTGAGTCAGTTTAAGTTCAAGTAAGCAACATGAGATTGAGGTATGCTTTATCTGCTGCTCTGCTAAAGGAAGGCTGAGTCCTAACAGTTTTAGCTTTCACATTTTCCCCCAAAAGGCCAACATCCTGGGAAACTCTAATTCTCAACAATGTCCAGCTGTGGATGGTGGATTTTATGAAGGATATTAACAAACTAGTGCAGTGGTACACAAAGTGATGGTCTATGGACCAATGCCAATCAATAAACCATCAGCTGCTGATCCCTGGTCAGTTTCCAGGATAGAAAGAAGCAATTGTAGCCAATGGGCACAAATATGGTACGGGTCCCTGGCACTTTGGGGAAAAACAATTGATGGTCCCTCACATCAGAAGGCTTGGGAAGCACTGAACTACATCACATCCAGAGGAGGCTAAAAAGAATGGGTGGAGTGGGTGGATGGGTGGATGGATCTGACAATAAAGTCCAAAGGGGAAGTTGAAAGAACTGAGTATGTTTAGCCTGGAAAGCAGAAAACTTGGAGATGCAATAAAGGGCCGTCACATCAGAAGACAGAACTGAGTTGTTCCCTGTTTCTCCAGAGCAGGGTTAGAATGAATGAGTGGAAATTGCAAGGAAGCAGATTGTGACTAAACATGAGGAGAAAAAATGTAATGGTAAAGCTGTTTTGCATTGGTGGGCTTCTGACTGTCTCACTGCATGATAGGCTCTTCTTTCAGCCAAGTTTTGATAGCTATCAGTCAGAGATGCTGTAGCTATAAGATTTCGGTAATGATCAGATGCCTGAACTAGATGATTACCATGGTCCCTTCCAGTTGTAAAATCCTACAATCCTGTGCTTCTATGTTTATTTCTATGTTTTAAAGATAAATTTGTATTGGTTTACTCTATTTTTACAAGATGATTGTTTATCTTCTTCGAACATCCTATGATGGAAAGGTAGGACATATATTGTAATAATGAAAACATACTAAAATCTACTGCATCCATAAGTCAGTGGATTAACTATCCCCTGAGTAAAATGTGCATGGTAACTCCCATGTGACCAGGATGGTGAATCTACTCCAAAATTTAATTAAAGGAACAGTCCAGGGTGCTGAAGCTATTTGTGGAATATGGTTCTGTTCCTCCAAAGTTCACACTGAAGCCTGGAGTAGATTCACTATTCCCAGTGACATAGAAGCAACCAGTCACCACTGTTGCAGACTTTCTTCCCTTAGTTTAGAAGATGTTCTTCAGCAGAATTGGATTAAGGGTCTGTTACACAGAGAACTGTATAGTCCTGTGTGTCCCTAAAACTGACATATTGAAGCAGTCTGAACCCTATATATTAAGGCCCAGCACACAAGATAGAACATATCTTGGGCAATGATAAAACTAGTCAACAAAATTCCACATATCCCATCTTGCTCTCTTCACCAAAGGTAGCTACTTTCATCCCCACACTACCAGGTCTGCAGGATGCTATGCTGCTAAATTTTAGAAGCAAAACATATACACACAGAGATCTTGCTCCAGAACTGCTGAGGAAATTCAGTAGCACAGCTGAAAAAGTCACATTTTTCTTTAAGAACAATATGTGCACAGAATGCACACATTGTTATAGAGCAAAACCACAGGTCCGGGAGTTCAACTCCACTCTAAAACATGCTTGCTCCCTGCAAGCCTTACTTGTAAAGAAAACTAAAGTTATTCTGTCTCTGTTGTACTGCTGGATTTCAGTGGCACGGTGACAGTGATTTGAGAAGGAGCAGAGGGGTCATAGAGAGCTGCAAAATACCACAGGAGTCTGCAGGTGGCACATGAAACATACACTGCCTGGCTTATACAGAGCAGATCTCAAATCATAAACACTGAAACTTTCTTTGGCAATAGGTGAACAAAATAGCTATCCATATTTATAAATATATGTCATCTTGTTTTCCTTACCTGTCAGTTCATGTTCATTCAGATTGCAAAGTCTAGTAAAAACTGTCTGCTTCCAAAGGTACACATGTGTAATTTTAACTGACAAACTTCAGAACTTCAAAAAGGAAAATAAAAGGTTTACCAATGACTATAGTCGAGGTGCTGTCTAATTAGTGTGTGAGGCTGGACAGTTCCATAGGCATCAACCTCAGGCATATTAAGATCATCAATGAAGTAAATTAATTTTTTCATGCCTGGAGGAGCATAATTCCTGCCCGCTTTCTTTTCCAAGGATCTTTCAAGAACACCTACCAGGAGAAAAGAAGATGTGCAAGAACAATAACTTGAGCTTCAACAGTGACATGGGCAAATATTCATCAAGCTTATTTATTTATGTTGCCACATGCTGATGTCAAGTTTCTTGGGGCTAAAACTCCAAAAGTACTGCTATGAAGTTTAATCTGAGCTGACAACCAAAACATGACAAATGGATTTCAAGCCTATCCTGCGTAAAAGTATCAGTTTTTACAAGGTTGGCAATGTGAAATTAAAGCTTTGGGGATTTGTGTTTGTTTTACAGTCTCAAGACAGTATGTCCTGACACTTACTTGATCAGCCTGTCTTTTGGGCTGAGGCTGTAATGCAAACTGGATCTTCAAACTATATGATTCGACCTTCTCAGTTGTGGCACTCCAACTTTGGAACATACTCTGCAGGGAAGCTTACTTAACTCTGGTGGTCTTTCAGCACTGCCTTTTACTTCCTCACAGCCTTTGTTGCTTTGTATTATTTGTTTTCATTAAATTGGCACTTAACCACCCTGGCACTTTCTGCTGTTTCAGTACTTTGGAGCATTTGTTTTAATCGCTGCTCATTGTTTTTAATGGAGACTTTTATGGTTTTCGTTGATGTTTTCTGTTTTCAAAGGCACATGTTCAAGGAGGGCAGTCACCATAATCCAGTGGGAAAGCACATGATTTGCATTCAGAAGGCCCCACACTCAGTTGCCTAGCATCTCTATCTGAAAGGACTAGAAAGCAAAAGAAAGGGGAAGACCTGTGCTTCATACCCTGGAGAGTCAGTAATTGTCTGTTATATTAAATTTTTATATTAACTGGTTTTAAATTGTCTTCATATGGGTTTAATATCATTGACAGCTTTGTGAAGGCATTTTGCTTTGAAGAGCAGAGTACAAGTACCCTGCTGCTCAAATAAATAAATAAAATAAAATATAGTAAAGCAACCATATTCCTAAAGTAGATTGCAAATTATGCAGAATAGAATCTAGACATATTCACACATAGAGTAGACCCATTGAAATAGCAGAATTTCAGTTAGTCATTCCTAATGCAAATACCATTGATTTCAGAGTATTGAACTATGACTGTAGAGAGCCGGGTTTGACTTCCCACTCAGACATGGAAACCTACTTGATGGCTTTGGGCAAGTCACATTCTCTCAGCCTCATAAGAAGGCAAAAGCAATCCTCCTCTGAACAAATCTTGCCAAGAAAACCCCATAATAGGTTTGCCTTAGGGTCACCATATGTCAGAAACAATGTGAAGGCACACAACAATGACAACCACTTTAAGTATGAATTAGGCCTAAATCCAATTGCTAGTCCCAACTGGAATAGACTCACTGTATCCATGGGATTTATATAAACGTTGATTTTGTTGTTAGCTGCCATCAGGTTGATCTCGACTTATAGAGATCCTATGAATGAAAAACCTCCAGCTCACTCTATCATTAGCCGCTCTGCTGAGGTCTTGCAGACTCAGGGCCATGGCTTCCTTGGCTAAGTCCATCCATCCTTAATGTGGTCTCTTCCTACTGCCTTCAACTTTACCAAGCATTATTGTTTTTTCTAGTGAGTCATGTTTTCTCATGATATGGCCAAAGTACAACAGCCTATTACTATTGATTCAGTGTAGCTGGGGTTAGGAATTTAGGTCTAAGTCTGAATCTAACCTGTTATCCATGTTTAGTTGATGTAGTTCATTCATGCACTTGCATCTGATATACTGTGTGTTGCCAAAGTCTGCAACTATAAAGATTAAGCCACACACATGATATCAGGAGATCTCCTACCATTTTGTTATGTTTTGTTTTTTCTAAAACAGAATGTACATCAGTCTTAGTACCTAATGCACAGATCCTGGTGATCTAGAGGAGCTTTACTGTGCAAATGAAAAAGAAAGACTAATTGAGGAGCTAGTAAAACGACAGCAACTACATACGCTGAAGCATAGCAGATGTTGTGTAATAGTTGAAGGGGACTTTAGTCACCATATAATCTTCAGAGAGCTTCGTAAATTTGTCAGACACAAGGACTGTTTTTCCAACTCCAGCATTTCCCACCAGCATGATTGGCTGACCCTTCTCCATTAGCAAATCCATGAAATATCTCAAGCGGATGGTTTCAGATGTATGAATCAAGACTGTCTGTTCCCGCCGACAAGGCACAGAGGGATATGCATTTTAGAGACAAGGAAAAAGATATATGTTATGTAGTTAAGAGTGTTCTTTCGCAATGTAAATCAATGTAATTGTTTTTATACTTCAATTTAAGTGACAGAAAAGTGAATTTATACATTAAGATTAAACAAGTGGAAATATATAACGGTTACCCAGACTTGATACTTGTCGTAATCTTAATTTTGTAATAACAATGAATGATTTTTGACACTGTAAAGATCAGAAGCTAAATAGCTGTTTTAGCAAGATTACATTATATAGCATTTGTAACTCAATGTGGGGGAATACTGCATTTTGCTGTCACTTAAAATACAGTGAAATGTAATATGAGAATTATTGCAATGTCTATATTCACATTTTCAAATATAAATGACATGCTATAAACATAAGTCATAGTGCTACCACATGATTATGCTGAAATAATATAACATGGACATATATGAAGAAAAACGGTGTCAAATTGCTTTTGCCAATAAGTTAGACTGAACATTCTACTAAAGGAGATCAGAATTAAAATTAGGAAACCAGGTAAATATGGTAGCAAACACTTTATTCACTGAGAAAAGGCCCAGTTTCTCTGAAAGTGAAATTGTAGATATACTTTAATATTTATTACTCCAAGCAGTTCACTCACACTGCAGTAAATAGATGTATCGGTCGCAGAAATGAAGTATGAAGTCAGCTTATATAGAAGGTAAAACAAGAAACTGGCAAGGTGATGAGAGGAGGGAAAAAATAGCTCTCTTACAGGTTCCAAATGAAAAATAAACGACAAGTCCAGAACGGATTGCCATTTTACAAGTCCACAAAGAACCTGAGGAGGTAGACAGAAAAATTAGCAGTCTTGAAGTGAAATATGCCCATTGCACACTGAATCCCTCTCATAGTTACAAGTGTTATTCATCTGTGTCTGTGGGTATGGGTGAATACGCTGCTATGTTGGTGTTGTGAAGAAAAAGCATACACTGTGCCAAACAGAGTCTAATAATTAGGCAAAGGACTCTAATTAATTGTGATTCTGGGTATAGTTTTCATTGTGGTGATTAATTGATACTGCACAGTATCCGGGTTAAGTTAATTAATTCATCTGTGCTTAGTTTACCCAACTGGAAAATGGACATATTATTACCTAATTGTATCACAGGGAAGTGGTGAGATTTGATTAGGGTCAGGCCTTTGGAACACTCACGCACAAGTTCCATTTGAGGACCAAATATTCTTTGTGACATGGATGTATCTGTTAGATATGGATTTCTGGAATGTCTATTTGTTTAAGAACTCAAAATGTGGGTGACTGTTTCCACTTCAAAAGAAGGTAAATAGACACTCATTCCTATGTCCTGCTTTGCCAAGGGCCCAATACAAAAAAAAAAACCAACAAGGGCAAAAAAACCTGTTGCCAGGTATTGGACCAGTCTCCTGGACTGGAATTTGGAACACATTATGTTGCTGGGTAATAAGCGGGCAACAATTTTTTAAAAAACAGCAACTCATTTAAGATAAGATAATAAGCATCACAGTTGTGTGTGTATGTGTGTGCATATGTAACACATAATATTTATTCATTGGCCCTAAAATGTTAATGGGTGACCATTTAGGGAGATTTGGGGCAATTTCTATATTTGTGAGCATATTTTTTAATTTTAAGAAGTAATGTATCAATAACAGACCATAGCTCCTGACTAAATGTCTTCCTTTTTCTCTCCCTCCCCTTCCCCTTCCCACACATCCTAGTTACCCTTCCTTCTGTCTCAGTCACCTTCTCCTTTCTTTCTCCCAGTTCTCTAGCTACATTTCTCTCTGTTCTACTTTTACACCTCTCTCTCTTTGTCTCTTCTACCCTCCCAACTCTCTTAGCTACATTTATAATTTTCTTCTTCTTTCTCTGTCTCTCCTGTTCTTTTTCCTTTGCCCCTTCACCGAGCAAACCTTGGCACCATGACTTGGATATGATAGTCTCATCATCTTAAAGAGGGTAAGTCCCATAGAAATCAACAGTTGAAAATTGACTTTTGCAAAAGTACACAAGGTTTCAGAAAATGCATTTTGCGGCAGAAACACTGTACTATGTGCAAAATGCATTGCTTCCTGTGGGAAAATACTACCATATGTAATTTTCTTGCATGTGTACTTTGCACAAAAGCAGGTTTTTTGGGTACAAGAAACCTTGTGTGCTTTCACTCAACTAATTTTCCACAAGGAATGGCCCCAGACTTACCTAGAAGCCCAACTTGTGTTCCATGCCAGGAAGGGCCAGCAGCAACAAAGTGCCACCTTGTCAAGATGCCAGCAATTCCACCCTCAAAGCCCACACAGGTTTCATGGGCTCACTGAGTTAGTGTGAAAACAATCCAGTGAGGAAGCAGCCTTGCTGCCCCAGAGACAAGCATTCCTGACGAAGGTGAAGTTTTTAGTTGGGTCCAATTGTGGATATAAAAGCACCTACAAAGAATCTTGTGGCTAATCTCCCTCAGAGTGTTTCAAGTGCGTGCACGTGTGTGTGTGTGTGTATGAATGATACAAAGTTTAAACAAATAAAAGAACACTTAAAGGAATAAAGAATACACAACAAACAGACAAACAGTACATACAACTACCTAAACCAAACAACACAAAAAAACTACCTAGCCTAAAAGACATAAACACACACAAAAACACAACCCTAAACTAAGATGGAGGCAGAAAGATAGACACATGACTTCCAGCCCTTCAGCTGATGGTTATAAGATAAAATACTAAATCTACTTCTGCAACATTATATAACTTAGATATACTTCTATGTGCTTGCAAAAACTACTTCAAAACCCAAAACTGAGGTTTCCTCCCAACATTCTCTCAAACAAACATCTCAGTCTTCCTTAAAATTATTCAATAGTTCTTCTTTAATCAAAATAATTTATTAATTTCTGCCAGATCATACAGTTTCATCAACCAGTCTGCTTGAGATGGGATAATTGAATCTTCCCACCTCTGAGCAAAAAGCAGGTTGGCAGTTGCAGTCATATACAGAACAATTCTTCCATATTTCTTGTCTATCTGATCATCCATTGGTTAGTTTTCATTTGAATCTTTAACTTCAAAATATCTGCCATCTATCAATGAATCTGTACCCATTTTTTTCTTTCTCACAAGTCCACAACATATGAAAAAAGTCCCTTCTTTCTGTTTACATTTCCAACAAGTATTAATAGAACACCATGTATATCTTAGATAATCTTTCTGCTGTTAAGTACTATTTACACATCATTTCATAAACTTTTTCTCTAAGATCATAACTTAAGGTAAACTTTAACCCTCTTGTCCACATCTTTTCCCATTGTTCCAACTGTATATTATGTGCCTACTTAATCATAAACTTTGTTCATCCTCCATCTCCATTATTTTAGCTCTTAAATGTTCATCATAATGGCATAATCATTCTTCAAACTCTGATTTAGTTATTTCAAAACCAATCAGATTTTTATTCATCATAAAATATTCTCAAGTTTCAGTGCAACCTCAAGTTTTAAGACATCCTTTATTCCTAAAAAAATTTGAACATAATCAAGTACACCTCATATCCCTAATGTAAATGAGAGCAGCTTCCCATGCTATCTGTCATGACAGTCTGCCCTCACTGAATGAAAATACCTTTCAAAATATGAATGGTATCCTGTTAGAAGGCACAGCTCCTGCCATAATATGCTAGCTGGGAAACAGTATTGTTATAATACAGGCTAATAGATGAAAGAAGAGTATAGGCTGCAGTGCATCAATTACTAATTGCTGTTTGCAACTGTCTATATAGTTGCAGGTTCAAAAGGCACCAAGGTGCCAAAGGGAATAATTGCTGCAAAGTTTGATGTCACTGGCATCCAGCAAGGAGAGGGGAGATCAGAAGGGTGGAATGTTAAACCATTGGGAAGGTGTTATGGGAAACACAGGTCAAAGACAAAAGGATATGAACTTGCCCTAGTTCCCAAGATGAAAGATATATAAACATCAGAATGGTCTGGGAAAATCTGGTTCTAATGGGGTGATGTGACATTTATGATTTTCACCAATTACTGTCATGTGTGCCTAAATCTGTATGACAAGGTATAAAATCTGTAACCATCCAACATACAATAGTCTCCGCAACTGTTGGGAAAGTTGCTGTGTTGCTTGCTTGTTCCAGATAAAGACTTTTGTTTGAACTCTTGAGCATTTTCTGTGAGGGCAGGTTATCCAGGATATGACACATCCTAGCTTTTGAGCTGACGTGGACATTGTACATTTTGTCTTCTCATTGCTAATGAGAGATACAGAAAATGTCAAATTTTCAGGTTTTTTGTATAGTCATTGTCTCTTAAGTCCTCTTAAAGTGCCACTTTGTCCATGACAACCTGCTCCGGTGACAATAGCATTGGGCTTTGGGCTCACATAATTGCCTTCCTGTACCTTCTTTCATTATATGTAAAAGCTAAGAAGTGAATGGGGAGACACCACATTTAGATGAATTGAAAATTGAGAAGATTTTGGACTGAAAATGCTGGAACTCCACCCCCCAAACACACGCATTTGTTATTTTTGCTGGAGGATTTGGGAAGTTTTAATCCAAAAAAGTAACTTCTCTAAGCTCTGTGTGAATGTGAGTTTTTTTATAACTCTTCAGCCCTGTAGGAAGTTGCTGATACCTGACCAAGTCAAAGAAATTGTGTTCTCTAAAGGTAGGATTACCCTGTTCACATATTACTTTCTACCCATAGAAATGGTAAATGGAAAGTGAGTGTGAACCACAAGTTCATTCTCAATTTAACTTGGGTAGAATTCCAGGGATCAATTAATGATTCAACAGGCGTCCAATACTGTTGATCTGTTGGTTAACTGACAACCCCATTACTGGTCCTTCATGGGAATCAATGGTGTAGGGGAGGTGGATTTGGTAGTAAAAAGAACCATCTAATTTCCAGTTTTCCAGGCTCAAATCCCTTCCATCTAGTTGCCTTTAGTACACTTGTGAACATTGGTCCAAAGTGTGTCTTTTCATACATTCTCCAGTCTCCCCAACTCATGAAGCTAAGTCACTCTTTCCTTTCTTTCTTCTCTGCTTTTTTTCTGGATCCACAAGGTCTTCCCTACATTCTGCATATGAAAGAAGGCAGGAAGTAACACCAGGTTAGCCAATTTTGCTCTTAAACCCCACAGTGCAGCTCCCCCCCAACGAGCTGTAAAATCTAGCAATCAAAATCTGACAGAGAGTTAGCATCAAGAAAAAGAAAGTGGGCATTTTGGAAGAGCTTATTTAAGAGATCTATTGACATTGCTGCACCTATGCTGCAAGAAAGGAAATCTCCTTGGTAGCTGACCATATGCTATGCTATGCATAGGTGTTCCTCCATCCCCTCTGCTGGCCTTTCACTCTCTGGTGGTAGGCAAACTGCAATTGCCCTCAGGTTGCTGAAAGCTTTGGCTACCCAGAAAACCATGAGCAGAAGCCTGGATCACAGTGCTTCTTATCCAGTATGTAAGGAAGAGGCGTGGTGGGATAGAAAGCCACAATAACCCCATCAGAAAAGTGTATTTAGGTTCTCACTCTAGGAACTAAACTCCTGACTGGTGCTAAAGAATCTGTGGAGGGGATGGTATGATGGAAGCCCAGGTTAGGTTTTGCTAACAGTTATATATGACTGGTTTGTTGGACTGGGATCACAACTGCCTCCTCCTTCTGCGTTTCCAAAGTCTGCATGTTGAATGGAATTCATATATAAACAATGGCATACATGCATAAACCCCACTATAGGCTCCTGTCATGCAGTCTGTACACCACAAAATGGAGACGTACAGAGCACCCAACTGAGACCCAAATGCACCTTGAGGTCTACACATCTAAGCATCTGTACACATAAGATCTCCTATATGTGACCATCAAGGATGCTGAGAGGTTAGAGAGAAGGGATGTGAATGCAGTTCTTTCCTCCACCCCATATACTTTTGAACAAGGATGGGGAACATGCGGTCCTACAGGGGGTACTGAATTGCAGTTTCCACCATCTTTCATCACTGGCAGTTACAATTTCAGCAAACATATGAAAGGCCACCAATGGCCAACCTCTACTCTGGGAAGGTTGCAGGTGGCTCCAATCTGTCTGCAAATGTTAGCTGGCAATATTCTGGAAAGTAGGAAGAATGCAGGTTCAGACATCTGTCCCTTGTTGCTTTCATGTACATTCTAAGACCATGTGATAAAGCAAACTATCAAGTCAACATAAGTAAATAAATAAATGAATAAAGCCGCCTTCTTATTCTTAATTCTCACTTCTGAGCAGAAATGTTCAATATTGCACTGCAAGTAAGTAAGTAAATAAAATAAAAGTGTGTGTGTTTATGTCTAGGTAAGAGGGAAGAGTATTAATATTCATGCCATCTCGAATCCAACCCCCAACAGCAATTTCCCATAAATTCCTAATGGCGGCTAGAAAAGCAACTGAAAGTAGCAGTGAAACGGCCAGCCCGCTGCCAGCAGGGTAATGATAATCAGACATTTGCAAGTCAGCCACCAAACAACGCACTCAAAGTTCCCCAGAATGTTCAATATTGCAATGAAAAGCTCCAATTGTAGTTCAAATACGTCTTCACTATGAGTGCATTGGATCATTTACCTTAACAATGTGAACGTGCTCTCATTATCATGTTCAACTTGATTAGTGTATAGTCTAACATTTAAAAGTGCACTTCAGATGGAAGAATGTATGAATGCATGATTGGTTCCTAATAAATCGAGCAACCTCCTAATGAACTGTGAGGGATCTAGAAGAAAGTGGTGGATAGTCACAGAGAAAGGGGTAGGGTTTTTTTCCCCCATATAGTTTACCATGTGTTGTGTTTTTTATTTCCTAACATAATCCTAAGTTATTTTAAAATTAAAGTGTGAAACAGGTTGAAAAGCTGGGGTATTTAGAATTGAGGAAAGAGTATACTTGAAGAAGATGAGTTATCATAGCCCTACAGTATAACATTACACTGCAGTGTAAAAAGGTACTATATTATTCCTTCTGCAGTGTAACTTAAATTTAAGTTACTTTTATAACTACCACAGAGGATAGGAGAGGAAAGCACATGGTTCCACTGCTGCCTTGTGCTGCTGTCTCATGCTTTGTTGCAATTTTTATTTTATTTTATTGAAAATATTTTACGTTCCAATATAATTGGTATGCATTCAGAGTAGCTTACCAAAGCAGTAAGGAAGCTAGCAAAACCTTGCAATGTTGTGAATATGCAGGTGACAATTAAGTGGATAGGAAGAGTGGCCAGTTGGTTATAGCATTCAGGTATTTCAAAGTAATTCAAAGGACTATATGTTAAAAAAATCACTTCCCATCTCTTGTAAAGAACAACTAGAGTTTTTCAAAAGCATGCTTATTAAGCCAAGAAATTACTTATTTCTGGGTCTTAGAAATACAACCATCACTAATTATTTTTTCAAAGCAGCTTTCCAAGATCTTGACTGACACCTCCCCTAACTTGACAGTTTAGGATGCTGCACTCTGCTCTTCAGGTAACCTTTCCTGGGAGAGAACAATGTATTTGAAAATTCTATTTCCCTTTCTGATTTTCTGTCCACTTTAGGTGCTGGTGGTAGACAGCCATTCCATAGATTATGTTCACAGGGAAAATCTAGGAAATGAATATAGGGAAAATGTTCCAACATACCCCAAGGATACAGGTAGAACCGTATCATCCTAGCTATCTCAAATTGAAAGTCAGAGACTTTGCTTTACTAGCACCTGACACAGTCTCTATCTTTGGTCAGAATAATGGCTTCTGGTGACACATTTTGCTGCTATCCTTGCCAAATATATATGAAGAAGGAAGACCAGTGGATTTTCCATTCATTCTTCATCTAACAACATGAGTAAGATTTAATGATGTGTGCACAGAAGCAAAAGTCAGGAGGTAACAAAGGAAGTGCATTGAAAACTATTTCATACAGTAGGTTCCCTATATCTGTGGGGGATACATTTTCAGACTTAATGTGGATGGGGAAAAATGCGGATAACACCAAATGCTATATTCTGACCACCAGGCCAGGCATGGCAGTGAGAGACAGAGGCAGCCCTACCACCTGGCTCCTCCTCCCTTCCTGCCTTCCTTCTCAGTCGGCTTGATGACCAGCCCCCTCCCAGGGACCCAAATCTGGTGGGAGGGCCGGTTGCTCAGAGCCGTGTGCTTCTCTCAGCCAAGGAAGGAGTATATGCCTCCTCCTTCAGCTAAGAGAGATGCATGGCTTCATGGAGCCAGGCTTGCCATGCCTCTCTCAGCTGAGGAAGGAGTATCTGTCTCCTTTAAGAGTTGTGTCAAAAAAAATAGTTGGGAACTACTTCGAGAATTTTATCATTCCCAATAGCATTTATTTGCTGCTGTGTAACATGGTACCCTGATTAAAGGCACCATGTATTCAATCTCTTTTAAGGCCAATCCTATCTTCTGACAGAGAAGCAAATTTCTCAGATGGAGGAGCTTCTCCTGTGTCATCCAGCCAGGGGAAGCCCAAGCTCTCCTGCCACCTGAGGCACAAAGTAAAATGCTACCCCACACATTGAGTGGATGACTGCCCCCCAAATCACTGGCATGCACAACACCATGGCCAGCCAAACAATCAGCCTTCCTCCCCATCAGAGGAAGAGGAGGTGGGCAACATCTGCAGCAGGGCCACCTCTACAGCCTCCCTGTCATGAAAGGAAGAGGAGGGGTGGCTCAGGAACATGGTGGCAGCAACAGCTCTAATGTCCCCTTGACGCTGCTGAAAAAGGATGGGAAGGCTCTTGGCAGCTGTCTCATCAGGCCTCAGGGTACCACTGGCCCTGCCTCCAACTATTCCCTTCTGATAGTAGATAGAACTGTGTGTGCCACATAAGGATGCATTACTCATGTGTTGTAGAAGACTCTGGCCCATCACTAATAGTCAAGTAAAATTTAACTGCCACTCTAGTCTACAGTGAAATGTTGGTGGGCAGGCGTCCTTGCCTCATGGTGCCATTCCTCCAAATAAAGTTTTGTCTGAGCTCATGATAACTTGTAGAAAGTTTGATTGTTGCATTCTTCTGGATTAGTGAGGTCAAATTGCCCATTCTGCCACTCTGTATAGGTGCCTAAATATCATTGAATGTGGGTCCCAGCAATAAAGCCTATGTGCATGCATGCAAGGAACTATGTCCAGCTGCTATAGGGGCATCTACCACTCACAGCCATTTTAAAAAAGTCTCTCATACTGGGCACACTCTTAAAATCAAACTGTTCCAGTAAAATTCCGAGTCCTATCAAAATAACATGTCTGGAGGTATCTTTGTGTATTCTGCTTCCCTCATCCCTGCATATTTCACATCCCTGTGCATTTCACTCATTTACTGCCACCTTCCTATCCCATCCATTCAAGGGATAGGTATTAAAACTAGACAGCACACAGGAGGTATAAACAATACTTGTTCACAACCAGTATACTAGTTCTAGCATACCAATATTAGTAGACTGGTACATCTCTATATGTACTAGCCATTTCTTCTTGTACTGAGTTTAGGTGATATCATCATCTTAATGTGAAGGAGACCCATTGTGAGATAGAAGGTTGGGATGGTGGTTCAGGGGCCTTCATGCCATCATCACCTCTCCTAAATACCAATCATCCTTGAGTTTACAAGAAAATTTTTCCAAATTGTCTCTCAACACCCTTCTGTAATACAAGAGCTTAGAGAATTATTATTAAAAAAGGAACTTGTTCCATTACTCACTTTGAAGACATCATAGAATCATAGAATCATAGAGTTGGAAGAGATCCCAGGGGCCATTGAGTCCAACTCCGTGCTATGCAGGAACACCCATCAAAGCATTCCCAACAGAGGGCCATCCAGACTCTGCTTAAAAACCTCCAAAGGAGACTCTACCACACTCTGAGGCAGCATATTCCACCGCCGGACAGCTCTGACTGTTAGAAAGTTCTTCTTGAGGTTCAAGTGGAATCTCCTTTCCTGCAGCTTGAATCCACTGCTCCTTGTCCTAGTCTCTGGAGTGGCAGAGAAGAGATCCGCTTCCTGCTCAACATGACATCCCTTCAAATATTTAAACATGGCTATCGTACCCACAATTGAACAATGGTGGGGGACATTTATTGAGAATAGAAATGCGGATATTGTTTCACAAAGATTAAAGGGGAAATCGGTTGATCAGATAAAAGCAGAATGGCAAATTGTAATGGGTAATTGCTGCGAACTACCAAGTGAAAATGTCTGAATTATGGTTGAAATTAAAAAGGAATAACTGTAACATAACAGGAGTTGATGAAAGAAATGCAAGATCAAGCATGTAAGATGAACATAGAATTGTGAGGCATAATTTTTTATATGTGAGTAGATATCTAGAAAATGAAAACTAGATCAGAGTGGAAGAACAAAAACATTACATGTAAAAGTACAATTTGAGATGATGTTTTTTTATTTGTGAAACGGAATAAAATTATTTTTTTTAAAAATTAAACATGACTATCATGTCCCCTCTTAACGTTCTCTTCTGCAGACTAAACATACCCAGCCCCCTTAGCTGTTTTTCATAGGGCATGGCTTCCAGACCCTTCACCATTTTGGTTGCCCTCCTCTGGACACGTTCCAGCTTGTCGACATCCTTCTTGAACTGAGGTGCCCAGAACTGGACACAGTATTCCAAATGAGGCCTAATCAATGCAGAATAGAGTGGTACCATTACCTCCCTTGATCTAGACACCATACTCCTATTGATGCAACCAAGAATCGCGTTGGCTTTCTTGGCTGCCACATCACACCGCTGACTCATGTTCAGCTTGTGGTCCATCAAGACTCCTAGATCTCTTTCACACGTACTGCTATCCAGCTATGTGTCCCCCATCCTATATTTGTGCATTCCATTTTTTCTGCCTAAGTGCAGGACCTTACATTTCTCTCTGTTGAATTTCATTTTGTTAGCTTTGGCCCAACTCTCCAAACTGTCAAGGTCATTTTGAAATTTGATCGTGTCCTCTGGTGTATTAGCAACCCCTCCCAATTTGGTATCATCTGCAAATTTGATCAGCATGCCCTCCGCTCCTTTATTCAAGTCATTGATGAAGATGTTGAATAGCACTGAGCCCAGGACGGAACCCTGTGGCACCCCACTAGTCACTTCTCTCCAGGATGAAAAGTAGCCATTTGTGATCACCCTTTGGGTTCCAAATCCACATAACAGTAGCCCTGTCCAGCCCAGATTTTACTAGTTTCCTTGTAAGAATGTCATGGGGAACTTTGTCAAAGGCCTTACTGAGGTCAAGATATGCTATGTCTACAGCATTCCCTTCATCTATCAAGCTTGTAACCCTAACACAAAAAGAGATTAGATTAGTCTGGCATGACTTATTTCTGAGAAATCCATGCTGGCATTTAGTGATTATGGCATTGCTTTTTAAGTGATTACAAACTGACTGTTTAATAATCTGCTCTAGGATCTTTCCTGGTATTGATGTCAGACTTATTTGGGTCCTCTTTTTTCCTTTTCTTGAAGATAGGGACAACATTTGCCCTCCTCTAATCTTCTGGGACTTCTCCTGTTCTCCAAGAATTCTGAAAGATTATTGCAAGTGGTTCAGAAATGACTTCTGCCAGGAGGAGGATTTAACTGTTCTTAATTTAATTATGAAAGTAAATAGGTTATTTATACCCATTATGTTACTCATTATTGTCACTACAAGGTTACTACTGGTGTTCTGCATACACCTACCTGTTTTGTAGTATTTCAGTGTTAGAAAAACCCTACCATAAAAGCCCCCTTTCCAGAGCTTGGGAAGTACAGCTGGCCCACACTAAAACAAGGCATCTATTTTCTTCTCTTTTCTTTTTTCTTAAAACTAAATTGTCTTTCTTTCTTTCTTTCTGACCAAAATCCAAACCACACAGCATCTGCATATCCTCCCTGACAAGCTATAAGAAACCCCACATGAGCACTACAGAGGTAATTTCTACACCACCTTAGAGCTATGGCACTAGAGTGCTCTACAACTCTTGGGAGCTTTAGATGTCTGGGTCTAGGACACTCCTGGAAATTGCATCATTAGAACTTTTGGAAAGCTTTCCAGAGTGTATGTAACCTTTCAGAGAAGCTGCAAATGTGCTACACAGTTGGATTTTAAAGGAAAGAAGGAAATTTGGACTTTAAAAAGAGGAAGAAAGGAGGAGACAGCCAAGGGGGCAGCCCACAGTGAATAACATGGGAAACCTGACTTCTGTAATTATTTCAGGCTTTCAAGAACTACCATGATGGGCTTTTAATGGTGTGCTGCGCTTGTTTTTTTAAAAAATATTGCCTTTTAATGAAGTTCGAACAGTTTTAATTCTACCGATCCTTTAATTGTTTTTTTTTTAATAATTCTTATATTTATATATTTTTCTACTGATACTTTTGTATGGTTTTCATCTGTGCTGGTTTTAATATTTTGTAAGCCACCTCAAGTCTCATTATTGGGAAAGGCGGGGTATAAATGAACAACAACAATAACACAATTCTCAATGGGGGGAAATAGGACACTCCAAAGACCCCATTCCATCAACAAAAAGGTATCATTCTTCAGTGCTCATTACCACCAAAGGAAGTAATCCTAAGAGCCATAAGAGTATCTCCCTGGTTCCATGTTCTGTGGTTTTACAAGCGGAATTCTTGCTGAGGTGGTGAAAGTCATTGAGTAGAGAGTATCATGTTAACCTTGTTTATTTTCCTTGCTCTGAAGCTCATATTTAAACTTTAAAATTATACATGTACTTTTGAAGAATAAGCCTGCTGAGGGGAAGCATCCTGCTGCTATATCTTTTGAGCAGGTTTTTGTATTTGAAATGTGAACAAATCATTCTTAGCCATTGGAGATAAAAATAGGAGCAAACTGGGCACAAGAGTATAGATCTGCAGGAATGCCTGCTGTGTCTGACTTGCTAACCTTTATCTCAAAACATGGGTTTGGAACACTATAACTTCCCCTATTCTAGCAGGCAAGCGGGAAGCTTTGGCATAAGCATTCACTTTTTCACCATTCTTGTATAAAACCTACTTTTTACACATACATTGTTATGTTAGCCAGCTGGGATCCACATACCACTGTAGCAGCCTTGGTACAGGGCCAACAAATGGTACTAACCCATCAGGAGTTGGCAGAGAAGGGACAAATAGTATGTAGAAAGAATCTACTCCAGCAGGCTGGGGGTGGGGGCTCTGTCCAGCCTATTCTTTCCAAACTGTACAGAGGCCTGAAGTAATTTCACTTCACCCACGAACCACCCATTCAGTGATACCTATGTTGTTCTTTACCTTCAAATCTCTACTGACTTATGGTGACCCTGAGGTAACCCTTAACCAACATGGTGCAGTGGTTTGAGCATTGGATGAAGAACTCTGGAGACAGGGGTTGGAATCCCTGCTTTACTGTGAAAACCTACCGGGTGACACTTTCTCAGCCTCAGAGGGAGGCAAAAGCAAACCTCCTCTGAACAAACATTGCCAAGAAAGCCCTATAATAAGTTCACCTTGGGGTTGCCATAAGTTGAAAACCAGTGGTGGAGATTGGCGTGTGGAGAGGGGGGGCGGGGCTATGGCATGAGGGGCATGGCCACTGTGCATGGGAGTGGGGCTGTGGGTGTGGGAGGCGTGGCCAAGGTGCATGGAGGCATGGCTACAAGCTGGGATGCCCCCAAAACCTTGCTGCCTGGGGTGAACGGCCTCCCTTGCCCCCCGTCCCTACGTAACTGTTGAAAACAACACATAACAATAACAAATGTGACCTTATCATAGGGTTTTCTGGGAAAAATTTGTTCAAAGGGCCCGGCTAGCTCAGGGGCGAGAGAAATGCAAGATCAAGCATGTAAGATGAACATAGAATTGTGATGCATAATTTTTACATATGAGTAGAAATTCAGAAAATGAAAACTAGATCAGAGTGGAAGAACAAAAACATTACATGTAAAAGTACAACTTAAGATGATTTTTTGTTATTTGTGAAACTTAATAAAATTATTTTAAAAAAAGTTGTTCAAAGGAAGTGATACTTTTACCTGAGGCTGACAGAGTATAATTTGGATACCTATGGACACTTTAAAAAGCTGCACATTTGAAAATTGCAAACAGGAAAATGTACCATATTTCAAAAGTGCACAAAATAATGCTAAAACATGCTTTATTCAATGAGGAGGAGATGGATTCAAAGCAATGTTTAAGACGTGCCCATTAATATACACATGTTCAACAGGTGGGCAAAGGAAGAGATGGATTCTGTCCTTTTTTTAAAACCAAACACGGACAGCTTGTGGAGGTAGCAGAGGTAGGAAAGAGAGGAAGTACGAGCCAGCATGATGTGGTGATGTGATTATGGCTCTGGAGACCAGGGTTTGATTTCCCCGCTTGGCCATGGAAACCCACTGGGTGATTTTGGGTGCATCACATGCTCTCAGCAGAAAACCCCATGATAGGATCGGTATAAGTTGGGAACAGCTTGAAGGCACACAGCAACAACATGTGCATGCAGATTTGATAGATGTGTATTTTGTGATTTTATGGAATTTGCCTCATTTTATATCAGTTTAACTCAGATGGATTCCTGCAAAGAATCCTGGGAACTATAGTTCCGTGAGAAGCCATAGCCATGTGTGCATGTATGTGCCTTAAAGTCACCTGTTGACTGATGGTATCTCCATGAATTTTATAGAGATTTCTTGGGCAAGGAATACTCAGAGGTGATTTTGCAAGTTCTTTTCTCTGAAATATAGCCTGCAGCACATGGTATTTATTGGTGGCCTCCCACTGAAGTACTAAAAAGAGTTGACCCTGCTTAGCTTCCAAAATCAGACAGGATCTGGTGCGTTTAGGGTTTTTAGGCACAGTCATACCCGTTTTGAAATCACGGTTCTCACGATTCCCTAGAGTGAGTGAATGACTATTAAAACAATTTAATTCTATACCATAGATACGCTTATGGCATAGATATATCAAAGTTAACAGGGTAGGCAGTCCTCTACGTGATGCCAAGCCATAGAGACACCTATTAATTTCAAAAGGTCTTAAGCAGAAATAACTTTTGTGAGATATGTGTTTTTCTGAAGTTCTCTGTATTTACTAGATCCCTTTTAAAAAAAATTAAACAGCTAAATCAAAACACCACTCCTTCTTGTCCTGTTTCAGGTTTTCCAAAGACTATTCTCGTTTTGGCTTGAATAGAAGAATAAAACAGAATAAAACAGCATTAGATTATTCAAACTAGTGGGATGTTATTAAAATGTTTTGTACATTTCCATTGCTTCTGCTACAGGGCCAATTACACAGCCATTCCATTTAGGAACAATGGAAGCTATTATTTTGTCTACTTTTCAGAAGAAGTATCCCTGGGATGGGACATATTCAGCCTTCAGATGTTAGAGGATATAGAATGAACATTTGGAAGAAGGCAAAACCTAGTCATCATAATTTCCTAGGCTCCAGCCATTCCTTTCCTATCCTCTGTCTCTCTCACACACACACACATACATTCTCTCGCTCTCTCTGTCTCCCTTTTTCCTCTTCAGTGAGCTTTGCATAAAGCTAACCCAAACCCACATGGATTTCTATAATATCCAGAATGGGGAGCAAAAGAAAAAGAAAAAAAAAAAGAATGACAATGAATAATGTGTTGTAGGTGGAAACTGCCTTGAAGAAACCTAAATTGTAAGAGGGGAAAAAATGACATTTTAGGTTTTAAATGTTACACAGTTTTTATAAAGCTTCAGTCAATTTATTTTATTTATTCTAATGAAGAGCATTACAACTGCTTTACTGCACTGAAGCAAGCATCGATCACACCATTAATCACACCTTGTGAATAGTCACAAATCAAGTCCTAACAGCAAGCACTGAATCAGGAGCAATGAAGCATAAACTCCTTCACAATTTATGATCTCTCCAATTGCATCTTTTCAACCATTAAATTGCAAGATACCATAAATTTTTATCTTCTTCACTTCAGTCACATTATTGATTCTGCCTTGTGAAATATAGAATAGCTGTAAATCTAGGCTATTGAATTAAATTTAAAGTCTTGACTTCAGAAAAGAAACCCAACACACTGCCATGGCTGTTAATTTACACAGAGGAACAAATGATAGAAACATTAAAATTTAAATGGACAGCAGGGATTTCCAAGGGCCATCGTCCTGTCAATCCCAGTCCGTGTCAACCTTGAGGATTTTCTTTTAGCCAAATAATAAAACACAGGAAAACAAATTTGGGTAAGAAGCAACTCCAAACAAGAGGAAGTCATGCTACTAGCTATCATCAGCTGGAGCAACATATCCGTCACCGCAGATATCTAGGTGCAAACCCTGTTCTTGACTCCTAACAAATAATTTCAGGAAACCAGCACATGCTTAGGCAAAGTTTCATGCAATGTGCCTACAAGTCTAAACAGTTTATGTGGCAACATCGTCTCTTCTAGGGAAACAGAGAAAAGGTGAATGCCTTCTGCTCCCCTTTTTGTGCCTCTTTGTTGGAAAAAATAGGAAGAACATTCACCAGAAATTTTAGTTAACAGTCAAAAATAAAAATGGTGATTCCTGATCTTGACCCAAAGGGCTTGGCAATTGTGGGATTTTAGAACATTTATATACTGTAGTCACCACGTGCTCATCTTCTGAAATAGCCAGAATGGAACACTCCCAAAATAACTGATGTACCTGTCCTTCTGAAACATTGTATGTTTCTTACCTCTTACTCTAAGCTGTTAATTTGTCATAATAGTTCAAAATGCACATAAGAGGATAAGCATAGATAAGATTTATATGTGATCTTTTACTGAATTTTAATATTTTTAACTTTATAAATGATTTATGTATTTAACATTTTTAAAAGTATTTATACTTTATTGAAATTTTGCATTATTTTTAATCTGTATTATTTTTGAGCATGTTGCTAGATGCCTTGAGTCTCATTATTGAAAGAAAGACGGATGTAAAAGAAAATCACCACCACCACTATAATCATCTTTCTCATTGGATACTCTCTAATGAGTGGCATCCTGTTTGGCCCTGGCCCTGACATTGGAGGAGAGGGGGAAAGACAACCCAAAAGGCTTACCAGTACTTTACCCTCAGACAGAAAAGAGGGGAGTTCCGGAGTTCTAATTACTTCCAGTGGCCATCTTAAGAAAGGAACTGCTGACCAAACAGCAGCCAGGACACAGCAGAATGTGCAACAACAGGGCAGAGAAGCCACACCTTCAGTAGTGAGGGGGGGCTTTGCTCACCCAAAAGGGAAAAAAAAACATTCATTTTAAATACAAGCCTGGCAAGCCTGGGGTGAGGAATGCAAGGGATAGGAGGAAGAAAATGGGGGAGGGGGAGGCAAGCACATGCCTTGCAAATAATCAAATTTGCAAAGGTCAAACCCACAAATGTGGAGGGGTACTGTAGATTGAAGTCAGACTGGGTTGTGCTATGAGATCACAGAGGCTTAAAATAATACACTACTTGCCCTGGTCCTTAATAAAGTTTTCCTCTACCAGCTTCTTAACCACAGTTTGCTAACCATGATTACCATAGTAGCCATACAGAGAAACTCCTTCCCCAGGCAGCTTACTGACAGTGATGATTGTGTTGGCCCTCTGACTTGTGTTTTTAAGTAGGAGAGAAAAGACATCTGATACAATAGTTAAATGTCTTGGTTTTATCTGGAATCTCCAGGAGCACCAACAAAGTTTTCCTTGGTAGGAGAAAACAACTGTTCAGCTTTTTTCTTCTCCTTTCAATAAAAACCTTAAGCTCACTGGTGGGAATGTAGGTAGGCACACTTCCCCATCACACTAAAGTGCTAATATTTGCAGTGGGCAAAAGAGGAAGCAAAGTACCAGAGAACAGATCTGTATGTATGCCACATGGATTACTCTCTGCCCTCTCAGGAGCAGCAGAAGCAGCAGCCAGCACTGGCATAAGAATTGACTCCTAGTCTAGTTGGCTTCTGTACATAGAATTGTGTGTGTGTGTGTATGAGTGAGGGTATGGAGGGGAGGGGAGGAGAGAAAGAGAGAGAGAGAGAGAGAGAGAGAGAGATCTTATCTTGCTCTTCAAGATAAAACATCTTGTTTCACCCCAGGACATCAAATAATAGTCAGGTTTTTGGAAGAGGTCTTCACCACGGGATGATGACTTCCTTGGCTTTTCTCTTGTTATTACACTATTGTTTTCTAATCTGTTGTTATTTTGAGGATGGGGTGGGATTATATGGCTGATTAATTTACTCTTTTATGCTGCTATTTCTGTTTTTATTATTGTTTTTATATTGTTGCTTTGATGTAGTTATAAATTTATTGTAATCATATGCCTGGATTTTGTTGTTGTAAACCACTCTGGTTTCTTTTGAGATGAGCAGGGTGTAATTTTTTTTCTAACAACGATTTTACAATAAACAATAAAAAATGCAGAGAGAGAGAGAGAGAGAGAGCAACTGCTCTCCAGAAAACAGCTTTGTAAAAATCAGAAACCTGTAGTCTGAAATATGTTCCTTAGCTCCTACACATTGTTGTTTTAGATTTCTCAGTGATCTGGTCGCAATAACAAAAGTATCCATTCTTTGCCACTCCATGTATCAGATACACAGAGAAGCTGATAGGCAGCAGGAGACATGATAACAGAGCTGACAGGAGACATGATAACAGGAACTAGAATGAGAGGACAGGCAGTAGGAATGTGCCTTTGCTCACACTGCATCGATCCCAGTCATGGCTTTGCAGTAACAGAAGGCAGCGCTTCTTTTTCCTTTCTTTGCTTTTTAAAACCACCATATAGTCATAAGCACATCAGGGACAGATGTGTATAAATGTAGTTAAAACAATGAAATACACAGTAAGCATTACAATTAAATTATTTGAATAAGAATGCTAATGTGATTTTATGAATTACAGTCATGAACTTGGGAAGTTATCAGAACCTGAACCATTATGTCCAGATTATTCCTGCTCAGGAATACTTGCACCTGTTGCACTGGTTGAAATTAGTAAAAGGCAGTCTTAACTACTAAGACCACCTGAGCCCCGAGTGACAGAGCCAAGAAGCACTCCAAGCCACACACCTGCTCTTTTCAGGGAGAGAGCAACTTCATCTTTTTCCCTCCTACATTTGAAAGTTTGAAGACTTGAATTCCCTCTGTTTTTATAAAATAATGAACTGTAAGAAATTCTCAACCACCTGCACTAGCCAAATTGGCCAGGATTTGGACTGGCCTAACTCAAGATGTACAGTTATTCCATGTATGAGGAGGATCAGTTTATACCTGTCTGCCAAGTGGCTGTTAAAGATGGTGATCCTGTCATTAAAGAAGAGGTGTCAACCTCAGCTCAGCACCGCAAACATGGCTGGATGCACAAAGGATTTATCATTATTGCCTCTTCCACTTTTACTTTTTTTTTTAAAGAAAAAAATCTCAGTGCTTTCCTATTGAATTTACAGAGAATTTTGTAAATTTTGGAAAGCTCCTACCAAACAATAAACCAAAGGAAATCCTCAGCCATTTGAACGGAAGGAACTTTTGCTACTGGAGGATGAGGAAACCAATTTGTAGCAAGCCTACCCAAATTCCTTAACTTGGTCCAACATTAAGGTATACATGGAAACAATACTAATATGGTTATAATACTTTCAGTACTTTTTTGAACTTTGATGCCAATAATGTTGAATAAAGAGAAATTGCTTTGGCAAATTTCACTTCACAAGAGCAATGCAATTTCAACTGGCACAGTATTCCTTGTGTTGTGACACTGCTTGGATAATTAGCAATACTTGAACTTCAACTTGTTATGCACTTTATGTTCTGCCTAATCCAGTCATAATTATCCAGAAATCTGCTGCTTCTCTTATTACTAATTGCAGTGGATTGTCCTACCTGGAGAGGGACATCTGGTTCCATTTCAATGCCTGGAATTTTCTCACTCCACAAAGTAAATTTTTTTGTATCAGGGTCAATGAAGTAATCAAAAACTGTCCCTTGGGAAGGAAATTTTATTGTTCGCATTTCTTTGATCCACCATCTACTAAACTCCATGCGATAATCAATTAGCTGGAAAGCAGAACAAAGGGAAGCCAAAAATTAAAGTACTAAAAGATTTGTTTATCTTACTTTGAACATTAAGTGAGAATGGTTTTGGAAATTTCAATATTTGAAGGGCTTTCCCTACCTTTATCTGAACTGAGCTCATCTATGGGAAACAGTTCGAGAAACCATGTGATAATAACATATTAACTTTAAGAATTTCTATTCTTTGCAAATGTAAATACTAAGACCTTGAATTATTTTAAAACTATATGTTTTGGATGACACTAGAGACAGTGCAAAAGCATGACAACCCAGGGAAACTGCTTATAAAGTTTTCCTATTCAATTAAAAGTGTGTAAAAATGCCATTTGAGCTCATGGTTTTAAAAAAATTCACACACACAAGATTAACGAATGTACAACACAATCATTCTTTCAGGACTGTTTGCAAGAAACTTATAGTCACAAAACTACATGCATTATAAGAAGGAAAAAACAATTCATAGGCAACAGATGGTGCTATCATTTTAGGCCTCCACCATTTTAATTTTGTGAAGTCCCACACTATTTGAATATTTAATCACCATCCAAGCATAGTCTGGGTATGAGGAAGAAACTGAGTGAGTCGAAAGCCCCAAAGTGAGCTCATTTAACCCACATAACCTGGACAAGAGTGTTCATGTTTCCTTTGGGTTAGGACAGTGTGTGTCTGCAAAGTGTATCTGAGTTGTTACTGATTTTTGTGATGAAAAGTGGTCTGTTTAATTTTTACTTTTTTTTTTTTTTTTTGCAGACACTATTTGCACAAAGCAGGTATAAAGGGCAGCTCTTGCTGTGTACCTTGCAAGTAAGGCTGTAAGTAATCCCTGGAACGGACAGCCCTATTGGGTTTTATTTTCTGTATGATTTCCCGTGTGGGGTAACATCCCAGCATGTGCCATTATTTGCAAGGGCATGTGTGGTCTCTGTTGGGATGCATCAGCAAGAGCTAGGCTTTCTAGCACCTCCATGCAGGTAGTATTTATGATGACAGAAAAGTGAATGAACTCTTAGACCATCTCATAAGTGCTTTCTTAAAATGATCTATACTTATGAAAGGAGCCATCCCTGTTGATTTTTAAGGGAGTGAATGAAATCAGGACAGAATGGAGTTACTAGTTACCCAACAAAAAAGGGAGACAAATCAGATTACCTTTGTGTCCTGTTAAATCAATAATGCCTATCAGGCAGTTGCTGAAACTTACAGTGCCTGTGAGAGTCACGAGGCATGATCCAGGTTCAAACTTGTGTCTTACAGAAATCAGTTGGAGCTACTTGAACAATAGTCTTCCATTACTTTGTCCCCAGAAATTTCATTGTAATAGTTCATTTTAATACTATGAGAATATTAAAAAGTAAAGAACATGGGGAGAGGGTTGCACTTATTTCCTTTATTTATGAAATATGGATTTGGTAGATCTTTCCACTTTACCAATGACCTACATCCACTTAAGGGGAGGTACTGTTGCCAAAGTAGCATTTCATAAGGTGGTGATAAAGTAAAAAGCCTGCTGTAATACCCAGTTCTAATTAGCATGTACATAAGAACAATGGTATCTGTTGGAACACAGTGACAGGAAAAGGAGGGCACAATGGATTTCCTAGGCCTGCCTCTCTAGGGAGAATAGTTACATGCCATTCAGCTGACAGAAATTCTTGTCTGCAGGATCATCCATCAGGAGCTGCAACCTTGAAGACAAAAATTATTACGATCTTCCTAGCTATTCTCTTCAGAACCACCCAAGGTCAAGAGCTAGTGTGAAAGACAGGATGGCTGGGTCAGATTTAGGGGTCAAATATTAGGAGCCCTTGTGATTAATACATTCTTCTTGGGTCCCAAAATTTATTTCAAGTGGCCTATGCAAACTGAAATATAAGATATGAAAACTATAGAATGTTTTCTCACAAGGAGGTACCCATCAAGACTTTAAGGTCACTGCCTGAGGCATATTTTTGGAAGGCACCACCAGGTGAGGTACAAGAATTAACTACTGAAGAGAGAACTCTTTCAGTGGTGACATCCTGGTTATGAAATACCTTCCCAAGGGAGGCTCATTTGATGCACATACTATGGCTTTTTCAAGGCTGGATTAAGACTTTTTAACTAAGTTTCTATTCAACACTAGTAGAGGAAAAAATATCTGCCAGCATAGTTGCACAGAACTGGAGGAGGAGGAGGAGGCCTCTGTTGAGCAATGGGAACATCTGGTGGGGATGTTTGCAGCTGTGTCTGTTTACCAATGAGGGCCTCACCAGACTGTCAGCCAGCCCTATTGCTCTGTCCATACTTCTTACAATGAAGAGGACCACTTGCTCAAGTAGGTCTGGGATGCCTCCGTGTGCAAGCAAGAACAACATAGAATAGTATATGCAAATAGGAGTTGTATGAGTCGTGTGTCAAAACAGGATCTTGGCCTTCATTCCCATAGGTTTTAAAATCTTTTAGAATGCAATTTTGCATCTGCACTGGTTCAGGCTACCTTGGTTTATAGTTTATTTCTCTATTAAAATATTTATTGTTAACTGTTAAGTCACCCAGTGCCTTTTCTGTGGTGGCATATAAATGTTCCTCATAAATATCCAGAGAGGAGTACACGAAGAAATGGCAAAATCGCCATGCATCCAGCCTCATCTATTGAAATGGACTCTCTATTCTGACTCCCTACAGCAGACAAAGGGTGATGTATCCAGCATCATTTACAGTTCCCTATCAATTTCTTAACAATAGATAAAATGCTAATTTGAAAAGGCATGATTTGGATATTTCACTTTGGTGTGATATAAAGTGATGCTGACTGTTTAGCAATTAGGCCAGCATCAAATAAACTTTCTGCATTGTTACGTACATAGAAGAAAAGTCAATACTCACCAACATTTTGCAGATAAAACACAGTCCATGTTCATTTTTTCCCCTCTCTTCTTTATTCTTCTTGAAAATGTATCAAAGTTTCTTGCTGTCAAATCTGGAGAGAATGCCAAAACACCATACCTTTCCTTGAAACCAGAACTCACCTGATCTTGGAACAAAGCACTACCAAAAGCCCAGACGCTGGCAAATGCAAAATATATTTCATAGAGTTCACGGGGAGAATCAGGGGGAGTGTTCTCTGGGGTCAGGAGACAATCCAGTAGGGAACACAAGGTCTTCAGTAAAAAGAGAGAAAAGAAATTATATCATCATCATCATTATCATCATTATCATCATCACCACCACTACTACTACTACTACTATTCTTTTGTAGCTTCTACTCTCCAGATGAAATGATTCTTTTCAAGTAGCACAGTAGTTTAATCTCACACAACCATGGTGAAGTAATTATAACTACTTCATTGGCACAAATGCTAATTAGGAAAAGGGCAAGACTTTTATCTCACAGAATAAGTCATGGACAACTGAGGCTATGATGTGAAAGAGAGTCCAGCTGGCTGCCCTGTATTAGAGGGATCAGACCACAGTCCCCTCTATAATTGTGTTCCAGTGATGCCAGAGGGCTCTGAGTGATCCCTCAAAAATGCTGCCTTACACTGAAGTAAGAGGAGAGCTTAATTTTCTGGCCTGCGCATACCCTCTAACATTTCACAGATTCAAATGGGTATACATGTGGTTGAGCTATGTCAGAATGTGGTCATAATGGCAAAAGTTATTAAGGAGGAAGAGCAATCAAACTAGGAGAGGTTACATCAGTTTGCTTTTGCCTGAACCTACTGGAAAGGGCCAGATTCCACCACCCCCTCTCCCTCCTTCCCCACACTGAATTACAGTCCTTCTCCACATTTGTGAGTTTGACCTGCGCAAATGTGATTATTCATGAAGTGCGCACATGCCTTCCTCCTTTCTTCTCCTCCATTCTTTCATTTTGTCAGCTGTGGAGAAAGAAGGCAAGCAACCAGATAAAAGGCAAGGAAATGAGGAGAAGGCATGCGTGCACCTTCTTTCTCCCCTCTAGAGCTCACCGCTCCCATTCCCTTGCCTCTGGCCCCAGCACCGAGAATTCACACTGAAGCAATAGGCAAGGGAATGGTGGAGGGAAGGCTCATGCAAGCCTTTCTTCTCCCCTCTGCAGCTCCCCCTCCCACTACCTTGCCTCTGACCCCAGCGCAGAGTACTTGTGCCAAGGCAATAGGCAAGGGGATTATGGAGGAAGGCTTGCACCTGCCTTCCTCCTCTCCTTCGGCACTTTCCCCTCCACACTTTTGCCTCCGGCCCCCACACACAAAAGGCAAGGGAATGGGAGGGGGAGCCCTCGAAGGGAAAAGGAGTGGGATCGCGGGAGGGGAGTTATTTGCTGTTTTTCCACTTTTGCAAGAGTTCTATGCCCTGAACCCTTGTGCAAGTGGAGGGGCCACTGTAATTGAATGCAAACTACTTTTTCACTTTGAACTCAGTTTTCAGCAGTTTAAGTAACCTAAGGAAAAGGGGAGAATGTGAACAGAACAGTGAGAAACTGGGCATTTTAAAGTTATCTGAACAAGTGGGGAGACAGAGAATTAATTAGGACTGCCCCTGCCAATTTGGACCAGCTGAAGGGCATGCCTGTGGGGCAACGGCCCAAAGCAAATAAAGAATGATTTCTCTCTTAGGCAAGCAAGGAAAGCTACCTCACAGAGCCAGCAGCAGCAACTGAAGGGTGGGAGTAGGGGTACTTTGGGATTTGTTAGAAAGCTGTACTTGGCCACTGATAGACAATGACTTTTTACAAAAGCTGTAACTAGTGTGGCAATGGTGAAGGTACACAATGCTTTCCACGGCTGCACTGCACCACAGAGGAGGCTTATGAAATGCAATCATTGTTACTCACTTACAGTTTTCTCTCTCAGTCACTTTAAAGCAGCTTTTCACAGAGTGCCTCCAGGCACTCCACTGCCTGGGGATGTAATCCAACACATCTAGAGGGCAAAATATTGGAAAAGGCTGGAAAAGGAATGTTAAACATGGTTTTGAAAAGTATACTGTGGTGTGAGGGATGGGATATTCTGTTCCTTAACAAGTATACAGTCGTCATTGCTGTTACTTGCTGTCAAATTGCCTTTGACTTACGAATGAGAGACTGCAAAATCCTGTCACCAACAGCTCTGCCTGTAATCGCCAGGTCATGACTTCCTTGATTGAATCAATCCATCAACAATTTGGTCTTCCTATTTTCCTACTGCTTTCTACTTTCCTCAGAATATTCTTCTATTCAGTCATGTTGCCTCAGGGTATGCTATAAGGATGATAGCCTCAGTTTGGCCATTTTGCCATCTAGTGAGAGGTCAGACTTAATTTGTCTTTGGCAGTCTGTGGTATCTATCAGTGGACCTCTCCTCCAGCATATTTCAGATCAGTTGATCCTCCTCAGCTTTCCTCACTATCCAACTTTCATTACCATACATAAACAGTGGAAATACTATGGCTAGATCATTTTGACTGTGGTATTTCATGATACATCTTCACACTTGACAATCTTATCTAATTCCTCCATACTTGTCCTACCAAGTTCCGCACTACAATGTTAAACTGCTGCTATTCCACTTTCAATGCCCTGTAGAATTCTGGGGTTTGTAGTTTACTGAGACCAAAGAGCTCTTTGGCTGAGAATTTGAAGTGCCCTTCCCTAAATGACAAACCCCAGAATTCAATAGGAGGTTGATAGTGAAATAGCAGCACTTTAACACTGTAGTGCGGAAATGGCCTTAGTCTTTTTCTGATTTCTTGACTATAGAAAATCTTTGACTCTTTCTATGTTTTCATCACCTGCTTTAAAGTTACGTAAATAATCACCTGTGGTGATTATTTTTGTTTTCCTACATATTCAGCTGCAATTCTGCTTTTGAACTTTCATCCTTAGTTACTATGAATCGTTCCAAGCCAAGCTATTTCCTGCTAGTAGTATGGTGACATCTGCCTATCTTAAATTGTTGATGTTTCTTCCTCCAGTTTTCACACTTTCTTTCTCTGAGTACAATCCCTTCCCATATGATCTGCACATAAATTAAACAGATAGGGTGGTGAAATGCAGTCTTGTGTGACTCCTTTGCCAATTAAAATCCATTCTATTTCTTCATATTCCATCCTGAAGAGGACTCTTGTCCAAAGTATTGGTCTGTTCCATTAGCCAACACATACTTGCAATATGACTGGTAGTGTATCTTCCTTTTCTGGATCCAGTTTGGATGTCTGCACATGTCTTACTCCATATGATAAAAGCCTTTGTTGTAAAATTTTGAGCATCACTTTGCTTGCTTAGAAGTTTAATGCAATAATGCATGCAGTATATCTTCCATAGGTGTCCTAGGCTTGGCAGCCCACCAAGGCTCCTCACCTACCTGATGAACTAGATAACAGCAGCTCCATAAAACAGCCTCAAAGCTGAAGTAAATTCTCTGAAGAACACAACAATAGTCCAGAAGGGGAATAGTTCAAAGCCAAACCAATAATCTAAGGGATGTGTCGAGGTCCAAGGTTCAGACGGAGAGATAGAGAAGGCAAGAATCACCACGGCCGTAACCACCAATCACGTCAGTAGATTCCAGCAACCTTCTGTTGTTGAAGCCTCTGACTGTATAATGTTAACCCCCTGGCCAGCTGTGTCCTAATTAAACAGCCCTTCCCATATAAGCACTGCCAGAGGCCCGGACTTTCCCTTTACCTCCCTCACTGGCTGCCATAAGTACTGCCTTTTCATGTTTCTGGGGTGTGGCTGCTGGGAAGGGACCTGTCTGGGTCCTGGGAGTCTGGTCTTGGGGCAAGGGCATGACAATAGGGCTTAGGCCTAGCTTGGATTTTAGCATTTTCGCACGTACAGGATTTTAGCATTATTTAAAAAAGAAGAAGGAAGTTCTTATCTGCCTGTGCTCAAGTTATGAGTGAGAGCTTACCAGGGAGATGAGTGCAGTCTGTCTGCAATTTATAAGCTGAAAAGATACAACATTGTGAGTTTTGTGTGTGGCAGTCAACAGCTGCAAATACTGGCTCTGTTCCAGTATGATGGAGGAACAAGACTTGTACCGAAGGTGACCCGTCTCAGAAACCTATCTGCTCCCCAGTTCAGAGGTCGGCACATAATTTTCTCCACTCCTGCTATTTCTCAAGCCCTTCTCTCTTCCACCCCGTGTTTGTGTGTGCGTGTCTGTGTGTGCACGCAGGAATGCATACACCCACAGAAACAGAAGACTACAATCATTTCTTTTGAAAACTGATACTCCTTTTCGTGCAGAATCTATAAAAGCGAGTTTTATTATTAAAGAAAGATGTTTTTTAAAAAATTTCTTTGGAAATAAACCCCAGCCCAATCCTCTTTACCACTTTTAGAGTGCAGCTGCTTTAAGTATGTGAATGAATCAAAATAAGATATGCAAACATGATGTAGCTGTGCTGTTCAAAAGACCCACATCTAAGTTCTGCAGTATGATGTTTTTTCCTTCTCTTTCTCATTCTCTTCTAAATGAGTGACAACGATTTGTTTTCATTTCTGGCCTCTTTTTTTTCCTTTATAGGAAAACCATTTGATCCAGAAAGCTTTAAAATATTTTTGTAAAACTCTCCAAAAACATCATCTAAAAATCAGCATAAAGTGCATATCATCTGCATTTATTCAGAAATGCAGATGGAATGGTTGATATAATACAAGGAAGGAGGAGTTTGCATTAATCTCCATGTGCCCCATAAATCCTCTGCCATCATTTCCATTGTTTACTGGAATAACTTCAGATCACATAAAATGTCAGAATTCTATACATCAGCAAACATTCATATACCGCTGACCACAATTTTACCATCATTTTTAAAAAAGGAGTCTTCATTTTAATCATTATGTAGTGGGTCTGTTTAAGAACATTCTCTCCATGGCCTCAAATCTTTTGCTACTATGTAACCTGTTTTTAAAAAAGGTGAAAGAGGGGGTCCATTTGCTGCTAGCTCTGTGGGGCACCCTTCCACTTTCTGCACTCAAAGTTCAGGGTGGGGAATCAGCTTTGCCTCTTACGTTCTTCACAGCAGTAAAATCTAGCCTTCCTCATCCTCATGTATTCCAGATGTGCTCAGCTACAATTCCCAGCATTTTTATCTATTGGCCAGCTTGTCTGACACTACTGGGGAATGATGTACAAAACATCTGGAGGGCATCAGATTAGGAAAGGTTCACATAATCACTGAAAGGTAGATATGGTTCAATCTCTGGAGATGAACACTGAGGCCTGGTTTATACCTCTCTTTGTCTCCCTATGGAAATGCTTAGTTGGTGAGCTGTGACTCGTTCGTGGCTGAAAGGAGGCATTGGTTGCATGAATTGGACCTTCATTGTGGCAGATAAACAAACATGCACCATCTACTTGATCATGGCAGGTTGAAAAAAAGTCATTATGTGGTCACGTGAATCACTTCTGGTTCACTAAAGACTATCAAAATTTTATTTACACCAAATAAAATGTGTTAGTCTTCAAGAAGTCCCAGTTCCCTTTGATTTTTGCTGCAACGGATCAACACAGATACACCCTGCCCAATAAATCCCAGTGGCCCTGTGTGGCCACACTATGCCATATAATCCCAGCTGGGCAGTCAGACTGAGAACAGCTGAATATGTTATGTTGGGCAATCACTTGTCTGTTGAGAAACACAATCTAGGTCTTTTAGGTTCTGAATAAAAACACTTGTATTCTTGGTATTTTTTATCAATTACTTCATTTGTTGAAGTAATTCTGGACTATTCTGTGACAAGTATCTTTGGAATTTGAGTTTTCTTGATACTTTCTTTAAGAATGATAAAGAAAGTATCAAGAAAACTCCAATTCCAAAGGCACCTGTCAATTGTACAGTTCCTAATAACTTTTATTACATTGAATTTTCACTCAACTCACTCAAATTGTTTAGCAGCAGTGAGATGTGGCAATCATGCATTTTCACATCAGCTTGATGCCCATTAAATATACCCAGTATGTGTTGACCAAATGCATGACTCTGCATTCTTTGAGCAGAATATTTGCAAACATACAAAGACCTGAAACACACAGTTACTTATTCATCTGTGTATGCCAATCTGTATTGGGCTGATGGATGAATATGCAAATCAAAGCTGAGAAAGCTCCAAAGGGATTGGGCAAATCAGCCTTCAATGAGAGAAGGGACAGAGAAAGCATGTTTTGCAAGAAACTGTGTCCAAAGAATACTGTTTTCTGGGAGCACTGGACGAAAAGATGGACAGGACAGGACAGTTTCCACTCTGTACACTGCAATAATCAACAACTTGGCTGTAAAATACTCTTTTCTGCCAGGGAGATTAATGCAAAGAATGGCACCAGGTCTTGCTTGGTCGGCTTTGTTACTTGAATCCCAACACACATACGGACACACACACAAAACCATGCTGTGATTATAATGAAGTTCCTTCATACCAGCTCTGCATACTTGAACACTCTCAAAATCACATCTCAGGAAGAGTGGCAGGTTGAAGATCCTACCGCAGTTCTTGTTACCTGTACCATGCTGCTCTCTGGAACTGGAGTGATAGTTTTTAAGTTACATCGGACTTGCTCCAAGCAGTAAGGCACGTATTTATCAAAGAGGATGGTTAGGTTTGCTCTTTCAGATTGTGCTTTGTGAGTTTCAATCCAGCTAGTCACATATCTGTGGAAACAAAATTACTTTAGGGTTTTGATTTTTGCTTTATTGAAAAGGCTGAAAAAAAGGATTGTGAAAAAATTAGCTGGTTGTTTTCAGGAGTTATTTCATGAGCTGATTGTAGACTCAGCTTTTTCACCTTCCTTTCCTTATTGAATTGCCTTAGTTCTGTAATTTGGAAATATATTATTGCATTTCTTAATAAAAAATAATCTAAGAAAAAAGGAAATGTATTATTGCTGTCATTAAATTATTATTTAATTTTGTATAGTCTTTTTTAGAGGAAAACCTTTCTGTTATTTGAAACTTCATCAATTACAGTTACTCTGTAATACGACAGACAGGATTTTTTTTCAGACGAATATGGCATCTTAACAGATGCTGGTGATAACAGCAAATGTAATAAACAAAGAAGAATGGAGGGAACAGTCACTAGTATGCTCTCTCCTCACATGCCAAAAATGTTTTATTTTTCCAAAGTTTTCTCCACACGCCTTGTACTTGATATCAGGACTCCCTCGTGCCACTCATTTCCCCATTGTTTGTCCCTGACCAGCTAGAGGTAGATTTTGCTCATGACTGTCTTGGCCTGGGTCTCCTTGAAGCTCTGGATCACAGGAAACTGTCTTCTACAAAATCAAAGTCAAATGTCCATCATTTATCAATGCACAATGGCATTCCAACTCAAGGAGAAGGGAAAAGAAGAATGCATTATTTCTATGTCCCCAAATTACAAAGAAATCCACTCAAGGGTGAAAATGTTACAGCAGGTGCTGGGAATTGCCAGAAAATACTGTGGGACAACAGAAACCTTGTTTGGATATTTAAAATAAAAAACAAGAATGACAGCAACAAATGCTGCAAACCCCTGATACATTTGCCCTGCAGGGAAGAACTCTCAAAATGGCTTTCCCACATTTCACTGGAAGCCTCTCCCAGCCCTACCTGGAGATGCCAGGAAATTATGCTGGGTGTTTCTGCATGCAAAACATGTGCTCTGCCATAGACAGCAGATCAAGGAATCTCTGTATAGCTCACACAGATTGCCAGCATGGTTCATGGTTGCTTGGAATTGTATTATACACACATGCACACACATTCTTTCTTGCACTCACGGGCTCCAGCCCAGGTCTTGAGTATTCACATAGAGGATGCCAGCTCTTGAGACGGTGGCTGGAGTTGCTGCCCGAAGGTGGCTGATTTCAAACACTAGCCGCATGGAAGGTGTGAGTGAAATCCGTTCATTACTTGCCAGAGTTAGAACCTAAACAGAAAATCAGTATTCATTCATTTGATTTGCTTTTAATCCATGTTATACCCTGCCTTGAGCCTTGGAGAGAGGCAGGTAACAAATAATAATAATAATAATAATAATAATAATAATAATAATAATAATAATTAATTATTATTATTATTATTGTTGTTGTTGTTGTTGTTGTTGTTATTATTGTTATTATTATTAATAGTTGTTGTTCTCTTTTGAAAAATAAGAGTCACAGAGGACATTTTTAGTTAGGGCTACTAAACAGAAATGTTTCTTTCTCTTAGATGAGTGAAGTAGCTATTTTGTCTATTTAAATAACATGTCTTATCATTATAGATAGTTGGAGGGAAAACAAAGAAAGACAAATTAGAGCGCAATCAAATAGGAAGTTGTCCTGCACATAATGATTTTAAATTAATACCAGTAATAATGTGTGATTATTGTGCATACCCCTTTTCTTTCAGTGTCTTATATGCAGGAAAGCTTTCGGCTGAGCTCTGCCCTTCATACCTTTTATTGTTTTTAGAGGCCCATGCATTTTGTAGCAAAAGAAATAATTCACTATCAAACTACTTAGCCTGTAACTAGATGGAACAAAATGTAACTTTGCCTGAAATTTTATTTGCTAACCTTGTTAATTGGAGAGGTCCAATTTATACTAGACCAGCATTATTCAGGGGAGCTTTTCCACAGACATAGTTGGAGAAAATAAACATAATCAATATAATATGACAGTTCATTAAAAGAAAATATATTATTATGGCATTATTTGAAGAACAGTAAAGTAGAAGTGATTGCAGTAGTATATACTCATGAAATCAAACCAATAACTTCTGGACAAGACATGAATTAAATCTCACTTAAACAAAGGATGTGCTACTTTGCTCGATATCATATACTAATTTCACTGATATTAAATAACATTCCATGAAACTAAGAATAAGCAGTTGTTTTTCCTTATTGTTCAGAATCAGTGGAAGTGAAAACAGCATGTTCTGGTGGGTCAAATTGTTGATGAAAGGCCAAAAGCAGAAACTGAGTTTCAGCCAACTCTTTAAGGTCAAAGTGGTCAGAGGAGAACTAAAAGGCATTGCTACCATTGTTGTTGTGTGCCTTCACATTGTCTCTGATTTATGGCGACCCTATCATGGGTCTTCCTGGCAAGATTTTTCCAGAGGGTTTTGACCTCTCTCTTCCCCTGAGGCTGAGAGAATGTGACCTGCCCAAGTCCCCCAGTGGGTTTCTATGGCCAACCAGGAATTCAACCCTGGTCTCTAGAGTCATATTCCAATGCTTAAATGACTATAGCCTGCTGCTCTCATCACTACTATTAGATGGAGAAAATGGTTTGATCTATAATGAAAAAGAATCATGACATGCCTTTAATTGACTACACATCTCTATTTCATTTACAGTTGCCAGACTGAAACCGGAGAGGGCTCCTGTACCTTTAATGGTTCTGTAGAACAGGAAATTTCACCAGGTGTTGTTTGCTACCTGAAATTCCCTCCTGTACACATACATTAAAAGGACATGAACCATCTGGCAGTCCTAAGAAAATTAATCTGTATATGAAATAATTTACACAGGATTGGCTCTGCTACAGGTATAGCAAGATTGCTCCTTCAGACATCAGATTTCTGATATCATAAAGAGGCAGCAATTCTATTATTGTTGTTGTTATTGTTGTTGTTGTTGTTATTCTTTCATTGCTGGAAGGCAGGGAGAGATATTTGTATAACTTTCTATCTCTGATGCCAAAATTACATGACTGGATGTAAGTACTGTGACTTTGGGAGATTGGTTGGCCATAACACACAATTTATTTTGTACTGGGCCTGGCTCCAGCAGACAAGCTTAATTCAGATATAATGCTAAACCATGGTTTTATGTTACTTGAATGATTCAAAGTTTGTGTATTCCCTCTTTTTCATTCCTTTTCTTCTCATCTACTGATTCTTCCATGCAGTTTTACATAGTTCATCATTTTATCTGAACTGGGCAAATTATAACTTCAAGACAGTGAACTGTGATTTCCAACACAGATCTGTTTGTAAACCATAATTTGTCTCCTTTAGAAGAGAGTGTAGACTGTGGTTTATTGAGAAGCATCAACTATTGGGAGCATGATGGGAGTCTGGAGCATCCAATCCAAAGAGAAATCAACTGTTGTCCTAATTAGCAATTTTAACAATTATCCAGAATAGAAGAGTATCAGTGAATGTTATGTGTACTCAGCAGCAAAATTCATTCAGTTCAATGAATCTTACTCCCAAATAAATGGCTAAAAGACTGTAGCTAAAATAGTTTGTTTTCAGTTCTATGCCAGTAATTCCAAGTGGGTTCTGCCAAGTATGACCTTTTCATAAGAATGCCAATTATTTCAAGACTGGCAAAAATACTGCAAGAAGTCACAACATTTTGGCTGTGAGATTTGGGAATGTTTGAGATAAACCATGAAAATCTCAACATTTGTAAAAATAGGCCACACAAAGTATGTTGTATATCCAGTGTGATACAACAGAATATTGGCACATAGTGGGCTTGGAATAACCTGCTTCAGTCTGATCCATTTTTATCTTCTATGATTGTACTTGCCATCAGGCGCCATTCTTCTGGTGTTCCAAAGGGGCGGTGCAACTCTACACACATCCCCTACTGAGTGCTTTAGCTTAAAAGCTACAATAGAGTCCTTAGAATCTAACAACAAGAGCTATTCTAGGAGCTGGTTAGGAAAATGTGATTTAAAGGAGGTTTCTACCATTGTGCAAAATTAGGGCAAAAAAAATCTCTTTTCAATTTGTACAAAGTATCTCAATTCCAACAGTTTGCTCCCCTGCTGTTGTATCCATCATAAAGAAAGTCTGGGACATTATAGTGAATAAAGGTGATATTTTAATCAATGAAGATTAATACACACGCCACACATACAAAATACAAAACGATTCACATCTCTGCTCCTCCCATTTTCAAGATTGAACCATGACCTTTCCACTTTTACTCTGCATCTCATTTTGCTTAGACATTTGCTTTCCAAGAAAAGGAGTAGTAATTACTAAATGGATATTGAGGGCAAACCATAGGTCACTTGGGTTTATATCTACCAAACATTCCAAAAGCCATAATTCTATTTGGGGTTTTATTATTGTCTTTAAACCCCAATTATATCACAGTCTGTTCATGCTGGATTTGTCAATGGGAAATCCTTTTCTATGCTAATCTATGAATTCTGTCTATTAGAAGAAGGATCCTTGGTCTCTGTCAGTGATACCTCCAGCAAATGCTCACAAATGTTTGTCTACCAAGGCCAGAGAGCAGAGTATGGCGACCCCCACCATTAGGTGGAGTGAGGTGGCCGCCTCAAGCAGAAGGTTTGGGGTGACATCATAAGGCAGCACAATGATGGTACTGGTTATTTTAATGCTAGGGATTTGAAGAGGTGCTTGAGGGATTTTCTGACTCAGATGGCAAAACAATTTGTTTGTTTTGGTGTTCCATGCACTCTGAAGTGAGGGGTGTCATTTGCTGTTCTCCTTTAGACAGCAAACTGCCTTGGGCCAGTCCTTGAGAGACGACCATCCCTTGCTCCCCATCATAGAGTTTTGAAGGCAAAATAATAGAGTTATCATTGCCAATGGTATGTGCACTTATTCCCCTACACTCCATTTGAAGTGTTTTATGCTGTTTCAAAAACTAGCAAAATTGTAAAATAGTAAGTGCATACACCTTAGGCATGATATTTCTATGTTTATTTATAATATATATATTCAGTCTTTCCACTTTTCGGCCCTTTTTGCACGCCAGTCCTGTTGCGAAATGGCCTTGGGAGCATCGCGCAATTGTGAGGACCGTTCCACATGTTGTCCTTGCAATCATGCGACACTCCTGAGGCCAGTAGGCTGCGATCACGCATTATATCATTTTTGGCTTGTTGCCGAAAATGATGCACAATCGCGCGTTGCTCCTGGGCCTCACTTACCTTGTGCGCAGATACTCTGGACGCACAGCCATTGTGCTTCCTCCCCCTGCGCAGCCTGGGAAAGTACCCAGCTGCACTACGGAAGGAAGGGGCAGAGCCCTCACACTTCCTTCCAGCCAGCACGGAGCTGGTGCAGAGCAGAAGCAGAGGGGACACAAGTGCCTCCTGGACAAAGCTTTTTGCACAATCCCCACGCAACGCCAGCAGCACCAGGTAAGGTGCAAAAAGGGCCTTCGTGTTATCTAAAAAAATTAAACCTAACTTTTAAAAAAATGCAACCCCCCCAAGCCGCGCGCACACACACACACACACACACACAAGATTAAGAAAGAATCCCCAGTCAGAAGGTAATAAAACAAGCAAACATGCAAGGATTGAGGAAATAAAACAGATTTAACTTGTCAAATTACATTAGGACAGAGTGACAAGTTCTGGTAAGGCTGCCCCTATAAGCACATCATAAGCACAGAAAAGGCCCCATCTCCCTGTCTCCCCCCACGTAACCACACAGGCTGAGCAAGGGCTCACTAAGGAGAAAAAAAATATCATCCTTTAGGCAAGCCAGTTCCAAGCCATTCGAAATGTTGTCCATTAAAACAGATTCTTGGAATTTAAAAAGCACATGGTAGTAATACCTTTATTAGACCTACCAAAAGGTTCAAAATACATTACATAAGCTTTCAAAGTTCACAGGCATAGAAGTTAAAAGCCATGTTAGGAGAAGATATGCTGTTGGATGGTCACAGACCTTTATCTTTCTTAAGATGTTAGAGCTAAGTTTAAGGCCTTTCTGCACTGGGCGAGGGAATCACACCAGACCCGTGTGCTCCATGCGAGGGTCCAGGCTGGTCCGGAGCAGTCCGTGGCCGCTGCTCCGCACTGCTCCGGGGACGAAAATGGTGGCTTCCGGTTGGTCGAGGCTCTCCACCAACCGGTGAAGCTCGCCAGCCTAAAGCCCGCCCCTGGCAGATCTGCAGGCTCGCACTGGTGCGAGCCTGAAAATCTGCACCGGAGCACAGGAGCACAGTGGTGTGCTCCATGCTTTTGAAAGACCTGTTTTAAGCAGTCTTTCAAAAGCACGCTGAACAACCACTTTGGGTCATTCCAGAGCGGGCTGAGGTCCGGAACTACACAAAGTAGTCCGGACCCAGTCCGCTCCGAGGTGTAGACGTCCTCTCTGGAGGACGTACTGCACCATTTTAAAAACCCAGTGTGGAAAAGGCCTAAGATGGTGGTAGAGGGAGGTTTGATGCAGGTAAAGGCCATATCCCTTGCAAGCCATGAGGCCATATGTGATTTTAAAAATAAGGCAAGGCAGCAAACTTTTTTGTTCACTGTTGGAAATAAAGGTAGTTCCTTTGAGACCTAGCCAATATCTGTCCTATGAAAGGCTAGAAACTCCTTTGTAATGTTTCAAATTGGTTACAGAAATAAAATGGAAGCCAGTGAAAAATGTGAGAGTGGCAAAATATTTCAGATTGACAAGTCCAACTGAATACTCTAACTGCCATATTCTGCACTAGCTAACGTTTTCAATTGGTCCTCAAAGTTAGCTCCAGATACCGTCCATTACAGTAATCCAAGCTGAATGTTACAGCATATAGACAGTTGTATCCAGGCAACAACACCTCTTCATTTGCATAACCAGAAGATGCAGATTTATTTTAAAAGTGAATGAAATACAAGAGGGTATATAACTATTGTTGTGTGTCTTCAAATCATTTCCAACTTATGGTGATCATAAAGGAAATTTTGCTTTTTTTTTTTTGAAAGATTTGTTTGGGGGGGCTGCCTTTGCCTTCCTCTGAGGCTGAGAAAGTGTGACTTGCCCAAAATCACTCAGTGGCTAAGTGAAGATTCTAATCCTGGTCTCCAGAGTTGTACTCCAATGCTCAAACTGTTGCACCACACTGGCTCTCCATATAGTTATACTAAGCAAAAACAGCATCAGAGAATGCAATTATTAACAGCATGATTTCAACAAACCTTATTGTCATCCATGACAGTGTTGAGTGATTCTATCCACATAGGATCAATATCTCCATCTAGGACAATCCATTTTGGCCCTTCATGAACAATGCTAGCCAGTTCTCTCATAGTGGATGAAAACAAACCTTAAGATTAACAAAAACAAAAACAAACTATATTCTTTAAAACTTAGTTATTCTCTATTATGTCAACATGCATAATTTGATTTGTAATTCTTAGAAATACCGTCTTTCCACTCCCTTGTTGATGGATGAAGAAACCCGAAAAGTTCATCTGTGGTGACAGCTTTTGGGTTGATATCATTCCAGACTGGTCTCAGTTTCATATTGGAGTAGGTCACATGTAGTGTTTTTAATATCTAAAGTTAGAACACTGTATTATGCATCAATTACACATTGTGCCTCAAAATTATTTCTCAGCTTCATACTGTAATGAGTCATATGCAGTGTCTTTAACATTAAAAGCTAGAACAGCACACCATGTTTTTCCTACACTCAAGCAGTAGCTTCAATTAAAAATGATGCCACAAAATTATTTCTCTTAGGTAGCAGCCATTTCACATACTATTCCAGTACCAATTTGACTTTGCCACCAAGTAAAAGCTTAATGTACTTGGGCTGGCTCAAAACAGTTTTCTGCATAAGATGAAGAAGGTTCCCTCTACCTGTCACATGTTGAAGTTCACTGACTGCCAGATGACTCCTGTTTGAATACTACTCAAGGGAAAGCATTGCCCCACTTTCACTCCCTGTAATTTCAGAGACCAGGAAAACTGTATGGCACACACAGTTCTGGCTCCCAACAGAGGGAGATGGCTGTAGGACAGGGAGCTCGTTGCCTCTAAGTGATAAAGATGGTCCTGGGAGTTGCCGCTGGTTATTAGTGCCTGATAAATATATTTGTTTAGGCAAATACTTAAAATAGGTTTAAAAATAACCTAAACATTAAGCAACTATATGGCAATCTACAGGCAGCTTGATGTGCATTTTGGAAGGCTCAAGTATTTGGCTTTAAGCTAGTTTACCTCATTGTCTTAAAAAGAAATTTAAGTCCTAATGCACTGGCTTCTTATGGACTGAGGCAATTTGGACTGGCTCTAAAGAAAAGGGACTGAAAGTCTACATGTGCAGCAAGGCTTTTCTGGCTCTAGGCCCAGGTTCATGGTTGATCTCTGCATGTTCTGTGGGTCAACAGACCCTCTGAAATTGCATGGCACAGGAAGATGAAGCAGGACAGGGAAGATAGACAAACTGGGCCCGGGGGAAGATGCCTTCTATAAGCAGAGATGCTTTCCTGCTCATCCCTGAATCCAAGCAATCAGGCATGAAGGTGACATTTATTAATACAACTTGTAAAATATCTATTAAGAAACACACATGGATTCAATGATTTCTGCTTTGAATGCTGTTGTTCTTAGTTTGGAGAGTTTAGCAGCCATATGGTGACTGATATTTCAAAGTGGTAAAGAATGTATACAATCATGTCATTTAAGCATATTGAGAGAGCTCAGCAGTAGGCCAAACTGCAAGGGTCAAACCTATCATTACAGTCATCCCTCCACATTCACTAGGGTTGGGGCACAGGGCCCCATGAAAGTGGAAAAACTGTGAATAACTCTAGGTCCTCCCAAACCATATTTAACACACACAAAAAGTATGATCACCATATTCAACCCACGATGGATTCCTTTGAGGCATCAGGGTTCCTTCACAAGACAGAAGTAGGGGGCTGGTAGGGCTTACTGCCACCTCTGCTGCTGCCCCACACCATTTTTAATAGGGACTTACAAGCCTTGTTTGCAGTTTCTCAGTCTCACGAGGCTTACAGTCCCTATTAAAATGGCATAGGGAGACAGCAGAGGTGACAGCAAATAATCCATGAATAATCAAATCTGCAAAAGTGAAACCCGCAAACGTGGAGGACTGATTGTAGATAGGGTGAAGCGGTTGCCTAGGGTAGCATGATCCTGCAGGGTTAGAGTGGCAGCAAAGTACTGGAAGACAAAGCAGTACTGGACAGTCTTTTCTGTGCCCGTTGTGCTGCCCTACAGAACTCAAGTCAGAAAGAGACAGCTGAAGTAAGATTCAGCTGCCAGTACAGCCAGGTCCTGTACGTAGAATGGGAAACAGGGTCTATTGATGTTTTTCTCTCTTTGCCTTAGGCAGCAAAACATATTGAGCTGGTCTTGCTCTGTGATATCCAAATAGACTTATGATATGCTGCTGAGAATCCCAAATGCAAAATGTTAGTCAAGGTGACAGCATATTATAACCCGCATTACTAATTCACATCCTCTTTATTGACATTTATTTATCGAATGAGTGTGTTGAATTCTTTATTTACCTGGCTTTTCCCCGTCCCAGCATTTCCAACCACAAAGACGGAGTGCCTGACAGTCAGTAGTTCTTCTAACTGCATAACCTAAAAGCCATGCAAAAGATGGGGATTGGGGAAGAGTGATATAATGGCAAACCCATTTTCCAGGCATTGCTATATATATTAAGAAAACTGTAAGAATCAAGAAAAAGAATCAAAGGACACTTTTCTTCCCTATTTCAATAAACATTACTCCAATTTTATTCTCTCATTTCATAAAAAATTGCCCATTTTACTCTGTTCTCTCAGCAGCTGCTGAGTATATTTACACAGACATTAAAGTGTAACTCAGTTTTCTATTGGCTGGGTCAAACATGCTCTGTGTGATCCTACAGCTGAAACAATGGGGTTAATAACAGAAGCATTGACTTCATATTGCTCAGAACTACATCGCTATTCCTGATTTTACTTGGCCAAGAGACCTTTCCAATAGATTTCGTGATGATTCTGCAGCAAGCATGTACCATTACGAAGCAGTTACTTGGGAAAACAGAAAGAGATATAGATGTATAACACAAATATAACCAAAAAAACTCTTAAAATGTGTTTGGCTCACCCATTTGCTGAATACAGCACCAGGGTCCAAGAGAAGAATGAGACACAGCTTTTATATTGGGTCCCAGAGATGCAAGTGGTCCAGTTCAGACTACAACCTTGCTACCATGAAGGAAAAACTGAGGATAAGCCACACATTATGTTTGAGGTAGTTTTTTGAAAACTGAGTTCCTTCTCATTTATGTACCTATTGTCTGGATCTTGTGGGATTCGTTGAAGCCAATCAGAAGCAGAACTCCCAAAGGTCTGACCAGTGAGTTGTTGCAGTGTGTGCTTGCAGTTAAACCTGGGCATGTAGTTCGATAGACAGGCAAATTCATTCATCCCTTTGTGACATGGTGTCTCAAGAGTTACCAGTTCTAGAATTTCTTGAAGACAGACAGTAGGGAGAAGTAGCTGGTAGGAAGGCCAAAGCTCCATAATAACAGGAACTGAAAGGAACAGTGATATCTCTAGAAGCTACAGGTCTAAAATATATCTGAACACATGACTATTTCATAAGCATCTTTCTGCAAATTTCCCATAGGAAATATTACATGGTGAAGAGGGATCTTCACGAACTACCAACTGCTAGACTGCTAGGAATCTCATAATGGAATGAAGTGTTTGAACAAAGGAAGTTACATTACACCAAGTCATCTAGTTGGTCTTTATAGTTCAGCATCATCCATCTTGGGAGATGAAGAATATTTGTAAGATGTCTCTTTCTTCAGGACAGAAGCTGTCTTAGCACACTGAGATAGCCTGATGGGAAATTACTAGCCTCCACAACATTACTTGTCTCCAGCACAAAAATGAGACAAAGAGGATGGTGCTTTTCAAGAAGGCTTCTATAATTTGAACAAAAAATTGTTTCTGTACAAAAGCACTGTCTTTTCCTTTTGTGAAGCAAAGCAGACAGAGTGCACACAGATGGACTAGCTGATGCAAAAGAGCTGAAAAGTGCTGAATGGTGAAAAGATAATACTTCTGCAAAATTAATTATCATAGTTTATCACACCAGCACTGTTGCACCAATGGGCAATTTGTGCAACCTACACAACCTTCTTGCAGATGTGTGAACTCTCACCAGAAAGAGTGGGGAATATCTCACCATCTCACAGGTGGGCAGGAAGGCTACATGGTTTCTTCTTCTCACACATGAAAGCAAGACAATAGAAAATTTACACACCCAGTTCATCTATAGCAGCCTTCACAAATCTGTGGGCTCCTACATACATTTGAAGGTAAGTCCCTTCATCTCTAGGCAATGGAGGTGGCTGAGGCAAGTTGTGGTCCAACATGCTTGGAAGGCAAAAAGCTGGGGAAGCCTGCTGTAGGTTAAATGGAAGCAACAGTTTCAGGCTAAAGTCTTTTCCAGCCGTACCTGGAGAATCTGAGACTAGACTTGGGAGTATTTATATGCAAAGCATGAGCTCTGCTTCTGAGCTATTGCTCCATGCTTCCCCATACACTATGCCACTGCTCATGTTAAGGCACTTACTTTTTAGTAGGGCTGTCAACCAATTATTTAGTTGACTAATCATCTGTTTTTAACTGCTTAATGTATTAACTAATTAAATGTAAATATATTTGCATATTATGAAAACCTCTGTATAGGCATCTTATTGAGAATATTGAATATGATTTCAAACAACTTATTATGTAATAAATAAAAGTTTGTTAAAAGGAAAGCTGGTTTCTTTTTTTTCATATTCATAAGCAATTATAGTGGCATAAAAATAAACTGAAACTCTACAGAGGTCATTCATATTAATGTTATTTTTCTTGAAGCACCTGCAGGAGAAATAAGAGGTTAAAACGGCTGACCTTCACAAATCTATTTTAGGGAGAAAATGAACTCGGAGTTTGATAGTGTTGTGAAATAGTGCTAGCTTTGCCATTTCTCTGCATAGTTCATGAATACTAACAGGTGAGTAGTAGGATTATGGAAAGCCAAGGGAGAATCTGAAATTTAGGTACTAATCAAAATGAGTCATTTGGTTTAGTATGTTTGTGGTTTTAGATGGAACGGTTTTATTTGGCTGTTTCATTAAAGCTGCAGTCCTGAATTCACTTATCAAGGCATAAACCTCACAATGAACACAATGGGATTTACTTCTGAGCAAATACACTATCATATTTCATGTTTTTATCTCTTTTCTTAACCTGATTTAATTATTCTTTTGTTTTTTATCTGTATATATCAAATAGTTATCTTTTTTTTATCTACTCAGGAACTTATTGTAAACTAAAAACAGAACAGTGTGAGAGAAAAAGATTGAGAGAAAGATTGAGAAAGAAAGAGACCTAGAAGAAAACAAAGCTAAGTTTAACACTTTTTAGACATTCTGACTTCTTCAACTATCATTCTGTGTGTGTGTGTGTGTGTGTGTGTGTGCGTGCGCGTGTGCATCTGTATTCCCACACAAAAATTTATAATATGTAAGCAACAGAACATATGGTGAAACTGACAAATGAATATGTCATGTCAACACTTCTAAACAATTAAAAAGTGGGGGGGGATCCTTCCTTCAATAGGATTTATGTTAAAAAATCAAATTACAGCACAGGGATAATGGAATAGGGCACTCACTGGTGACTCAAGTATATCATTTGCTCAAAGGGCAGGGAATGACAAGAGAACAGTAATGAACACACACTTACTACCTCCTTTCTTAGTAACCCCAGCAACCCAACTAGTTCTACCTCTCCTCTCAAGAGTAGAGAAGGCAGTCTCCTTAGTCATTCCTTCTTGAACTTTTCTTAAGACAAAGGGCCACTTACACCTAATTTTAACTTGTGTGTATGTGTTTATGATTGGGAGCCATATCTAGGAGAGACTAATAAGGGACTAAAATCATTTTTAAAACCTTTAGGCTAAGGTTTAATAAAATCCAGGTCATCAAAAGCTGAACATGAGTACCATGATGGGCAACGCTATTACATTATGCCATTAAACTGTTAATCTCCCCACAGACAAACTTGAATAATTTCCTGATATGGAAATACAGGCTTTAAATGGAGTGGCTGCTTGTAACAAGGAAACAGGAAGCCCACACATACTGCTTTCACTTAATGCAAGGCCTAGTAATGGCCACAGCCAGATGTTGGAACCTACAGACATCAAACAACGGTGATCATTATCGCATTCAATCATGCCATTTAGAATTTTCAACAAGCTAAGCAGAAAGCCATTATTTCCACCTTGAGTATAAAGTTTTCCTCAGGCTGCAAATGGAGTTCTGCAATGGACTGGCGTACCAGCTGTTCCAACTTCAGATCCCTTTTCCGTGGAACTTCCAGCAATGGGAACAAGTCATTGATCAGGCCCAGGAAGATAGGGACATCATTAGTTACTACCTTAGGTAGATTAAAATCCCTGAGGGCTCTCATCAAAACCTTCAGAAAAACCAACATGACACTATAATTAAATGAAATAACAAACCATAATGTAAGGCATAAAATTAACAAACATTATGAATTAATCATACTTAAACAATTACAACCCATATGGCTTGTTAAACTCAATCTGCTACCTGCAGCGACATAGACGGGATCCTGGAAATGCCATGCTGCAGCAAGAGCCCCATCCCCACCACAGTTCAAGTACCTAATTTTGTGAATGAGAAAATGACACTTTAAGCCATTTGTGTGTGTGTGTGTGTGTGTGTGTTCAGGGGAGGACATTCTCTCTGACTTTAAAACCACTGAATTAGGTACAGTGTGAATGCTTGCTAAATTTTCCTGACAGGCTTGAAAAGCAGATTGTTTCCTCAACATATGCATTCCATCTAATCAACATGATGTGGGAACCATGTGCCACTCCAGTTGTCACTGGACCGCAGCTGCAATATTGGCTGTGTTGGCTAGGGTTGTTGGGACTTGTAGATGAAGAACATCTGAAGGGCCATGCTACTCCCAATCTGATTCAAAAGACTGCGTACAAATGATGAGACAGATAGGTCATTTCTTCACTACACTGTTATAGTGCTATTATTCCACTTTCAGCATCCTGTAGAATTCTGGGGTTTATAGTTTCCTGAGGCCAAAGAGCTCACTGGCTGAGAATTCTCAATGCCCCTCCCTAAACTGCAAAGCCCAGGATTCCACAGGATGTGGAAAGTGGAATAATAGCACTATCACTGTGTAGGGCAGAAATGGCCATAGTCTGCCCAAAAGGCTGTCCAGCAAATCAGAATGATGCTAACAGTAAGAAGTGGCAAAAGAGGAAACAAGGTGAGAAGGAGCAGTAATTGGTTCTTGCCCCCAGCAGTGTCCAATGGGGTAAACAACAGAAATCGTATGGAGGAAGATACAAGTTTAATAAGGAAAATAAGGGAGCAACTGTAGTTACTCCTAACTTTGTTCACTGTATGTTGAGAGAAAGGGTTCTGCCAAAGGCTTTCCTGACTAAGTGAGTTTTGAGGATGAACTTGAATGAAAGGAAAGATGTTCTGGCACCACATACATGGCTGATGAGGGTATTCCATGTATGGAATAAAGAAAGGGCAAAAATGTGTGGTGTTAAAGAACAAGAGAGCTTGAAGCAGTTGAGGCTGGTATAGCTGGAAGAGAAAATATAATGAGCAGTTAATAAGGGCTGAAGGACAGAGCAAGCAAGGTTGTGAAAAACCTGAAAGGTATCAGAAGGAGTATCTGTTGGACACAATGGAAGCCACTGAAGGACTTTTTTTTAAGGAGGGAGGAGGTTACAAGCTCTAAGTGACAGATGAGGTGAGCAATTATGGCAGCAGAGTTTGGGAAAAGAGGTGAGAGGTCTATCAAATGAAGGAAGAAGTCTGCATTAGGAAATGTGAAGATGGTCAGAGCACGAGCCAACTATTTAGTGGAGATGACAAGGATTAGATCAAAATTAATAGGTAACTGATAATATCAGCATTTCCTTGGAAATCCATCTTATGAATTAAGAAAGATGGATTTCCAAGGAAATGCTGATATTATCAGTTACCTATTAACTTTGATCTAATCCTTGTCTTCTTCACGAAATAGTGCAGAATATCTCTTGATATGAATTATCAAGAGAATTAGAAACTTTAGATGGATAACCTGATCTTCAGGTTTGCTTCGGTCTTCTCGTTTCAGTGATCCAGCCACAACTAGAACAGATTTTATAGCTCTAAGACCCCAGTCATAATGATCCTATGGAAGAGAAACAAACAAATGGGCCATCTCATTATTTTTCAGGCACTTCAGAAATTTTTAAATGTATCCCTTCAATCATGCATGCATTCTATTCACCCCTATATGAATATACATTAAAGAAAAGCTCAAATGACTTCAGTGGGCTTTTTTTTGGGGGGGAACAGCCAGCTATTCCCAGATAATAATTTTTAAAATTAAAATAGAAAAAAAAATTTAAGTTATAATAATGGAATTCCAAACTTTAAAACACTGGGTCTGATCTATATCTAGAGTGTAAAGAGACTCCCTAGGCCTCTTCTCCATGCAGCATTTGCTGAAGTCCCCCCAGCTGCTCTACACACTTTTGGGGGGGTCACATTGAATGGGTAGGGTATGCCATGTCCTGTGGTGCTGAAGGAGGAGCCTTTACTCCTTCATCCCAATTGTGCAGACACAGTTTCTGCAAAGAGAAGTCTGGGTTGCCATGGAGAGCAGAGGTTGGAGAAAACTGCTTCTGGCAGTTCCATTGTATATACCTAAGTCAGGATTCAGCCCTATATATGTACATAACTAAAATAATTTTTAAAAAGCCCCTGTATACACTGCTTTCATCAGCCTGTAGGGCAACATCAGTATTATTTGCAATAAGCAGCACACAGAACAGCACAGATACCAAACCTAGAATTTAAAAAAAAAGCATGCCCCATCATTCCAGCCTCAATATAAACTACAGTAATTTCTGGCACTTGACACCCACTGCTTTGCAAGATTCCAACAGTCAGTGGAGTGAACCTGTCATATTCCAAAGCATGGCCTTAAACATTTTTAAAACATTCATTTCTTCTGCCAAGGGAACTTTGGGACCCTTGTTTGGAACAGAATTTTTCAGAGATGAGGGCAAGAATCTCTGAAAGAGATTTCTCAGCATCCTCACAACGTCTCAATTATCAGCCTTCTTTGGAAGATGCCATGACAGCTGAGGTGGTACAAGATCAGTATAAGTTTGTAGGCAGTTGAGGGGTTCAAGAGGTTCCATTTGGATTGCTCAGACAACTTACTTATCTATAAAACCATCTTTCAGCACCATGTACCCTACACTGTTACAGTGCTGGATTTGCAACTTAGGGAGAGGTATTTAAAATTCTCAGTCAGAAAGCTCTAGCACTTCCCTAAACTGCAAATCCTAGGATTTCAAAGGATGGAATCATGACAGTTAAAGTGCAATAATAGTACTATAATTGTGTGGTGTAGATAGGCCTCTGTTTTCAGTATTACTCTTATTGCTGTCACTTCTGTTAACTAAGGATGTAGTTCTTCTCAATTTTTCTTCTTAAAAGAAGCAATAAATAGTTCAAACAGTTTTTTTCTGGCTGCAAGAAAGTCTTTGAAAACTGCACATTGTTCAAAAACTATTCACAGTTTCAGAATGTATTCCATGCAAAATTTGACATCGCTGTTTTCCACAGAAAATATCATTTTCTGTTCAGGAGGCAGTATTTCACAGAAATAATATTTTCCACACAGAAAATGCTGTTCCCTACACAGAAAATGATATTTTATGTGGAAATCACCACATTCAAATTTTGTGCAAAACAACTACACCGTTTTCTATAAAAGAAACATTTTCTGCATAGTAAACATTAGTTCCATGCAGAAATATTACTTTCTGTGCTGATACTGCTGTTTTCTTCACCAAAAATGTTGCTTTCTGTGCAAAACAATCACATGCAAATTTTCTTTAAAATAAGACCAGAGCTGCAAAGATTCCAATTAGTCAAGGAATCTTCTCATCAGCGTTTCTCAACATTTATGAAATGTGTTTTTGAGCATTTACCAAATATTGTTGATTAGTCTTCCTACCCTCACCATTCACTTGGTTTCTTATAACAGACATGGCATGAGAACAGAGGATACATTCAAGCCAACCACTCTAAATCAAGAGCAAGAATCATGCAACGCTAGATGTTGTTGGACTTCAGCTCCCATCAGCTTTAGACAAATTATCTAGTGGTGAAGAATGGTGTGAATTATATCCCAATAACATCTGAATTGCACAGATTTGCCAACCCTAATAAAAACACATTCCTATTTAACAGCCCTAGTTCTCCTGCTTCATAGAATCATCTGAGCAGTGACATCATACAGATATTCAATTTGCTTTGCTATATCAAATACCGTAAGTAAACTTCCGAATACAAAAGTCTGAATAAAAAGATTACGGTGATCTTTTATGTATTACACACATAATCTTTTTAAAGACTAAAGAGAAGCAACTAATGAGTTTTAAAAATTCACCACCTCATACTCCCGGTTGCAATTATTGGCTTAACATTGTCATTCCATTAGCCAGGGAGACACATAACAGTAAATTGTAAAAATAAATAAGGCAGGATTAATCACATCCAGGTTGGGTTTCATCTGTTAGTCAATAGTAAGACCACTCAACATGTTCTGGCAGAAAGTGTGATTTAAATATAATCACATTCTCTCAAAGAAAAAAATTGGCTTCACACTAAGATGATCTGATTTAAATATTTAAAATCCATCTAGTTAAATATACTTTGGTTTTGTTGCTTCCAATGACTTATTACAGTGGACAACCTGTGATGCTCCAGAGGCTAGTGGAATATGACTCCCACTCTCCCTGGCCATTGGCTATTCTGGCTCAGGCACGTGGGAGCTGCATTCACTGTCTGGAGGCCCACAAGTTCCCCACCTTTGTCTTCAACAATCCTTTTGAACAAGAAATCCCATGACGTGAGACAGCTCATCTTCCCTGTCTTCAAATGAGAATGACGGTAACTTGGTTCCCACTGACACACATAAAGCTATACTTAGGCAATGTCATTTCAGCTTCATGTGGCAGTTCACATAACGATTACTGTCATCATTGTTTTATTATTTGGCAGCACTGAGCTTTACTGTATCTGGATGGAATCAAGAGTTTCCTGTCGCTGTTATTCTGTTCTTTTTTGGTCCTCATCTAGACAGGCAGATCTTTTTTGTCCTCCAGAGTTACTTTTGCTGTTGTCCTGGATCTACAGGACAGGGTTTTTATAACATAGTCACTTGAAGAAAGGTAAACACTAACTAGTATTCCACATCAGCTACTTAAATAACTGTGTGTGGCAGGGGGCTGAAACCTAGAAACTGCAGTTGATATTCTACATTAGCTACCTCTCCTAGCCTGACCTGCCCTCCCAAACCTGATGGAAATATCATTCACCCCTTCTTCAATCACCAGCAGAGTGGACTTCCTTCTGATGCCTGGTAAAGTAGGCTGGCGAGGGGGAGTTACAATTGTGTCAATAGTGTCATAGTCATGACTAAGTAGCAATAATTAATACAGAAAAGTTATAGGTGAGTAAATGTAGTAAATGTTCTGTATTCACAATCACTACTTAATCATAACTGTGATTTAGGGAGTACACGTACATTATCATGCAGTTCCTGAAAATATTTAACCTGCGTTCAAAATATTTAACGGTTTTCAAAACTGAAGGAGCATTAAGAGAAATCTTTTGATGCTGTCTTTGATGATGTATGTAATTAATGTTTGGTTGCTTACTCAATTATTAATAATTCTTAGTAATTCAAAGCATTAAATAATAATTTATGAATTATTTTACTGCTGCCAAAAGAAATAGAGAACTGAAATTCTCTATTGCATTGGTCTAATACAAATTAAAGCTACCTGAATTATGTGTTTCAACATGTACACAATTGACAGAGAGTGTACAAATACACTTGACCCAAGTAAAGAGCTAATAAACCAACAAAGGTGAAGGCAATTCTAATTTTTACAATGCCTATTCTTAGCTGAAAATTTTGAGCTTACTTTGAATTTTGACAATGTTTAAGTCTGATGGTTTTCTAGTCCACCTAGCCCACGTGAATCACGTTTTATTCTATCTTGTGCAATGCTGTGGTGATTGTTTAATACATAGTTTAAAAATACTATTACAAATTGCATTGACAATCAATCTTTTGACGAAAGGCAGAATATAAATAAGAACATAACCACCATATTGAGATTGATCTTCAGCCACCTGTTTGGACAGGAGTTCATGGCACAGCTTGTAGAGGCAAATAAACTTTCTAGAAAGTAACCGGGCATCCACAAATCCTTCCGCCATCAGCATTATTTCACAAATGAGCTCAAGATCTGGAATCACCATTGCACAGGGCCTGTCAGATTGGATTAAAATGTGGACATACTATAATAAAAATTATCATTACAGATTTTCACCACTACCCCCCATCAAGCAAACCATTGCTTAAGCAATGCTTGGGAAAGTTACAAATGGCTATGCTGGCTAAGGAATTCTGGGAGATGGAATCCAAGAAAACAATGTGGAAAGTAACTTTTACAAAATGTGCATACACTATTTTCTTGCCACCAGTGTCATACATGGAGAGGTCTTCAGAAATTGACTTCTTAAATATCCAAACTTGAATGTTTCTGTCAGTGAGGACTGGCCCTAGAACTGTTAACATTTTTAACTTCATTTACTTCCAGGGGAATGAGCTTTTCAAGGTTGGCCTGAGATGTTTTGCTGCCTATGGTGAAGAACAAGATGTGAAATAAATCTCATGACAGGTGCAGGGAAGAACTGGATTGATTGGTAGGTGGTTTGTACTTCCAACACTGGTAACAGGACCATGTCCTCCACTGCACCTGTGGGCACCAGGCTAGTTTAAAGAACACAGGGCAGGCTGTATGGCACACATATCTCTGTTTTCAAGCAAAGGGAAATGGTTGGAGGCTCAAGAAGAATGGCTGGTGAGCCTCTTCTCTCTGCAACTCAAACAGGCCTGAGGCAGTTGTATAACTCTACCTGATGGTGTGGAGGCAGCTATGAATCTTTTATTCAGGGAGGGATTTTCACAGGTTTCAACATTCCATTTCTTTCTTGGCATGGAGGCCAGTTACTGATATAGCAGAGAAGGACAGACTTTCAATTCACCAGCACAGCCTTATTCTGGATGTTGCCCTATGTTATGAAAGTGTAACACACACTTTACCGGACAATTTGCTGCTTCAATATGAAAACGTCTTTTACTTCTGAACCCACAATAGGACAGATGAAAGCTTATCACAAGCCTTGCACGCATACATATAATAGCTCACAGACATTAAAAATGCATTAAGTTTCTCAAAACCCCTCAAGGGAACATAAAAACATTTACATTAAATTAGGTAAGTGAACAAACAATACCTCAGGTGGTTACCTTTTATTTTACTTCTGGATAAAACTTAATGCCTATACGGCTGTGATCCCCCCCCCACTGTAAAAACAAAACAAAGACATGCATACATAAAAGGCTTGTGGTAAAATTTCATCTGATTCATAAGGTGGTCTGGAGTAAGAGGCATTTTTATATTGTCAAAGAAATTGTGTATTGCAGCTTCAATACAAATTTGACTAACTACTTTTTCTAATAAACTTATGGAATTCAGGGCTGGCTGCATCATTAGGCAGGGCGAGATGGTAGCCTCAGGCAACAGCACATGTTAGCGGTCCTGAAATGGTAGTACACTGCTACTTTGTTATTTCTATATTTTCATGGTCATGAGTGGGTAAATTCCTTCTGGAGTGTTCTTCCTCAAGGTACTGGAACATATATTTGCTATAATCCCAGCTAAGGATGTCCGAAGACCCCAAAGAAGAAGATCCCAGAAGCATATTTTCCTACCATTCTCATGAAAATATAGTAATAACAAAGTAAATAACTAACACTGTACTGGTTATTTCCTATTTGTGAGAGCTTCACCCAAAGCATTGGGGGTGAGGGTAGATGGACTTTCAGATGCTGCTGGACTGCAGTTCTCATGCATGCTAGCCAAAAGAGCCCATGGTGAGGGATGATAGAAGCTATAGTCCAAAAGCATCTAGAAGGTGACATATCTCCCAGACCTGACCTGAATGTTTGCGGAAGCTTTAGCATTTGGACTTGCAAGTGTCAATATAGACAGACCTCATCCACCCACTGGACTAATATGTGGGAGAGAACATAGATATCTCCCCTAAATGTAGCATTTTTTTCAAATATCCAGTATCCACATTGACACAATGTGCATATTGGGAAAGATACGTTTAGACATGCATATTTTGAGAAGACGTGTTTTTAAATGTAAATTTTCATGTTGATTGCTGAAAAAAAATCACAATTAAGGCAAAAATGATAGAAACATGAGAATCTGACAAGGAACACAACAGACTGATCCATTTATCCCCTCCAGCTGTTTAAAAGAATAGCCTCTGAAAGTCCTAGATTTTATTCTAGTATAAACAGATTTTATTTTGGAGATCCACATGTTTTCTTCATTCTGAAGCATTTCCTGAGAACTCCCAGCATTAGTAGAAGCCAGCATAGTGTAGTGGTTTGAGCATTGGACTATGACCCTGGGGACCAGGTTTCGATTCCCCGCTCAGCCATCAAAAGCCACTGGGTGACCCTGGGCGCATCACATACTCTTAGCCCCAGAAAACTCTGTGATAGGTTCAATTCACCATAAGTTGGAAATGACCTGAAGGCACATAACACATCCAATATTATTGGGGCTTTTCATTCCTATTTACCGGTCAGTTTAAATTAACCAATTATTTTCTGAAATGAAAGGCATCTCTACTTGGATGTCTGTTTGTATTATTCTGGAACTAGCTAAAATGGCCACCGTCAGTAAACATGGCTATTGTTTTCAGGTCCCAAATTCAACAGAGATCAAGTAAGGTGATGAGGAAGTTTTGCAGCAAAACAAAGAAGAAGATGAGGAGGAGGGGGAGGGGGAGGAAGAAGAGGAAGAGGCGGAAGGCTCTGTGGAAATCAGTGGAAATCAATTTCTGCAATGTTAATCTAAATGTGCTGCCTGATCAGTGAAAGGGGGATGATGAAGAACACAAGGGAGGGGGGAGTGAGGGAAACGCAGGATATTTCAAGGAAGAGTTTTGATGCAGACTTTGGAATATGCAAATAAAATCAAAACAAAAAAGACTGGGAACTCTCAATACTTCCAAATACTATTTTTCCCTTCTGAATGAACCCTGATTTACAAATAAACACTGAATACCAGGAATCAGGGATATTAATGAGTTTAATGCAAAAGTACTTCTATCTACATGGAAAGCAGCAAGAGCTCAGAGGTGCTTTCACACCACATGCTACAGTGCTGCAGAACTGGAAAACCACATTCTGTTCCTCGTGGAATAGGTTGGCCAAGAGGACACAGGGATGTTCTGAAGCATAAAGAATATTGTTGTTTTTCTTATTACGTGCCCTCAAGTCATTTCCGACTTATGGAGACCTTAAGGCAAACCTATCATGGAGTTTTCTGGGGCTGAGAGTATATGACACACCCAAAGTCATCCAGTGGGTTTCCATGGCCAAGTAGGGAACTGAACCCTGGGCTCTGGAGTCACAGTCCAACGCTCAAACCACTATGCCAAGCTGGTTCTCATTACAGAAGGATCATTACAGAAACTTCTATTATAACACTGGATGATCTCTTGTGGACTTGTGTCAGCTCTCATCATCTATATGAAAAAAATTGCTAACATTTCTTATCCTTCTCTCATGGAACCAAACATTTATTTTCCTTCTGCTCATAATCTTTTGATCCAGTGCAATGTTCTGTATTCTTGCTCTACTTACCGAAAAAGTGCTTTAAGGTTTTCTGGAAGCTCTGCTCTTCCGGCATAACCTGGGTTAAGAGTTATGAAAATCCCCACTGTTGCTTTCAATTTAATAGTTTCACCTAAAAAGTTAAACCTGTAGGAATGGGTTAGCAACACTGTTATAAAGTAAGATATTAATAAGATTCAGCAATAATACTAACATGAATACTAAATCTTATTCTCAACATACCTTTTCTTCTTGTGACGGATAGCATCCTGAATTGTTTTAACTTGAACAGCTACAACAGACAACACCTCCACAGAAATGCGATTAAATTCATCAAAACATCCCCACACGCCAGTTTGGCACAGACCTTTATAGATATTCCCAATTGACTAATGAAGAGAAAGGAGAAAGAAAAGCAGAAACCAAGCTGCTGAACATTAACCGTAACAACTGGATGCAGTTTTTGCTGATTCTTTGAAAAGATGTTGCATTATAACTATTGACTGATTGATATAGTAAAGGCTAAAGAAGAAGCTAATTCTTTTACAAGACTCTCTCTCTGTCCGCAGCAGCATACACATTTTTCAACGGCTGTATGTTTACATTGTAAAGCTTATTAGTCTGGCTCAGTTTATCAGTTTATCTCTCTTTGCTGCTCCTTCATCCCGCAGCTGGCTTCCTGGTCGCGCGACCACCCCGCCCCTTCCTCCTCCAGTGCAGCCTACAGCTCCCAGGCTGCACTGCAGAAGGAAGGGGCGGGGCGGTCGCGTGACCAGGAAGCCAGCTGCAGGACAAAGGAGCAGCGAAGAGAGCGTCTCATGCAAGAACCTGCTTGCATGAACAGCACCCCCCACCTCCGCGATAAGGAAACGTGCAGAAAAGGCCCAGGAGTGGTGGTGCGCAAGCGTGAGCCACGCGCTTGCGTCCTCCTGCTTCCTTTGGCGGGAGCGCATGCGGCCACATGCGCTCCTGCCAAAGGGGGCAGGAGGACGCAAGCGCGTGGCTCACACTTGCGCACCACCATCGAGGAGGGAATGGAGCCTAAGACCATCAGAAATACGTATTTTCTGATGGTCTTAGGTGACCCTTCCCAAAGGAGTCGTGACCCACAGGTTGAGAACCGCTGGTCTGGATGGAGGAACTATATGTTATGTATCATTTCTAATTGGTCACACTAATTTTGAACAATGAACTTGGTAAAGAGAATCAGCATGCAACAACAGGGACCTCTACTCACATGCTTCCCACTCCCAAGTGCTTCTAATTGTAAGCTTCTGGGAGAACACAATGCTAAAGCATGGCTTATTAACAATAAAACAGACACATATAACCGTATTCTATGCCATTGCTATTTCCATGCCATTGTCACCAGATGAATAGTGTTTAATCGATCGGTTTGGGAAAGAAAGAAAAAAGATTAGGGTTGCCTCCAGAAGTATACTTTCCCTTTCATATGATTCCACTTTAACTGCCATGGCAGCATCCTATGAAATCTGAAGTTGGCAATTTAGAGGGAGGAGCCTTTAGAATTCTCAGCCAGAGGGCCTCTCTGAGGCCTCTGACCAAACTACAAGTCCCAAGATGAACTTGAATGGGAAAATATTCACTTGACATATGACACAATTTGTTTGGGCAAGTCCAGTGCTTATGCAAGTTTCAATCTGTTATATGCAATACAATTGCAAAAGTATACCAGCCCTTGCAAAACCTTTGGAGATTTTAGATTAGAAGGAACTGTCATTAGACTTGTGTTTTCTGTAGGTGATCTGTGTGAATCAGAAACCCTCTTGTTCTCAAGAGACCGCATAGTTTCCAAGGCTCCTGGGTGGAAGTGACTTTCCTCAGTTCTCCAGTACTGCTCACCTTTGTATTCAGAAACTAGATGCAAATGTTTTCATGCTTTGTAAATTTCCAGAATTAATTAACAGAATTCAATTAACCAGACCTGGGGTCTACCTATTTAAATTTCCATACTCATATGGTCTCTGTTATCATAGTTTTCAAACCATTTTAATATATGTATCTGCAGATCACTCCTATGTGCAAGGTTGCTTTGCTGAATTATTTTGTATATGAAGCTGTACCTACTTAATATTATTTAAAGCTGAACGTTAGTTGATCTATCTGAATACTTTTAATACCATGATTCCACAAATTTGAATATAGTTAATAATATTATTCAAGCAAAAAAAATTCTTATAGTATCATTTTATACAGCTGTATAAAGGAGCATGTTTCATTTATTTGATAATGAATTGGCAGTTAAATGCAAGTCTCACATTTGCTGCAATAACAGAATAGTGCATACTTTATGATTAAGTCATCATTTTGGGACAGCAGGATACTAGACAACATCTTATCTGGAGTAATTCCATCAGTACTCCTCAACCCCCTTCCATGAACACACAAACACACGGGGGTGGGGAGGGAGGAAGAGAGAGACAGAGAGAGAGAGAGAGATTGGTTAACTGAGGGATACACTATTGTCATGTGCTATAGGACAGGTCTGAGCATACCTCAATCTTGACGGAGCTTCATTTTCTACTAAAAGCCTGGGGCAAAAGAGTGACCGGAGTGGAAAGGGGGGCAAATGCAAAATAGTGCCTTAGAGGAAAATCATTTCCCTACTCTAATAAGCAAAATATTAAGAAGACTTACAAGTTCTAGACAACGTGAATTTGGGATTATTTATTGTTTTTTATTTGCTGCATTTATAACATGCCTGTATCCCAGTGTGCTCAAGCAATCCACCTGATTGTCTTCTTCACTACTTTGTCTTCACAACAATCCCCTGAGGTAAGCTAGGCTGAGAGAGAATGGCTGGCATAAAGCCACCCTGTGGATCTTGTGGCTCATTGTGAAATTGAACCTGAATCTCTTAAGTTCCAGTCATAGAATCATAGAAATGTAGAGTTGGAAGAGACCACAGGGGCCATCCAGTCCAACCCCCTGCCATGCAGGAACACCCTCAAAGCACTCTCAACAGATGGCCATCCAGCCTCTGCTTAAAAACCTCCAAAGAAGGAGACTCCACTCCACTCCAAGGCAGCATATTCCACTGCCAGACAGCCCTGACTGTCAGGAAGTTCTTCCTGAGGTTCAGGTGGAATCTTTTTTTTTAACACTCAGTCTAACACTCTAAACCTAGGTAAAGCTGTAAATTCTGTTTTTTCTCATTATCTATTTTTTCCCATTTTACATTACAAAATCTGGAGAAATGTTTGTGTGCATATTTTTCTTAAACTGCTTACCTAATATATTCAAGTAGTTTCCTTTAACATCAAGCTGTTTTGCATGTATTTTCCCAAAATTCATCATTTTGTTCACAATATCCTCTAATATATAAATTTTATATGCTTTTGTTGTTATCGTTTTTTACAAGACTGAAGTTGCAATTCATATATTGATTTAGAAAATGCAATTTCAGTAAGTTTATATGCAAATATCAAATCAGTCAAACTCTTTCCCATTTCTAATCCAAGTTACCATGGATCAAGTGTTTCGACAACTCAGTCTTGAGGGAAGGGAGAGGTGTCTATTGTTAGTCAAAACTGGGAATCAGAAAACCATATTGTCCTAACTGCAAATCATCCCATGATCTACCAGTAGATCCTGATCTGGATTCTGCTCACCCTTACTTTGTGTTGAGCTACTCTTTGGGCCATAAGATACGCATCTGCTGAAGAGAATGCAGCAGCCTATTTGTTAGGTGAGTGGCTCATTCTACTGAAGGTGTACAGGCTACCTATTTGAAACTTTGGCACTGTGACAGATCTACTTGTGATGGCTTCCTTGGCGTACAACCAATTCTCATTGACAAAAAATAGCTCATCCATGACATGATTATATAAATACTTTCATTCCTGGCCCTCACAGCAGACCATACCAACTAATTTTCAGCTGAGTTGTGTAAAGAGTAAAGGGTAAAAATGATGCTCCAGGCAATCTGTGGTGACTTTTCACCCAACAATATCAACTGGGCAGGGGGAGAGGGCATTTTTGGAGCAGAAAGAATAGGGCTGTAAGTGACTCATGGACCATACTTTCTCCACCACTGAGACAGATCAAAGATAGAGACTATATCTGAATGCATACTCTGGCTTTTTAATTCTTATCCAAAGTTGCCTCTTACACTGATTATCATACGATATCTTTGTTTCAGAAATGCAGACTTTGAAATCCTGCATCTCTTGACCAATCATCACCATCGTCACTACCACCGCCATCATCTCGTTGCTTGTTAAGTTTCACCAGTCTACAGTTATTTCAAAAATGTTAAGTCTTCATCCAGTTTGCTGATCTACTTGAGCCATGGGTGAAGAACTAAGCAGTAAGATTTTAATTAATATTTGACCAAACACAGTACCTTGTAATCCATTTGTTCTGAACAGTTGAAGACATAGACCATCATTCCTAGAGACCGGCCTAAATCCTTGGTGGTTTCTGTTTTGCCTGTTCCTGCAGGCCCTGACAACGCACCACTCATAGTCAAGTGAAGAGACTGTGTCAAGGTAATGTAGCATCTGTAGGAAGAAATATGTTAAAAGCTCCAGAAGAATTACAATATGATTCTATCACAATTTTGGGCAAATAAGCAAGAGTATGGGTTGCAATCTACAGATGCAAAGTATTGGAATATTATAATGTAGCAGTAAAGCTCTCCATATTGTACCAAATAGTCTTTCGTTTCCCACAGTTTCAGAATAATAAGTGCCAGAAGAAGACAAAAACGCATGACAGTTTCAAATCCAAAATAGATTTTACCTGTCAAATGTATCTTCTAGGGTAATAATTTGTCTATGTTGGTCCATGGAATCTCATTTTTTAAGTTTAATAAGTCAAAAGCACAAAATGATCATATTGTCTTTAATTCAAAGAACAGTTAAGATACCAAGAGAACGATTGACAATCAGTCAGACCATTGACACTGGGCTGAATTTCCAGCAATATAGACTCAGGGCTTGGCCTAAAATTTAACAAAAGGAAACAGAGGGTCATTGGAGAAGAGGAAGCCACACAGAGAGACTGGGAATGGGACAAATTGAGGACACATGTTCCTTCTCCACCACATTTTTGGGGGGCTCTTTTGCTGGTTGATCTCAGCCAGCAGAATCATTGTGTTCAAAGATTCTTCTCCTGCTTTATCTCTGGTATCAGCCAGTGCCAGGGCAGTTCAACCAGTGGAAAACCAGTTTAGCCATCACAGCAGGCTTCCGTCTTTTTCTAATCCTGCTATGGCTGACATATCTCTGAGTTAGGATTACAATCGCCTAATACAGAGGATGAGAAAAATGACCATGTGGAAATACTGGAAGCTGGTGTAACATCATGTTTCAAAGAAGATGTCAGACACTAGACCCTCAACGTGTTTATTGTGCTCAACATCTCTGTGTAGTTATTGGATATATATCCTGCTGCCTTCTCCTTTTCAAAAATGGGATTCATGAATTTTGATTCATACAATCAAAAACAAAACAAAACAAATAGAACAGAAAACAAAATAACAAAACAGAAATAAATTAAAATACAATTTAAAATACTTCAGCCCAAACATAAATAAAATACAGCATCCACATGAAAAAAAGCCCCTTTCTCAGCAAGCAGTCCGTTGTCAAATGCCTCCCTCATAAAACAAACAGCCCTGTTCATCTTTTGGTGCGGTAAGCCTGCAGTATAAAAACCATCTGGATATATAGACTTGTTTCTTATGTAAATTGTGAAATCCTGGTAAGGCTGAAGAGCTGGTATAAAATAAGCTGAACAGTCCCATCTAAGAAATGAAGGTTATTCTCCTCCAGGATCTTTGCTGAACTCAGCAGCTATGTCCAACCAAAACTGCAAAATTCAATCACTCTCTACTATGGCAGCATGTATAGACTTCAGAAGTAAAACCAACAGTAATAAGGAGGTGGAGCTTGAAAGAGAATCAGGGAGAATGGATAAGGAGCCATTCAAAGCATATGTGGGCAAGGAGAGGACAGTTGGCCTGAGCATTTATGCTAATTTAACTGCACTATGCCACCTTAAAGCACATCAAGGTGAGAATTGTTTTAAGTATACAAACAATGTCACATGAAACACCTACATTACCCTATCTGAACTTTCACAGTGTCATACTGTAGGTAACATATTCATTGGTGAGGACATAGGGGTACAGAATCAGTTCTATCGTGACAGAGTCCTCAGGGCATTTAAGAGGCTTGCCTGGAACATTTGTGAGGGAATTTAAAACAGTGGGATTTTAAAATCAGCATCTTCATAGTTTTATTAAGGCAGTGCATTCCACTCAGAGTCCCCCATCAAGTGGGATACAGAAAGTTGACATAAAATAGAGTAAATGCCTCAAATGTGTCAATGGCTTCTGGTTAAAACCCCATGATTTGGCAGTAAAATCCGCTTCTTGAAAGACCTGAACAACCAGGGAACACATAGTCGAGTAATCCATTCATGGCTTTAGATGTTATATTGCCAATGAACTACTTCTATACATTTCCCACCACATTATTGTCCTCTGTTTTCTAATATTCATGGTGCTTCTAGATCATGGTTGGGCAGCCCTACGACCTTCCACATATTTCTGGATCACAACTTCCATCAGAATTAGCTAGCATAGACAACACTGAGGGTTGATGGTAGCTGTGGTCCAACATGGTAGATCACATGTTCCCCAATCCTAGCAGAATTTTTAAATGTCCAATATTCTGACTCCAGCATTCACAATCCACAAAATGACTACAGTGGTGTAAATACTGAGCACTGCTAGTCCAAGCAACTATTTGGAGTCTAGTCAGGGAGGCATAGTGTTGGATTTTCCTTTGGAATTCTGTCAATAGGTAGCACTCCTTTCCTCTGACTGGCAATAACCATAAAGGGAACTTTAATTAATGGGTATAGAAACTCAGCCAGGTTGAGTGTAAAAGCAAAAAACAAAAAACAAAACAAATGTTTTGTTTTATTCTAACCTCACACTACCAATTTGAGACATGGATGTTTACTTCAAACATACTAAACACACACACACACAATAAGAAATAGACTGACATTATGTTTAGCTAAGCTGGTCTTCATTTTGACTACTGGCAGGCCAAAGAACTGGTTTGAGTCCACTAGATAAACCTGGGTGAAAGTGTACAAAATAATCTCATCTGTCCATCAAAATCCACACTGGTTTGTAATTATTCTTGAAGATACCCTCACACACAGGGAAATTTGTAACCTAAGCAAGACTTAGCAGCACTAATTCTACTCTGTGTACAATTCCATAGTGCTAACTAATGATGAGTATTTGAAGGCCCTTCGCTTAATTTCTCTTTCCAAAGTAAGAGTGCCATATGTGAAGTTTTGAGGACATTCTTTCCAAGGCCACATCCCAGGCCTCTCGTCTTAACCGTTTATTCAGGCTCAATTGAAGCAGCTTTCTAGGCTTCCTGCTACTGGCATTGTTCACCAGCTTGAAGAAATCTCTTCTGCTATTTACCACCCTGAGGTCTTTCATCTCTCGTGCTAGAGAGCCCCGCTAGGTCTTCCAGCTTTCTCTAAATCTTCTTCTTCCTCATTAGTCTTCTTCTCCACCCTTGATCTTCATCTCCTTCACCCTTGTGATTGTCTTTTGTGTGCTTTCTGATATCTTTGACTTCCAGAAAACCTTTTCCTTTACCGCTATGGTACTTTTGCTTTCTTCCGTGACCATCTCCACATGATCCTCTAACCCTACAGTACTTATTATTATTACTGTATACCTGCTCTCCTTGTACTTTACCAGTAGGCCTGCCTCCATTGCCTTCTGAAGGAGTGGGCCATTTCTTTTGTCCTTTCCTGATCACGATGCTCTCTACCCTTTTTTCCTTAAACTCCACAAGGTGTCCTTCTTCGTTTGTTCTTGTATGCCCTCCTCCAGCACATTGATCCTACTGCTTTACTAAGATATAATTGATCATGTCACACTCTACCCATCTGGTGAAATCTAAGTGGCCAGCCTTTCCTATCTTTTTTTTAACCAGCTGTTTCTGTCATGTACAAGAATGTTATTGTTCTTTTCAAAACTTCTAAAGTTATGCACACAAAAAGGCACGGGGAAGGATAGGTAGGGATTCAGTTACTACTTGGTGGACTGCTTTATCGTTAAAAGAAAAATTGTCCCTAGCTCCTTCCTCTTCAAGGTCACAGGAAATGCCCCAACATGTTACAAAGAAGGGGGAGAAAAAAGTTTTTCTTAATTCACAACTTTGAAAAAAGCATGGGATAGCATTTCTTTTATAAATTTTTACTATTGGGGAAAAGTTCTCTCTTTTTTGGCAATTACAGAAAGGCAAGTTTTCTGCTTGTACTTAAGAGTGGCATGAGAGGGGCCACAGGAAAGATGCAAAGTTCCTCACACTAAGGCTGATGGTTTAGTAACTGCCTTCCCATTGCTTATTTACTTTGTCTGTTGTTATTACTCAGAAGAAAAGTTCTGAAGCTTGAACCAGCAATGAAGAGAGAAATGCCTAGCCAGACTGGAGAATGATATTCTCAAGTGAGCCAGAAGAACATTGCTCCTAATACAATATTGCTACTATTGCTCTGAATCCTCGTCTCCAACAGATTCCTTTGTGTCAGAGAGTGTTTGACAAACTGGTTTAGCCTAAAGAATACGTACACGAAACTTGAATGTTTGCTTATTATTTCAGCCAACAATGTCAGTCTGAAAGTGATATCTTGATTCTCACAAGCAGTCTTTGGTGGCATTGAGGTCAGGATAGCAACTTCAAACTGCTTTAAACCAGCTCCATGAAAACCTGACTAGGTTACAGAGATATCTGGTTCTGTTATATGAAGTTCATGACAGTTAACTACTCTGGTTCAAATTCCAATGCTTTTTTTTAAATCATCAATCTAAATAATATTTATTTACAATGTGAATTTTGATTAAAACCCTAAAAGGTCACACTACCTGCTCTGGCACTTGATAGCTTGATATGCCAAAGCATATCAAGCCAGACAACAGGCTTGCTTATCAAGAGCTCAGTCTTGTATATCTGCTAAAATAAGCTGGGAAGAAAAGGCTATTCCTAAATTACTAGAGAGCAATAAATTCAAATGTAGGAACTAATGGGTGCTTTCTTGATATGGCAAGAAGATCTGTTTGGACGTGGAGGAAATAGGTAACAAATTATTAGGAAATGAAAAGTCTGACATGGTTGAGGAAATTTTGGCTCTGCAGATGTTTTGGATTACAACTGTCACAATTCCTTGCTATTGGCAATGCTGACTAGGGCTCCTAAGAGTTTAACTCCAAAACATACGGAGAGCCAAATTGTCCCCACCCTTTGTTGTAGGGATTTATGTCCTCAGATGAGCTCTCCTTTCTTCAGCGATGCTCCATTCTTTTAATGGAAGTTTGGCAAATGACTAGCAAGGTCTGGCCAGTAAAAGTACTGCATAGTCTTAATTTTTGTTCACATTAGCAAGACAGATATACACAACTGACATTTTTTTAAAACAAAATTCACACATATAGACTTCAGTTTGACAGTGGGCAAACTGTGGTCTTCATATATTTGTGGACTATAGCTTCTAGCACTTTTTCCCATTGGCTATGTTGCCAAAGGCTAATGGAAGTTGTATTCTAACAGCATTTGGAGAGCCATACTTTGCCCACCTATGCTATAATTTAAAGTGTTTGAAGCCACATACTTGATCACGGGGTCTCCAAACTTGGTGTGTAGCTAGTGGGACCAAAATGAAGACCATGGTAAGATTCTGGACCTGGTACATCAAGTATATCAGGTACCTCATGAATAAATACTATATTTTGTCTGTATTTCGTGCTCTAAAATGTACATTATGAATCAATTTTGAACAGACTTGATATTTCCACTTACATCCAAAATATTTTCATGTAAAATTGAGGCTGATCTCTCCATTTCAACTTTGGGAAATGAAATTCTTTCTTTTCTTGTTTTTCATCTATTTTGTATAGAACATGGTGGTTGTGGTGCTACCTGTCAAACTTGTTCCATATAAATCAGAAGTAGAGTCAACAGTATCAATCCAGCCCATGCCAGGGAAATGTACTAATGATCTATAAAGTGGCACACCCAAAGTGCAAACAATAGCTGACCTGCTTTATCAAAAGCACCCAGTCATGGAAAGCATTAAATCCAGGATCTTTTTGCACGTTACCTGGTGCCGCTGGTGTCGCGTGGAAATCGTGCGAAAAGCCTCCTCTGTTAGGGAATCATGTCCCCTGTGCTTCCCTCTGTACCAGCTCCGTGCTGGATGGAAGGAAGTCCAATAGCTCCGCCCCTTCCTTCTGCAGAGCAGCCAGGTACTTTCTCAGACTGTGCTGGGGCAGGAAGCATGATGGCCGCACTTCCTGACGTTCCGCACGCAAGGTAAGTGTGGGAGGGACATGGGAGGGACGTGCAATTGTGCAACATTTTCGGTAAAGAAACGAAAATCATATATTGTGCTATTGCCACGTGATCACTATGTGAATAACGCGCAATCGTGAGGACGTTATGTGGAGCCATCCTTGTGATCCTGAGTCGCTCCCATGGCCCTTTCACGTGGGAAATGGCATGCGATAAAGGGCCCCAGTCTTTGTTGACTAGCTTTAACCAGCTGTGAAGCAACATGCTTCTCCATATTTTAAATATCTTTGTAACAGAAGTTTTCTACAGTTCTCAGAAGTCCCTTACAAACTGGAGGCAGTGACCTCCAGCTATCAGTTCTATTCACAAATGTCTTCTGGAAAATTCCTAGATTCCTCAAAGTTTTCCACATGATCCAGCTACTAGCTAAAGAGGGAGCTCACAGTGCTCCAAAAATCTTGGTGTTTACCAGCCATCACAAGATTTCTGAGGCTCAAATCTCATCTGCTGCTACAAACTGCATCTCACAAGATGGAATTCAAGGAGGCCTCCACATAGCACTCTCACAGTGACTCAGCAAGCAGTGTGACCTACCTATTCTTCCTTGTACATGAGGCCCTCCAGATGCTGTTGGACTGCAATTCTTGGAACTTCTCACTATTGACTATGCTGGGTAGGGCCACTGAGAGCTGCAAAGAACATCTAGAGGGCTCCTCACATCACACAATTTTGGCACTGTGAGTCTACTCTAACTGCCATGATTGCATTCCATGGAACCCAGGGATTTTCAGTTTAGGAAGGGCAATTTAGAATCCCTACCCAGGGAGCATCTCTGGTGCCTCTGACCAGACAACAAGCCCCAGGATTCCAAAGGATACAGCCATGGCAGTTAGAGTGGACTCATAGTGGGGTAATAGCATTGTGTGAAGGGGCCTTATGGGTTACCTCAGCTATACACTGGTTGTCCTGTTGAGGGCCAGGAAGAATTTTTCTTCCTTGTGTTGACATAACGGGCAAAGGGAATGGTATTGTTTCTTTACATTCCCGGGGGTATCATCTTGGCAATGTATATGTGGCTGCTGCTTTGTGTTACCTTTGCTGTATCTAACCATCACAATCTTGGCAGCAGATGGTGTGGAAGGAAGCAGAGCATAGAAAAGTTACTTTTTGGGATTCTTTTTAAACACAGTGACTTGTGAGAATCAGTACAAAAGGCTGTAAGAATCTATTCTTCAGCTGGTAATTTATAGAAGATAGCTTTGAAATTATTTCCTGTGCTTTTTTTTTTCTTCAGGCATTGTCAAAATTTTCTGCTTAGCCCTCTCTGACCTGCTGGCTCACCTAGGGCTAATTTGTATGCTCTGGTCTCATTAGTCCCAGCTTCCCTGCAGGTCTCTGCAAAAAGACACAGGAAGAAGCTGTAGGTGCTAGTATGGTCAACAGGCCTCCTTTTTGGAGCTCCTTGACTGCCCTGTGCTCTCTGCATCCCTGTGTCTGTCCCCTTTTCCATACTATATTTTTTTTTTAAAAGTTCCTATCTGTGGCAAACCAATCTTGCTCACTTTGTAAACTCTTTCCTGCCAGATCATCATCCAAAATGGCAGTTAAAAAGAATTCTATATTTTAATGCTGCTTGGGTATGCCTGATTATTTAAGTTCTTATTCAGTTCCTTAAAATATACACACAGAGACAGGAGACCCTGATCGCTCCTTCAGAGCACATGGTTCCACACAAGGCTTCCCACATCTCAACATACAGAACAATCATTATTCCTATCATAAACGCACAGCAGCCATGCTTCTCGCAAACCAGAAAAGTTAGTTCTGTAAAGAACAGAAGTGCTTCAACTGCTGAAGCTGCTCTGCATCTGGAAGAACAGGCTTACATGAAAGCCCATGCTAAAGGAAAAACCAGTTAGTCTTAAAGGTGCGATGACATTCCATTTTTAATCCCCTCCTCCCTTCCTCTTTTTCACCTCAGCTTCTATCTGCCATCTGCCCAGTTAGTGGGCAGGCAGCCACAGGAGATGGAGACAGCTGCTGCCGACAATGCGGAAAACATCAGTAGCTCCTTAAAGGCTTCAACAATGTGGATAAACAATTTCAATGAGAAGAATATTTAAAATTGCTGTAAATTTCCCCCCTCCAACTGCTATTATGCACTGCACCACAACAGCATGATTGCATTCAGCGGAAGGAGATTTTTCTTCAGCACAGCCCAGTTGTTGGATTTTTTTCTTTTAAGAAAACCAGAATGCTAGTTAATAGAGCTAAAAGACCATTGTCCTTGACAAACTGCTTTCATCACACATAAAAATAATTGACAGCACAATATTTAGTTGACTGGGACTTACTACTGGGTAAATGGGCATAAGATTGCAGCCATGGATTTTTTCTTCTTCTTTTTTTAGGTAAAACATTGATTGCTAAAGTCAGCTGGACCAATTAAGCACTTCTGCAGTCCAACATTAGAAAAGTTTGAGCAAATCCTCTGTCTTTAAGGAAGAATGGCAGCTGATTTTTCAAAAATAAAATTCAGCCACTTCCCTTCTCTTCTAATAATCAGGCTGTTTGTTAGATTCCTGAATCTTATTATTTTATACCTATATTCAGATGTGTTCTAGTTTTGTGCAGAAATGATGAGACAAGCCAAAATGCAGAAGAAACTTTGAGTTGAAGCACCACAGACCTCCATGGTTCTCTTCTTTTAAAATTACTCCCACTCCAAGGTTGCCAGATTGAAAGCTGGAGAGGGTTCCTATAATTTCAATAGATGTTTGCTTGCCATGCAACCCAGTAACTATCACTACCTGTGTCATGCCCTGCTTCCAGAACATGGACTCTGACTCAGAGTCTGAAAGAGGGGACATGCCAGAGGCTGAAGCAGGGGGCATGCCAGGACCTGCTGTACAGGAAGAGGCTACAGTGCCACAAACAGAACAGAGGGCAGTGCCAGCTCCAGCAGAAAGTCCTGTCCTTTCGGACACAGAAGATAACTTACCAGTACCTACCTTTGTTGAGTACAGACAACAAAGAAAGAGCCTATGTCAATCCCAGAGAATTTATAACTGGCAACAATTACTCAGGCAACAGCTGTGTTAAGTGGCTGATCTTTATAGCTGCTGCCCTTGCCCTCCAGGAGTCGTCAGACCTTTCTGTTTGCTGGCTGCCTTGCTGAACTCTGTGTCTGATTCCAGATAACCCTAACTGACTTTGGACTCATTTTCCCTCAAATTCTGTTGGACTTTATTTTTGACCTTGTGCTTACTGAATAAAAGTAAGCAATGAGCTGGGAGATATTTAGTTTGTTTTGTTTGAATTATCAGCTGTGCTGCTGGGACTGAGATAAGATAGCCTGCTGGAATTCTCTGTTCTCCATAGCCACAGGAATCTCCCCCCGTTTTCAGTCTGGCAACCCTACCCTTCAGCCATTTCAAATATGTTCCTTACCTGTCAGTAAGAGGTGTGATTACAAGTCTGGGACTATTCCCAAGATATTCATAAGCATACTGAAACTGAGCATCGCAAATGTTGACAAAACATTCACTTTGTTCTTCATCCCATCGGTGACGCAGTTGTGAGAGCCACGTAAATGCCTGTCCATTAGAAACCTCAAATTAAGAAAAGGGAAGGGGAGGGGACAAGTTAATAGATGTTCCAGGTAGTCCTAGGAGTACAGCTGCAGTCAAAACATCTTTATTCTTCTCTTTCTCATCATAATAGTTTCTTGTGCTATGTGGTAACAATCAAAATAGATTTAACACCTCTTTTATAGTCTGGACTAAACCCCAGCGTGGATTCACTGGCCCACAGACAAGGGAATCACCAGTCACCACTCATCACAATCTGCTACATTTTGAAAGCAGCTTATCAAGTGGAATGCAGGGCTTCTATAAAAGGCAGAAAGTAGGGAAAGACCAGGGATGACCCTAAACCTTTTGGTGTCTGAGGCAAGTGACAAAATGATGCTGCCCCCTCCCCCATGGCCTCCCAACAGTTGAGAACAAAATTATAGTCAGCAAAATCTGTGGACCCAAGGCTGAGAAAGGCTGGCTTACATCATTTCATGAGTTAATATGCAGCCAATGAAGCGGTTCCATATGTAGAAATATCCAGTTACTCTCCTTGCAAACCCCACCACATTATTAAGTAGAGACACACTGTGGTTGGATGCTGATTCATGTAGCTCTTTAGTCACAGCTCTTCCTTATCTTCCACAGATATGGTATAGCTTCAGAATGTTAACTCTGACTCAAAATGAAGCACCATACAAACCTGGCCATCCAAATCTCCTTTACACTGAGCCAGACTACTGGTCTGCCAAGTTTAGTATTACTCCAACTGACAGAAAATTTCCAAGGTCTCAGTCCAAGAAGGTTCCCAGCTCTGACACCAGAGATCTTTTGTAGCTAGAGAAGACAGGCACTGAACAATTGACAGGCATTTTCTGCCACAGCTTGTATGAGAAGTCAGCATCAGAGCATAGCCACGAAGAGTGGCACCAAAGCAGGGAAAATAATGCTGACTACCAGGGCCCTTTTCCTTCTTCTGCTTATCATAACTGATCCTGGTCCAACAATTAGGCACCATGAGGCAGCCACTTCAGGCAGTTTCTGAATATCACAAGTATGGGCTGCAAATGATTAGCTCCTTTTGTTGCTGTTATGTGCCTTTAAGTCAACTGAGACTTATGTTGACCCTCTTCTGGGGCTTTCTCGGCAAGATTTGTTCAGAGAAGGTTTCCCATTCCCTTGCTCTGAGGGTGAGAGTGTATCACATGCCCAGTGTCACCCAGTGTGTGTTCCCACAGCTGAGCAAGGAATCATATGCAGGTTTTTTGAAGTCCTAGGCCATTTCCGCACAAAATCGTTATAGTGCTATTATTCCACTTGGAATTCTGAAGTTTGTAGTTTGCTGAGGCCAAAGAACTCTCTGGCTGAGAATTCTAAATACCCCTCCCTAAACTGCAAATCCCAGGATTCCATAGGATGTTGAAAATGGAATAATAGAGCAATAACAGTGTAGTGCAGAAATGGTCCTAGTCTAACACACAATCTACTACACTATGCTAGCTCCCTATTAATTTCTTTTTTGGGAATTATTCATTTACTGTTTTTATTTTATATGTATCCTGCCTTTCTCCTCAAATGGGAGAAAAATGTATTTTTACTTGCACAGAGGAGGACAAATACTTGTGAAATTTGCCACCTCATGTTTCAAAACAAGCACATCTGGCTTTTTTGTACCATGCCGATTTTGTACCGTGTTAAAGGACAACAATTTTGTTCTCCAATTCAGACAGAAAAATGTCTTGGGCCAGACTTGGTCTCAACTTGCTCTCTTCCAGCATGCAAGCGGTGATATACGCAAGGACAAGGAGCAACAGTCTCCATTTGTCTTGTCTTCTCCTTCTGGAGCAGTGGCATGGATTGGGTCCAGAGAGAGAGAGGACAAGTTAGGAGAGATAGGGGCAAGGATGTGGGGAGATGAGCCCAATCAGAGGCAGAGAATCTTGACAAGCCAAAACTTTCTTCTTTATGCATTGCCTGAAATTCTGCAAAGAAACCACACATTTAGAATGAAGCTGGAAAAAATTGTCAAGATAACATTACAGATTTCCTCAAAGCCAAAAATTAGAAACCCTTAATGTGCACATAAGAAACAGAAGGTACTCTGCCAGAGTCTTATACAATTATAGTATTTTGTACAATTTAAATTGCAAAGCCAGTTGTAATAAATGCATATTTTTCACAGTAACATCGAACAGGTCTGGGACAGATCACTGAGAACCTGCTATCATTTTATAGCATACAGTTTTAATAAACACTTTAAACATTTGGACAAACACACATAACACACACACATATTTAAATAGCGCACTTTTCCCCCAACTGATAAATGTAATTATCTTCAGTCTGAAGCCAAAGAGAAAAGGAGAGAAATTGATCGAATCAAAATATTCTGTCATCATTATACATAAGCAACCTGAATATCTTTTCAACAAATGAAATTATTCTTTATTTTAAAATGCTTTTAAAAATGCATTAGGGTAATTGCTCTGCAACAAATTACCTTCTGTGCTATAAGCTTGGCTACAACATCCCTTGCGTGCACATCAATTGTGCATATTGTCATGATCATCTGACGATCTCCAGGGGTGAGTTCCCCTAGCAGCATGTTTATAAGGGCGTTCAGTTGAGCAATCTGCAAAATAATTATATTTCAATGGAGATATTACACTGTGAAGGGAAAACCCGATTATATGTCAAGTGCTAAATGGAGCAGTTCTGGCAAGCAAGACATACTTATTGGGGCTTTTAATCAATGCAAATAACTTTTGCAAACTAATAATGGTATTGTTTTCTCATAATTGCAATTTGCTTTCTTTAATAACAAAGATACACTTTTCAGCTAGTGGCCATTACTTTTATTTCAATATGTATTAAGTACTGGCATACAGATTCATTTGTGCTACGTTTGCTTGAATGTTCAATGTGATGGAATTATTAGAAGTTTCAATACACAGAGCATAAAGAATCTCATAATAGCCAAATAGTGATGCTTTGTTATTTAAACTATTTTACCAAAAAGAAAAAAAGAAAAAGGAGGGGCCATTATGCTCAGTTGTTCTAGTACATTAAATATAGTATGTGACAAAAGATGAAAAGCCAATTCATCCTCTGACAGCCAGATCTTGAATGGTGGAATCACAACACACACACACACACACACACACACACTTAAACATCAGGAAGAACTTCCTGATAGTCCGAGCCGTTCGACAATGGAATATGTTGCCTCGGAGTGTAGTGGGGTCACCTTCTTTGCAGGTTTTTAAGCAGAGCCTAGATGGATATTTGCTGGGATGATTTGAGTGTTTGTTCTGGCATAGCAGGAGGTTGGACTCGATGGCCATTGTGGTCTCTTGCAACTCTATGTTTCTATGATTCTAAGGACTGATGCCAAAATACCTACGATAAATCACTGGGGTTACTACCAAACTGGTAGGAGTCCAACACACATGGAACTTGGAGGAGGACTGCAACTGTTGGACTGCAACTCCATCATTCTTCTACATTAGTTCTGAAGACTAAAATTGCTGAGAGTTGTAGTTCAACAACACCTGGAGGCAACACAATTTCTACCCACAGTCTGGTGGAACACAGGTTCACGTGGTACCATTAGGCAGAGCCAAGAAACACCCTAAATAGGCGTGCTTGGCTGTCCCTTGGACTTTGCTTCTGAGGCCCTCTGGTCATTTTCCTTTTTAGGATGACAGAGAAATTTGTGGCACATACCATATCCTACATCCCTAAACTGGTTTGAAGCCCTCAGATATGCTAGAGTTGAGCATCTTTGTTACCAGAGTTGAAGTGGAATTCCATTGCTAGTTGCTTCAACTGTGTACATGGAATGGGAAAAAGGGTGTCACCTTGCCCTTTGCCTCAGACAGGAATACATTGTGGGCCAAATTAACCGCAAGAAAAATTGTCCAAGAAATCCAAATTATCACTGAGTCAAATTGTTACAGATTCATGGCTGACACTGCTTTCACTTTTGTTCATTTCAAAGGCTCTTACACTTGCCTGTTTGCGGTTATAGTCTTTCAAAGCAGTTTCAAACCCTTCTTCAAGCCGTTCAAAAGCAATCCGAACATCTGCAGCCCACCAAATCTGACTGGCAGTCAAAGCAACTTGGGCTGGATAGTCAAAGAGCCACTGATCTCGTGGCTTATCCTCATAGGCTACCATAGCCTCCATGATTTTCTGCTTAACTGTCATGTGCATGATTTCTTCTAAAACGCTTAACCAACATTCTGCCTGAAGAACATAGATAGGTAGGTAAACAGACATTACTGGTATAAGTAATGGAAAGAATTATGCTTTTATTCGTGGCTTTGTGTCTGGCCTTCAAACCACATTCCCGGACAACATGCACAGGCCAATCCTGAGTGCAGATACGTTCTTTCACCTTGTTGAAAATTTCATTTTTGGCACCAGTCACTTCTCCATGGTTTGCAGTAGAGGGACTTATTATGTACTAGGTTGTGACCCTCCACATTTTTTGGAGTCCACCTTTAAAAGTCAGGGATGATGGAGAATTGTACTCCAACAGTATCTGAAGGACCATAGATTGCTTAACCTTGCTGTGCAAAATCTCATAAGACAAAAACAGACATAATTCTAACAAGTCGAAGCCTGGTGCCATAGAAAGCTCTGTGTCCATTCACTGTGTTTTGTATTTGCTTATTCTGTGACAACCTCTTTTCCCAGAATGTATGAATAAAAGAGGGAACTTTTGCTATTTGGATTAATGAAAGGGCTATGATGTTTACCAGTTAGGCCCTTGTCACACTATACAATAGTGATAGAACTATGACTCCACTTTAGTTGCCATGACTGCATCCTATGCAGTCAGGAGGCTTATGCTTTGGTTAAAGCCAGAGAGCTCCCTGGCTCAGAATTCCAAATGTTTCTCCCTAAATTCCCAATCTCAGGATTCCACAGGATGGAACCATGGCAGTAAAAGTAGAATCATAGAGCCTTTCTGCACTACACTATTATAGTGCTATTATTCCACTTTCAACATCCTGTGGAATTCTGGGATTTGTAGTTTACTGAGGTCAAAGAGCTTTTTGGCTGAGATTTCTAAATGCCCTCACCAAAATGCAAGTCCGAGGATTCCATAGGATGTTGGAAGGGGAATAATAACACTGTAACAGTGTAGTGTGGAAAGGCCCATAGTGCTATAATGCAGTGTGAAGGCCTTTAGTTGGTGTAATTGATTCAAATCTGACTGTAAGTGTCATGCCCTGCTTCCAGAACATGGACTCTGACTCAGTCTGAAACAGGGGGCATGCCAGGACCTGCTGTACAGAGAGAGGTTATAGTGCCACAAACAGAACGGGGGGCAATGCCAGCTCCAGCACAATTAATCAAGCCACAGCTGTGCTAGACTTCAGACTTATATAGCTGATGTCCTCCCCATCTAGGAATTGTCAGAGCTTATCTGACCTTCCACCCTGTCGGATACCTTGATGACTGTTCTGACTGATCTTGGAATCTTCATGCCTTGGAACCCTGTGGACTTTATTTATGACTCTGAACTTACTGCCTGGAAGTAAGTAATGAGCTGGGAGTTATTCAGTTTGTTTTGTTTGTTTTATCAGCTGTGCTGGGACTGAGATAGGACAATAAGTAGGTAGCAGAGTCATATCCTGTTATCTATCTGTCTATCTATTGCAGTCAATGTGGGCAAGGTACAGGAACAGTCCTGCCTTCTGTTTCTTGGTTATAAACAGAAGATAATATGGGCCAGGTCAAAAGGAAACACAGCAGAGAGGCATGAGCCATGTAGCACTTTTTGGGAAAGGCAGCTGCTAGATAAGTGGCCAAGAACAGTCAGGGGAAAGCATATAACAGGGCTTCCAGGCTGAAACCATTTCACGATGAAAGATTTCTAAAAGGGACTAAACAGCATCAGAAGTAGTATTGGAAACAAGGAGGCATCAATGATTGTATAAAGTGTTCACTGAGAGAGAGTACAGTGAAGAGCTCAATAGTCCCTGCAATTATTCCCTGTCCACCTTTCCTTGGATCTTGGTATTCAAGCCTTTTGCTTCCTTCTTACCTGCTGAGGTCATTTCTCCTTCTTTAAGAAGTGACTTGGGCCCTTTCTGCAGAACGACGCTCTTGTGCGTCATCCCATCACAATCCCAGCAATACTTCTGCTGGGATGGTAGCATGTCCCCAGTGGTCCCCTCTGCACCTGACCGGTTGCCTGTGGAAGGAAACGCCTCTTCCTTCCACACTGCAGCCAGCTGTCTTCCTCTGCTGCAGTGGGGAAGAAAGCATGTGATTGCGTTTCCAGCCCTTCTGCACAGCCAGCTGTCACAAAAGGCTTGCACAATCAGAAGTCATCAATGGAGCTTTTCCAACAATGATATATCTGATGGCTGGCAATGTGAGAAGGTTGGGACCGTGATGACATCATGCAGAAGCGTCATCATGGTCCTGCTCCTCTCATGTCACCATGCTGCGAGGACACCATCCTGCAGAAAAGGACTTAGTCTCTGTGTTTCCTTTTTCTGAGAAGGAAGTAGCCATGAGGCTCCCACTCCATTCATGGTTGCTAGCTTACCCCCACATATGTGAGTCATACATGCTTGGGACCCCTAAAGTATGGTCTATCAAGCCCCCCAAGTCCCACCCCCCAATTAATTTTAGCCCCCCCTTTTTGCCCAAAAACTGATCAAAAGCTGTTAAAACCACCTGAAAATGCAGGGATAACTTCAATTTTTGAAAAAGAAAGAAAGAAAAGAAAAAATGGCTAAAAATCAGTCAAAACTGATGCACCAAAACACATTGATTTTTTGGGGAGATAGTCCCTGCCCCCTGCCCCCTGCTTAGCTGCCTAATTCTGCTTAGGGGCTCTTGTAACAAAATATAGGTCATTTTTTTTTCTGTTTCCCATCCCAAGATGAGACAATAAATGTAAGTTTTCCTTTTTACCTAACCAGAGCATCCTGAATAATTACTCTTGTTTCTACAATAAGGTAATATTCCACTAGCCCTGCTTTTCTCTGCTTAATATTCCTGCTGGTGTGGGGAAGAGGAGCATTCTCTTCTTTGCCTTCTTTGTCTCTATGATGTGAAGGAAGACTAGTGAATTCCCTCTTCAGTTAAGATTGGGCTAGGAAGCTCCAAGGGACTGCAAGGAAAGGATAATCATGACACAGATAATAAAATATATACTTTCAAAATGAAGGTAATAAAAGAGCTGGAGGCAGGCGCTGTCTCAAAAGAGAGATTTCCTCCTTTCTTACGGACAAGATGGAATATCTTTCTTCAAAGGTATTGTCTGTTGTCACATGCATATAAAGAGAGACATCATTGCCCAAAAAACAACTGCTTGCTTCAGCACTATTCGGTTAGATCCAGTACGTTGTGAGCAGGTGCCCGCTCACAATAATTTTCTCACTCCCTTCTCTCACTGCAGCTCTCCCTCCCTGGCCTCTTTTGAGAAGTGACATTGAAAACCGCAGTGAGCGGTGGAACATAAATGTGTGTTAAACAGTTTTTAAAAATGCAACTGTATACATGTTTTGTTCTTCCAGACTATTAACAAAACTAGGCAAAAATCTTGTGCCTTCTAGTCATCAAGTGTAAACCATGGGAGGCAGATTCTTTCATTCTTTCCACCACCACCCTTTCTTCTAGAGTGATCCAAAATAAAATGTGCGCAATTCAAAAGGTGCACCTTTGGCACAAAAACGGGCACAAAAATGGTTCAGACAACAGACAAAAAAAAAGCTTACAAAAGTGCATACCTTAAGAAAAATCCATAGCAGAGTGCGTATATTATCAAAAATGGAAATACTTCCATGTGAAAAATAAAAACAATGCCTCATGTGGCCCAATACAAAACAAAGACAGGAAAGAAAAGCAAACAGGATTTAGAGAAACACATCAAAATAAACACTGAGAGATTTCCCCAACCTTAGCTGCAGTGGATAGAAGAGGTATGGCATCTTATTTCTTAGGTTGCAGTTAGCAGATATCATTAAATGGCTCCAGGCTATCTAAAAGACCAAATCTACCCGCATGAGCCTATCTGAGTTGGGGTAGGGCAGTCCCACCATTGTCATATGCCTGTCAAGTGTACACACATGACAGGGACTTCTCAGTGTCTGCTCCCATGGCTGTGGCATTTTCTTCCACAGGAAGCTAGGATCTCCCCCTTCCTCCCACCAGCAGATGAAGACCTTTTCATTTAACCAGACTTTGAACGATTAATCAGTTGTGCAGAAGAGTCCTTTAATGGTGTGTGTATGTGCTGTAATTCTGTTCTTATTGCTATGCTTTTAAATGCTTTTATGTTGTTTTAAATTAATAGAATTTTCTACAAGATAGCTTATTCGGAGAGGTTAAAATGTTTATCATTTGTATAAAGGTTACTAAAGCAGGAAGAGGCAGTGATGTTTACACTGGTCTCTGTTTAGCATCTCTGAGATGCTTCAAACCTTCTTGTTCCTTCTAATGTGAATTTAACACTGATTTGCATTGCCTGCATTGTGCCTTGGTTCTTTAACCTTATTTTCTTGAATCCAGCTATGATACCCAGATCCCATCTTGTCACATCATACTCTAGACTTACCTGTCCTTCACAGGGACAGTGCTCTGAGAAGAGGACAAACTCTCCTTCTCTGCTGTACATCCCCATGGCCATTTGTATTCCTTTATTTTTGTCCTCCTCAAATTTAAGGTCAGCCACATTGTCAAACAGCTTCACCAAGTGCTTAGTGATCTGTTGGCACAGATCACATAAAACTGATTATGTCATAGCTTCAGTTTATCGTGGCCAAGAATTAAGCGAGGCATGATGGCAGTTTGAAAAAAAAATACATACATGTTTACCTGCTTAGGATGAGTTCCTTTGGATATGATTTCTAATAAATCCACAGCAGACACAAAGTAGAATCGTGGAAAAGTGAGTCTTTTCGTATCTAAATAGTCAGCTAAGGATTTCTCACAAAGTGTAAGCCTGCAAACAAAAACCCCAAAATTAAAGGAGGGAGGGAGGGAAGGAAGGAAGGAAGGAAAGTGTGTGTGTGTGTGTTTCTAATGCAGAATAAGAATTGCTATAAATGAAAGGAGAACAAAGTAGCAGCATCAGATGAAGATCCTGACTTGGTTCTCCCACAATCTCTTTCTTCTCACAACATAGACAAATATCCTGAGGTCAATTCAAAACATGAGAAACAATAAATTCTGTGTCTTTGCTTCTTTACCTCACACCTCAGATATATGGATGTCTCAGAATAGGGCAAAGGTTGATGAACCACTACTTTCATCATCCTTCACAACTGGTAAGGCTGGTAGGTGCTGATGAGAATTAGAGTCCTCCAACATCTGAAGGGACCCATGTTCCCCAGCTTAGAATGGCTGCAGCTGCAACCCTAAACAAGCTTAATAAGGAAGAAATCTCCACTGAAGTGGAGACTTACTTCATGTATGAGATTCACCATAAAGAGCATTCATGCAAACATCACTAGGAAATGTCAAGCAAAGTGAGGCAGCGTCCTCTGGCCAAAGATGTTGGGAGCTGGGGAGTGAAAACAAGGTATTGCCAGAAAGAGCCATTTGGGCCACAAGGCCTGCCCTGGACCCTCTAATTAGCTTGCTGCTTTCAGGACAACCATGTGCCATCACAAACTCTATAGAGGCTTTTTCCAACCTGCTGCCCTCTGTGTAAGCTGGACTGCAATTCCTATCCTACCCCAGTGGAAATTATAGGAATCACAGTCCAATAGTCTGGAGGATACCAGGCTGTAGGAAATTGGTCTATATAGCCACACTGCAAGAAATAACAGGAATGGGTAAGTTAGGCTATTTCTGCCCAATGTCCTTTTTGCATGTGTTTGCCTGAGTCCATTCCACTGTGTTTCCACATTAACCTGAAAAATACTATGTATTAGAGTGGTTTTATTGTACGCTACCCCTAAGATCTTCAAATAAAAGGTGACATACAAATATTTTATTAATAAATAAACAATTTTTAAAAATCTGCACATACATTCACATTTAAATAAGAGCTTAAAGAATATATAGTTTTACATGTATTTTCCTTGGATAAGCCCTTAAAGAATATACAATTTTATACCTATTTTCCTTAGAAACTGCATATTTTAAATGTGTTTTCTCTCAGATTATAGATTTCTTAAACATTTAAATATCTTTATCTTTACTATCTTTACTATTGGAGCATGCAGACAAATATGAAAATAAATAACAAAACAAACATCAGTCACAGAAATATGGATTAGCTTGCTTTTTATAAGATTTATTAGATATCAAAGTACTTTAAAGAGCACCTCAGCAGATTTCACACTGAAGACAATGTGGCATCTTAGAGTCATTCAAATCAAACCTTTGTTGAAGAATTTCCAGTTTTTCAAGCAATCTCATTTGGTTTGTTACTTCTATAACTTTTTTTGTCTTCACCACCACAGCCATAAGTTCCTGGACATGCAAAAGAGTTTTTTTTAAAAAGGGAAAGGAATAAAAACTATCTTTTAAAACAGAATAATTTTTAATTTTGCTTTCTTTTTAGAATGACCATGGTATTTTGGAAAGAGCAGTGGTTCTTAATCTGGGCTCAGCAGCAGCAGCAGCGATGTGGCAGTGGGGGGTGGGTGCAGAAACTGCTCCCTTGTTTGCAAATAAGGAAGCAGTTTGGGTGTGTACACACATACCCCTGCTGGCACATCCCTGATGAAAGGGACACAGTGGCAGGTGTGTGATGCCCAAACTATGAGTCTGGAGACCAGAGTTTGAATCCCCACATGGCTATGGAATTCCACTGGATGATCTCAGGCAAATCACATTCTCTCAGCCTCAGAGAAAGGCAGAGGCAACAACTCTTGCCAAGAAAACCCCCATGATGGGTTCACCTTAGGGTTGCTATAAGTCAGTTTTCAAAGGGGAAAGACATGAAGGCTAGAAAGAACCTCCTGCTGTCCCCAGCACTTTCTTGTTGTGTGCCTTCAGGTTACTTTTGACTTACAACAGCCCTAAGGTGAATGTATGACAGGGATTTTTTGCCAAGATTTGGGAGTTTGCCTTTTGCCTTCCTCTGAGGCTGAGAGAATGTGACTTGCCCAAAGTCATCCTGTGTCTGAATGGCGATTTGAATCCTAGCCTTTAACAAATAAATAAATATTTGAAAATTTAAGTAAATATTTGAATACTAAATTTAAATATTTAAATCTTGAGGTAAGTCTTGGGGGTCCTTAGCAACAAATTATATTTCCAGGGGTTTCTTGGTAATAAAAAGGTTAAGAACCACTGGGAAAGAACACTGTATTTCAATATGTTAGAGGTTCAAACCTCTAGTAAGCCATGAATTGAAATTCAGGGCAAGTTTTGGACAAGTCAGTCTGAAAATGTGGGTTCATAATTGCCCACCTCATGAGGGTTAAACATGAAAAAATATTAAAGATTAAATAAAGCAGGAGTGGCAAACTGCAGCCTGCAGGGTGCATGAGACCCCTAGGGCTATTTTTGTGGTCTTCTAGAACCTCCAGGGATTAAATTTTTGACCCCAAATCCGTAGTAGCGGATCCCACTTTGAAAACAACAGTCTTCCTGAATGTGCTCGTTTATCTTCTGTTTAATGAAAACAACAATATTGGATGCTTGCTCATACCTTAAAATCCTGATCAATCCCCTCAAATCTTTTAGCATCTTCTGAAAGTTGGTTCCGGATGTCCTCAGAATTTGTGAAAATACTCTGGAGGTGAGCCCAAGTCTGCTGCACTTCCAGCCACATTGAAATTACCATGTCTGCTATCATTAATTTTTTCTGCCAGCTGCTCACTTCCACCAAGAAATATTCCACATATTTGCTCATCAGGATGTTTTGAAGCTGAACCTGCAATTTATATCGTATATATTGAAATAAAACCATATATTAATTACAGTCACTATCATTTTAACAAGTAATATGATTACTAAAATGTGGGACTTGCAACATAATACCTTGTTTAGTTTTCCTAGCCATCAAGCAGTCAGTAACATCCTCCCCCAGAACAGTTCATTACATTGTCCCTTCCATCTGGCTTTCCCTTCTCTTCCCAACTATCAGCCAAAATTCTGTGCCCACTGAAAATACTCTGTCCTAATTAATGATGTAAATCTTACTTATTTTGTTCCTTATTGTAAGAAAAATTCAACAGTGTTTTTCCTTGCTCTGTGAGGGGTTTCTGCAGAATTTTTGAGCACATACTTCTGAACTTTGTTAGAGAAAATACGCATGGTTTTCCTGCACAGAATACACATTTTTTAGGGATGAAAACATATGTTTTGCATAAAATATACTGATTCTTCCACAAAATATTATTTTCTGTACAAAAAATATATGCAGGAAAAAGATATGTTTTTTTTTGTTCAGGAAGCCACAAGTTATTACAAACTGTGTTAATGTAAGTTACACCCCTTTTTTAGAAGAGTATGATTATTAATAAGTACTTTTCATATTCCTAAGTTTTGAAAGAGGTCCACTTTTCAGTTCTTTTCTGAAGAAATCTGGACTTTAATTGAGGGGTTGTATAAATCTACTAACACATTTCTCTTATGTGTGGGTAATATCATTTTGGGCATATAAGCACCAGTGCTCATGACTAAACATTTGTTATAGAAGGAATGATATTCGTATCTTAATATATCTAAAATGTGTACTGAGCATTGACCCAGTTTAAACAACACATGCTTACTTGTGACTATTATTTTCACTGAACAAGTCTGGCAATAACTTGGATTTTTATTACAGCCATTCTTTGCCCTCATCCTGTGCTGTGATTTTTGCAGTTTCCTTTTACTTCTAACTACTACCTTCAGCAAGACAGTGCTTTTAAAGATGCTTAAGCTGATGTAAAGAACCTCAGTCCCTGGAACTGATTCTAAGGCCCTTTCCACACGTGGGAAAGGAACCACGCAAAAACGAGACTCACCGGATTTCTTCAGCATCCAGGCAAGTCCGTCAGGATGAGGAACAGTGCGAGCTTGTCGCTCCGCACTGCTCCGGCGTCCAAAATGGCTGCTTCCGGTTGGTGGAGGCTCTCCACCAACCAGAGAAGCTTGCCAGCCTAAAGCCCGCCCCCGGCAGATCTGCAGGCACGCAGTAGTGCGCGCCTGCAAATCTGCACCGGAGCGCGGCGACGGAGCAGCACGGGGTCATGCGCTCTGTGCTTTTTTAAAAAACTCTTAAAAGAGGTTTCTAAAAAGCACGCTGTGCGAACAGTTCCGGTCGCTCCGAACCAGACTGAGGTGCGGAACTACAAAAAGTAGTCTGCCCCAGTCCACTCCACGGTACAGAAGACCTCCATCGGAGGTTGCTCTGTGCCGTTTAATAGCCCGGTACAGAAAGGGCCTAAGTCTCTCAAGATTCCAATCCGAGGTTCTTCCTGAGACCATTGTTGGGTAGTTTCCCAGTTTTTGTACAGACAAATCTTTTGTCCCACTGGTGCCATCTCAAAAGTCCCCATCCTCTTCTTAAGAGCTTTATTTTCACCAGGATTGCCCAATAGATTCAGTTCCTCCCAGCTCATCATCAGGGTGCCACTTTAATAATGGCTGCTCTTTCAGCTTTTGGGCTCTAACACTGAAAGGACACTGGTATATAGTGACCAGCAGTAGGCACAATTATTGGACAAATAATGTAAGTTTATTAAACAAAATTTAATATGTTTATGGATCTTTTCTTTTATTTAATAACCATAAGCCAAACAATCTTAACACATCATACAGAGGCTGCAATTCAACATGCCCATAGCAAAGCATAAATATCCAGCTGCGGGGATACTCCACACCAGCACTACGCAATCCCCATGCAGAACACTACCCTGAGCAATACATGTGAATGACCAGGAGCCATTGTGCAATTTTCAATACATAACCACAATGCGCAATATGCAATGCATAAACATAAAGCACAAAACTGCTGCATGTACAACTCTGTTTCTGCGGCATTAGCAGAATACGTCTGTGGCACCACAGTGAGTAATTTGCTCCGCATGTGTAACACAACTTATGGATGCATATGTCACCAACAGAATGCCAACAAGACTATATTTACATCACACTGTAATAGCAGTTTGATACCATTTTCACTTCTGTGGCTCCATTTTAGAGAATTATGGCATTTGTAATTTGGTGGGGTACTTAGAATTGTCTACCAGGGAGTTCTAGTGCTGTAGTTTAGCAGGGTGTACTATAGCTCAAATTACAGATTTCAAGATTCTGTACGATAAAACCATGACAGTTAACAAGTGTCAAACTAGTCTGTCTGTGTAGTGTCATATACCGGTAGGTACTTTTACAAGTCTTACTCTTCAGTACTCAGGCCCTTCCCTTCTCCATCAATGTGTGTGTGTGCGTGTGTGTGTGTGTTTATTTACTTGACAAATATTCAGAACTGTGGTTTAGGCCTAGAAAGCAGGAGGGCTGTAATGTGGATTAAAACAAATTAATATTTAATTCAATACAGCTATTGACATTCTTTTCTATGTATTCTAAAAAAGATATGAATATTCTAGAAGGTCCATTTAAAATGCTTGAGGAACCCTTCCAATGACTTACAATCACGTTAATGTAGTTCATCCTTAGAACTGAAGTCTTTCTTCAAAGCATGGAGGGCAGCAGTACACTGAAAAACTAATCTCGTGTTCATTCAAAATAAATGCCTCTTGTTTGAAACAGTAACAGAGTCTATACTTTCTATTCCATGTAACAGCTCAAATAGTTCTGCAAAATAAGGTCCAGAATCCCAAAAGCCACATGTGGAATTCTGTGTGCTGACTGGGACTTTTCCTGGTCTCCATTTTTCATGGTAGCTCCTACAGTGATGGCCGCCGCCTCCTCCTCCTCCTCCTCCTCCTCCTCCTCCTCCTCCTCCTCCTCCTCCTCCTCCTCCTCAGGTGGCATCTCATATTTCCCATGTTAGCGCAGAGTGAATCTACCCTGGATTTTAGTCCAAACTTTACATGAGTCATCTAAGGTACTACACCTATTTTGGAGATAAAGTTTGGTGCCTTAGGTAGTGCCTTTAAAATTTAAACCAAATCCTGGAATGGATCCAGTGTTCCACTGCATGGAAGCCCCCAGCTGCCACTGGTATCCAAACATCTACTTCAGAAAGTAAAACGGATTTGTGGAGTAAGTATAGGAAAGAAACTTGGTTTCTATTTCCCTGTAAAACATCTGCTTTGGAACTCCTAAGACAGGCAATGAAATTGAGTGCACCTTTCCCACTTGCAATGTATTACAAATGAGATACATTTGAAAAGTGTGAACTACAAAAAATGAGAATACAGTCAGTCCTCCATATTTGCTAGGGTTGGGGTGCAGGACTCCCACAAAAGTGGAAAAATCTCAAATATCAAAATGTGTGTTTGTGTCTGTGGGAAGAGGGCTAAGTCATGATGGGGACAGTGGACACCCACATCCAAACCAGGACCATTTCTGCACTAGACTAATATAGCGCTATTATTCCACTTGCAACATCCTACGGAATCCTGGGGTTTGCAATTTCTGGAGCGGCCGGCAGGCCCCTCCCAAAACCGCAAACCCCAGGATTCTGTAGGATGTTGCAACTGGAATAATAGCGCTATAACAGTCTAGTGCAGAAATGGTCCAAGTCATGGAAAGGAGAAAAATAAGAGTGGGTTGGCATGGTAGCCCTACACTTCCTCTCTCACACCCATCTCCTTCCTTGCGTGTGTGTGTGGGGGGGGCATTGAGAGAGGGTTTGTGATGCTGAGAAATTGGGCTGTGAGCCCTCCTTAGCTGACCAGGCAGGGGCTGATGGAGGAGGAGGAGGAGGAGGAGGAGGAGGAGGAGGAGGAGGAGGGAACCAGAGGTAGGTTTTTAAACAGCTGCATGACTCAGAGCCACCAAAAGGGAAGGTTCCCTTGGAAATGAAGCACCTGAGGTGTAGGGGGACAGGAGACAAAGAAACTCACAAATAATCAAATCAATGAAAGTTAAACCCACAAATGTATGGCGCCAACTGTACATGAAAAATGTGCACAACCATGTTGTAATAATTGGAAAAGCGCAGAGCAATGTGTACATTATGCAAAATGTGACAGAAATGAATGGTTTTGAAGAAATGTGTACCAAAATACAAAAAGTATCTCTCCAGGAAGGAAAAAAAATCCTCCCCACCTGATCCAAAACTAAAATAGGATCAAGAATGGGAGAAAAATTAAGCTGGCAATTTCTGCCTATACTCAGCAATGGGATTTGGATTGTTGCAAGTGGAATTGGTCAAGATTCTCTTGTCTTGGCCTTCATGTAATTATCAGCTGATGACAAAATACACCATGTAAGACAAAATGTAAGACTTGTATGAATATCTAATAGATAGCAAACATACAAAACGCCTTGAAAATCTTGAATATCAGTCATTACCTGATTGTCTTCTAGAGTTTCTATGAGGTTTTCATCAGATTTCAAGAGTGGTGTGCCTGTACTGTGATGCTGTTCATATGAGAAATCCATAATGCTCCATGTTTGAGTGATTTCTATGAGTACCTGTAGGGGGGGAAATGAAGCAAGAACCAACAGCTCTTCTGCAGGTGCAGTTCTGCTTCTTATCACTCCACAAAAAAGACATCAATCAGCCTTTTGACACTACACACTTATAACAGTATGATGCCACCTTAACTGCTATGGCTGCATCCCATAGAATCCTGGGGTTTGTAGTTTGGGGATGCACTACAGCTCCTTGGCTGAGGATTCTAAATACTCTTCCCTAAACCACAAATCCCAGAATTCCACTCAATGGAGTCATGACAATTATAGAGGAATCATAGTATGTGAAAGGGCCCAATGTAATTAGGATTTTAGCCTACTTCCTACTTAAACAGTTGTTATTTGAAACACAACAATGTACCTTTTCTATTGCCATTTCCTTCACAGCTTTGTCCACAATATTTTTAACTTCATCTTCTACCCTGTGGAGCTGAAGACCAAAAAGTTCCCCCAGTGTGGTATCTTCATTCATGACAAAACATACCTAGGAATTGAAGTGAAAGAAATAATTTGCTCCTTAGGATAAGATTAGGGTTTTGATCTCATCACCAGCATAATCTTCTCATGTGCAAAGCCAAAAAGTTATACCCCTGTTGCAGCCATAAGTTGTTGCCAGTGTCTTTTCCGGATCGCAACATTCTGGAGTTCATTCACAGCTCTTAAGGAGGTTAACAAATTTTTAACAGTTGATTCTAATCCTATATAAACATCCCAGACCCGTACTTCTTTATCCAGAGTCTTCATATCCTTTGCAGTCCAGAAAACATGAAAAGAGAAAGAGTGAGAGAACTAATGTGAGGTAGAGGTCAAAGATAGCTCCGCCTTCAAGGCTAACATTCAGGTTTTCTCAAGTGGACCAGATCTGATGACTCAGAACTACCTTAACACTTCATTAGAGAAGGTGCTGAGCAGTGTAGACTACTGCAATGGCATCTCAGTAGTCCTGACCAGAGCATTTTCCAGTTGACCATAACAAGGGAAATGTAGCTCATACTTATTGGTCTCATCTCCAACCTGAGTGCACTGTTTGACTCTTCTGTATAAAGCCAACACGCACACATATGTATATGCCTTGCCACTGCATCCTGTACCTCATGACAGTGCATGAAGGGACAATCTCTATGCAGAGGCTGCATGGAGAAGAACTAGATCAATCCATGGGGACTGAAAACAAGGCAGACAGACGCGATTCTAACCTCCTCCTCCATGCAACGTGAATCCTCTCTTTGGCAAAATATATTCTGTTAAGTCTGCCCGTGTGGCATGAATATAATGGATAGTTTCAGTCATTTTTTTGCAGGAAAAATGTATAGATATTTTCTTTACACTAAAAACAAAACAGAAAAGTGGTTAAATACTTTGATTTTACAAAAAGGTTGCCTTGACTGCACACCTCCAACTGTTGCAGTTTGGCAGGAACAGTCCTTATTAATCCTCTGCCATGCCACTTTTTCAGTTCTGAAAATGTCCTGGTTTCTTTCTCTCCTCTTCCTCCTCTTCCTTTCCCTTCTGTCCTCAGCTTACTTCCATTGCCACAGATTGAGTTCAAAGTGCAGACGTAGTTTGCACACAATTAACTCAGCAGCAGGGAGAGGAGAAGAGGAGGCCCATCCTGCTTTTCCTGGTAGACTCAGGCCAAAGCAAATTGCTGAAGCCTCTCCTAGCTTCTCTAGTCTTCCTTATTAATAACTTTTGCCATCTTGACCATACTCTAATGTTGCCTGGTCACATGTGGCCCACTTTTCTTCTATGAAATGTTGGAAGGCATGTGATTAATAACTGTCTGGCATTGTAGTACTCATTTACCAGGGCTGTAAGTAGCAGCTCTATGGAGTCAGGGAACTAGATGGGCACAAGAATTTTAGCTGAAAGCTTCAGCCTGAAGTCATGGGTCATTTCCACACTACACTGTTATAGTGCTATTATTCCACATGCAACATCCTGTGGAATTCTAGGGTTTGTAGTTTACTGAGGTCAAAGAACTCTCTGGCTGAGAATTCTAAACGCCCCTCCCTAAATGGCAAACCCCAGGATTCCATAGCGTGCTGAAAGTGCAATAACAGCACTATAACAGTGTAGTGCAGAAATGGCCTAAGTGGAAGGTGCTTCTTCTTTGACTAGCCAGGGTTAGGCTCATAATAGTTATACAACACCTGGCCAATATAGAGACTTTATGACACATGCCAGTCACAGAGACTGATGCTGTACAGCTCTGTTTTCTTTGATTCTCATGATGGCAGTCTCTTTGTTAGAGACACAAAGTATTATCTATAAATTGACGTATATACACAGTACCTCTGGGATTCATTCACTTGTTCATCTTACAGCATGAAATATATCTTCTTCCTGACATGCCCTTTTGCATTCTCCAAAGGGCAAAAGGCCAATCTTTACAAAAAAAGATACATGAACACAAATCTAACTCCAGAAATGGCAATATTAAACTACAGCCCCCACCATGGGCGAATACTTCAACCTTCCAAGACCCTCTTCCACTGACCTTAAAATAGCTGTGCTTCTAGCCTGTTTACCAGGCAATGGATATCACTTTAGCTGCAGTATGCTCTACTGAATGTAAAGGTTGGTTTGCAGGATTGGTTTATTACACTGATAAATATGGTACATAGTGTATACAAATGCCATATAGTTGTGGGGGGGGGAATCACCTTTGTAAATCTTCGGAGCTCCACATCCATTTGTTCAACATTTATTTTCTTCCATGGGGTTTTCATCCAGTCTTTAATACTCATCTGGGAAAGAAAAATCCTGTAACAGTTTTTTGTGGCATTTTAAGATGCATGGAGAGTTTTCAGGCTCAACTATGGGTTCTCCGTATAAATATGTATATAATGTACAAAGTCTGAAAAATGGATTTCAAAATCTAAAACCTACTGAGGCTGAAATCTAATCTAAGAGGATATCTATATTCTTCATTCTTGCTGCTAGAAAATCTCACTCACATTTAAGAGAGAAAACATTGTCCAGATTCATATTTCAAACACCTTGCATTTCCAGACATAAAATTTCTTTCACATTCAGAAGGAAGCTCTGTCATCAAAAGCTGGAAAAGGGAGGTTGATGTTTTAATCATTTCCTAGAGAGTCTTTCTTCCCACTCCCCAAGGCATTTAACCTCACTTATATTTTGTTAAGAGAAGGAAATGCAAAATAAAAAAAATCATAAAGTTCTGCCTGTTCATTTTCTTGATTTTCATTAAATGTTAACATCAGGGTGCCTTCTCAGGTTTTCAGCAGTGGGAGCAAGATTCACAGTAAGGTTCAAAGGTATTCTTTCAGATATATTTGAGTTTAAATTGCCAAAGGGGAAAAAAAGAAAAGAAAAGGAATAAGTATATTTTAATAGTATTTCTTCTTTTTTAATATTTCTTAATCATCAAAGATTAATATCTCACGTGTGATCTAAAACACAGAAGAGGGTAGCTGCCCTATTTTATCAATGGTTTTCCTGATTATCATATGAGAGTATCAGTTTACCTAACAAAAGGTTACCTAGAAATAACTAGTCTTGCATTCTAAAGGACCCACTGAAGGGTTGGGGAGACCACTACTTGGCAAACAGCATGATCTTCTCTCCAGAGGTCTGTTTATCATCTTTCTAGACTTATTCTAGCCTTCGGGTTATCTTTATGATCCATAACAACAAACACAAACCTAAATTCAGCTGCTTGTAAGACTGACAACCTAAAAAAAACAGTGACCACAGCTTCTGCACAGTTGATGGAATGGTCTGCCTCTTGTATTGAATTGATTTATTAGGTTAGTGGAAATGGAAAGACAAACAAGGAAAGGACAAGAGGTGAGACTTACCCTTGAAGACCTGAAGACTTACCCTGCTCTGTTCAGTAATGCTTTAGGAAATGCATGTGTACTGAGAAATTAATGCTGTGGGACATGACTATAAACTTGGGTTCCAATCTTGCTTCCATGAATAGAAAAGAGTTCCCCTTTGTAGAACAGGGCAATTCTCCTTTCCCTCTGAAGCCCTTAGCTATGGAGATGTGATGTAGTGGGAGGGCTGCAGATAGAGGCGGAACATAGTGGAAAAGCACCCCTTTTAAATGAATAGTTGGAGAGGACTGTGGTTCAATGTCAGAGCATCTGCTTTGCAGGTGGAAGGCCCTGTATTGCATCCCCATCATCTCCACTCACGGCTGGAAAACTGGCAGTAAAGCCGCTGCCAGACAGTTCAGATTGCTGTTAGCTGCAACTCTCATCAGTCCTCATACTATACCACCTAGAGTTGATGGGTGTTGCACTCCAACACAAGTTGCTTAGCCCTTAGAAAGTCCTAAGTTGGAGTCTGGCTTGGTATAAAGCATCTTCCTGTGTTGTTATGAACGGAGCTGCCACTTAGGATCCAAGACACGGTGCCCATGTCCAATTATCTGTGGGTTTATTTATACAAATCCTTCTTTCACTGTTTTTCCATCTGTGATTAAGCAGTGAAATGTAGGATGTAGCAACCCAGTATAAACTGTAGGACTGCCAGCAGCAGCTGGCTCTAAATATAAGCATCTGTCGTCAGGGAGGAGTCCTCACTAAACAGCTTTTCCATTTGTGCTTTTAATTTTCAAAATCACCACAATACACACACACACACAAATAAATAATTCTGTTTGCTGGCTAACAGAGTTTGCACATTCTATTCAAGGGCATCCTGTATCACACAAAAAAGGGAACTATCTGAAACAGTATTGTAACATTTTACATGTTAACAGAATAAGAACTGCCAAAGATAAAAGGAATAGATGAACATGTTTTTTAAAAAATTAAAAAGCATGTGCGTATACATTTTATCTTGGGAAGTTTGTTTTGTTTGTTTATTTGTTTGTTTGTTTGTTTAAGAAAACCTCAACATGAGCTATGTCAGTTAAGTTACTGAGGGAAGACACAAACATTAAGTTGGATTAAATGGGTCCCTTCCATTGGAATGAGAGACGAGTGACAGCTGGTGGCTTCCACATTTGTGGGGCAACAAATCCATTACAGGTTTTGGCTGGTTTTAAAGGAACTGTCCAAAGTGCTGGACCCTATTCAAGAATAGGGTTCAGCCCTTTTGCTAGTTCCTTCAAAGCCTGGAAAACATTCAGTGCTCACATGGGAGCCATCAAGTGTTACCATGAGGGATTCCTTTGCAGTCTACTCTGTGAAGGGTTCTTTTGGAGTCTACTCTTTCTATATGTAGAATACTAAATTGAATATTGTATGATCTTTTCAAGTCCAGACAAAAAGCCTCCCCTTTTAATGCTTTGTTCCAAGTTTATGATTGACAATGACATTATTTTCAGTCTCTCAGAATTTATATAAAATGGAAATCCTAGGAACATTAGAGACAGAAGTCCATGAGACAGAATATTTATGTTCTTCCCTAGCATCTGGTTTTTCTTAGCATAGTTCCTACGTGCTTTATTCATTTGAGTCACATGTTCATAAATAATTTAACATTTTCATACATGCAATGGCCACATGGCATAAAGCAGAAAATGAATGGGATTAATTTCCTGGGACATAATTTCTTCTATCAGTACTGAATGAGAGAAGCCTGCTTCAAACTTACTCAAACCACAATTCCCACAAGACAATTCTTCCTTCTTTTATCAAGTGAATAACTCAAAAACTATGAAGCAGGGCCAACATCTACTGCTATAGACTCATTTACCCACATCTCCCAGGGTATTTGGAGAAGAGCAAAACTCAATAGTAAACACCACAGTTGATGTCCAGAAAGTTCTACATTCAGTCGTCAAGTTCTCTGATCATTGAAATTATCTTAGGTATTGAGTAAAGCATAGTCTTTCCAGGACTGGCACTACCATTAGCCAGAGTGAGGCCAGATGGCTGAATGTCATAAGAGGCAGCATATTGATGACTTTGGAATGTTTTTCCTGTTGATTTTTTTTGAATTTTTTTTTAATTGATCATGTGGGAGAAACACACCTATGTTTTTTTTCCTCCTTATCTCAAGCACCAAAATAATTTGCCTAGCCTTGGGTATTTGTACCTTGACTTGAGGAAGGGAGGACAATTTGATAACCTGTTTCAGGCAGCAAAATGCCTCCAGCTCACCCTAATGCTGCTCCAGCTGACAATCTGAAAGCTATTCAATAAGAACAAATATTCAGTCAAAACGCATAGGGAATAGTGGGGTAGAAGATCTCTCTGAATCAGTGTGACACAGCTTCATTTGTTCACTGAAAGTGAAAACAAGGCTAGGCCTGCTTGACTTGGGTGGGTCAATAAGTATAGCTATAGTCTTTGCTACATTCATTTAAGCATAAATGTGACTGTGCCTGATGGGGCAATTTGTGAAGCATGAGCAGCTATAATACTGATGAAGCAGTAGGGGAATCCTTGTTTCTTAGAACTGAGGGACACGTTTACTGAATTCAATATGCTGATCTGGTGCAGTAGTAACAGCCAAATCATGGGCTGTGAGTAGGCTTTGTACCCAGATTCTTTCCCCCTTCCCCACTAGAGCATAAACCCAATAATGTTCCTTCCTCTTTGATCTGAGCCCAACATAGCTTGTCTCCAAAACACAATGAGAAACCACAGTTTAAAATGGCACTCAGCCTTGATTACAAACTACGGTTTACATCATAGGTGAAGATCCTGGGATCTTCTCAATGTTGGTGGATTTTAATCAGGACAGCCCCAAGATGTTTTAGAGCCTCAAGAAGAGCAGCAAAGAGCATCCCACCTGTTAAGTCAAGGTGCATAGTACCCCGAAACAGCTGAGCTATTTTGACACCTGAGATAAAAATGTCCCATGTGTTTTTTCCTCTAGCTGGTGGTTTTTTAAAAAAAAAAGAACAAAGAGAGATTACCTGAATGAAGTTACCTTACTCTGCCTTACAATAGGTTGGACTTGATTACAACCCTCACTATCTCTGACCATGTCAGTTGGAGCTGATACTGGGGGCCTTTCTGCACTACACTGTTATAATGCTATTATTCCACTTTCAACATCCTGTGGAATTCTGGGGTTTGTAGTTTACTGAGGCCAAAATGCTCTCTTACTTGCAAAAAGGCATTGGATTCTAATAAGGAAATCAAAGCATGAGAAAGTACCCATGTCATTATCAGCTGCTTTTTTTAAAACCACCTCTTACTAGATTTCAGGGAAGTGAATCATTAACTCTATAATTGCTGGACTAAGTAAAAAATGGAACTTTCACTGAAGGTTAGAGAATTTTCTGCAAGGGATAATGGATCAAAGACATGGAGATTTTAAGAGCATCATTGGAATCATGAGGCAAGAATTCAAGGAACTGAAGCAAGAGATAAGAAGAGACGTACGGAAGATACAGCAAAAGACATAAAATTGGACATGAAAGCAAATCAAGATGAAAAACAGGAGGCAAGACAAGAACAAGTAAAAACAGCATTCATGGAGAGTGTTCCCACTTTAGGGGGGATTTATGATCAGGAGGTTTTACTTGGTAAAAGGGAGATTTCACCCCAAGGAGGGCAAAGGGGGGATGAATTTAATTGGGACATGTATGCAAACTGAACAAAATCAAAACAAAACAACAAGAAGGAGGTTGTCCTCAGACTGTGATTTCATAAAGTTATATGTGAGGACTGATTTCTGTGAAATTGAAGGAAATGGAAAGATGTCTGAAATAAGAGGATAGTGTTTTTTAAATATTATATATGAAGCAATCAGAGAAAAGATGCTTTTCTGCAAAGTGGGGAGTTGAGTACAAGATTTGGACAAAGCAGGTAAATATGGATATACATCTAGGATGACAAATGGATTGGTCTATGAATTATGCAATGGTTTTTAGACTATAAAATAATATAGATGTATCTGGAAGCCAATGGTACTATAGAACATGTGATAGGCTCACCGTTCTAATTAGTGAATATATAGTTACAGATTTTGGATATGATACTGGATTGTGTTTAGAATGATATAGATACATCTGGAACTATTGACTGATGAAAGTAATAAGTAATTAAGTCAGCAGTATTTAGAAAAAATAGTAGCATTATTATCAAGCAGTATCAATGTTATTTACTATGTTTTTTTAAATAACGCAAGTTATGTTGCAATAGAATATAATAGAGAAATATGGAGATATGGTGTTAGGTATGTTAACAAAACAAGTTTACATGCTTTCTTTTAGAAAAGGTTAGATTTTATTTTATTTTATTTTGAGAAAGAGAGAGGCTTGGAACAAGGGGTAGGCTACACTTTGTCTACACTTTGTTTTTCCTTTCCTTTCGAAAGCTTTAAATGTCATCACAAGCACCTTAAATTTAGTCCTGAAGCATATGTCACACAGCACAAGTCTTTTAAGACTGGTATTGTAGGCTGCCTATTTCGTATTCCAGTCTTCTGAGGCCAACAGTTTGTTCATTGTAAACACATTCTTCAGGCAACCAAAAAGACTACTGTACACATGGACATTATCTGATGGCTAATGTAGAAATCAAACAGACTATATAACTGGAAGCAGAAAATAGAGAAGCTCCATTCTCTCTGCAAAAGTAAGACCAGGAACAAATTGTGGCACAGACTATGAACTACTAATATTCAAAATTAAAGTTAAAGAAGAAAAAGAAACCAATCCCTCATGTCAAAATGTAACCTGAAGAATATTCCTGAAGAATTTAAAGATATTGTAAAAAGTAGATTTGCACTATTAAGCCTGATTGATGGGGAGCCAGAAGAACTTTAAACTGAACCCAGAGACATTGTCAGGGAAGAATGCAAGGACTCTACCTGCAAACAAAAAGAAAGAAAAACCTCATTGGATGACAGATGAAACTCTCCAAGCAGTCAAGGAAAGAGAAGACGCAAAAGTAAAAGGAGACAGAAATAGGGTCAGAAATCTGAACACGATGGTTCAGTGACTTGTGAGAAGGAACAAAGAGAACTATAACAATTAGTGTAGAGAAATAAGATCAGACAACGAACATGGTAGAACAAGAACCTTCTTCCACAAGAACTGAGAAATCAAAGAGAAATTTAAACTAAGAATAAGGATGGCATATGACCAGCAGAGGGGCACAGTACACGATCAAGAAGAAATAAAAAGACAATGGAAACAAGACACTAAAGAACTATATAAAAGAGATGAAAGGGTAACAAATTCATTCAAGGAAGAACCATTTGAATATGCATCCACGATTTTAGAAAATGCAACAGAAGCTGTACTCAAAATGCTTGGGAGAAATCAATCACAGATGCTGTATGACTAGAGATGTTTTAAGCTACAGAGATAGAATCCACTCAAATTCTAACTAAAATCTGCCAACAATAAAACAAAACGATGGTCCACAGATTTGAAATGCTGATATAAATTCAAGTCCCCAAAAAAGGAGACACCAGGGTCTATAGTAACCACTGAACTCCCATGCAAGCAAAGTGACGCTTAAAATTTTACAACATAGATTTTCACTATATATGGAGTGCAAAATGCAAGATGTTCAAGCTGGGCTCAGAAAAGGATGAAGCAATAAAGACATCCAACATAATGGATAATGGAGTGCTCCAAAGAATTTTAGAAGAAAATCAGTCTGTGCTTTATAAATCATAGCAAAGTCTTTGATCATGTAGATCATGAAAAAACTATGGGTCACTCTTAAAGAAATGAGTGTGTCACAACATTTGATTAACCTTATACATAACCTTATTTGGGACAAGAAGTCACTATCATGACAAAATTTGAAGAAACAAAATGGTTTCCAATTAGCAAGGGAGTCAGGCAAGGCTGCAGTTTATCATCCCATCTGTTTAACTTGTGTGCTGAACATATCATATGTAGAGCAGGATTAGACCCAGAGAACGAAGACACATGAAAATTGGAGGAAGGAACATTAACAATTTTAGATATTTAGATGTGTAGATGACACCATAGCAGAAAATAGCAAAACCCTAGAATGACTGTTGGCGAAACTTAAGGAGTAAAGTACAAAGGCAGTTTACAGTCGAACATTAAGAAAAAAAATAATGACCACAGACAATCTACATAACTCTAAAGCAGACAGTGAAGACATTTTGATGGTCAAAGATTTCCTACAACTTGGTTCAGTTATAAATCAAAATGGAGACTGAAGTCAAAAAATAAAAAGAAGACTGAGGCCATCTCTGTACTACACTGTTATAGTGTTATTATTCCACTTTCAACACTCTGTGGAATTCCAAAAAGCTCTCTGGCTGAGAATTCCAAATGCCCCTCCCTAAACTGCAAACTCCAGGATTCCACAGGATGTTGAAACTGGAATAATAGTACTATAACAGTGTAGTGAGGAAATGGCCTGAGATTTGGGAAGGCAGTTGTGCAGGAAGAATACATAACTGAATATCAAAGTTAGGTCTGCCCATGCCTTTGTATATCTGATTTCTATATATGGTTGTGAAAGCAGGGCAATGAAGAAAGCTGATAGTAAGAAATCAACTCACCTGATGCTGGTGGAGAGATCTGTGGATACCTTAGTCTGCCAAAAAGACAAATAAATGGGTCCTAGAGCAAATGAAGCCTGATCTCTCTCTGGAAACCAAGATGACTGACTAACCTGAGGTCATTGTACTTTTGAAACATCATGAGAAGATACGACTCACTAGAAAAAGACAGTGATGTTTGGCAAGATAGCAGGCAGCAGAAAAAGAGGAAGGTCTCATTACAAGTGCACAGACTCAGTCAAGGAAGTCATGTTTTTGAGTCTGCAAGACCTGAGAATGGGTGTTGGTAACAGGAAGGCTTTTCAGTTTCTCTTTCATACGATTGTCATTAGTTGGAGCCAAATATGGTATTCCATTCAGCAGTTGAATGGCTACATTTTGCACTAGCTGCAGTTTCCAAATCTTTTCCAAGGACAATCCCATATAAACTACAGTAGTTTAATCAGGTGGTTATCAAAGCATAATTAAAAATTACATTTTCCCCTTCTAATATTTATTTATTTGTTAAAATATTTACACTCACTCTGTTTGTACAAAGAGATCTCAGGGGGGCTTACAAATGGCATTAAAACAGGTTAAATGGGTTTTTAAAAAGTAAGGAAATTTAAATATGGTAAAGACATGTTAAACAATACAATCAGTTATTGCAGATTTAAACATTTAAAAGTTTTTAAAACTATATGTAACAGTCTTTGGATTGAATTAATGAGACCCAGAGGCTTTGGTAAACGGTCCTTCTAATGCAACTACAACTGAAATATACTTTCTACTTATTAACTGTAACTATACATATTAACTCTTTTCTATTAACCTCCCTATCTCTGCCTATGGAGACAGGAGACCACCAAAAACATGAACAGAAACAATATAAGATTCATCCATTTTCAGATAAACCATGTATTGCTCCATTCTGCCCAGACACACGTCCTTTTGCAGAAATACTTGTTTAGCCAGTGGGAATTGCAAAGATGAGATCTTACCTGGACAAATACTACCATATCCCAGACAGACTTTACCAAGATGGTGTCAGTACGACACTGTTTGAGCTGTTTGTATTCTGGCACAGTCACTTCAAAAAGGTCCGCTGTTTCCTGTAGCTTTTTCATTTCTGCCTCCAACTTTGCAATGGCTTTGTGAGTCTGCAAGGATGCCATTTTGAAGTAAGTTACCAAGCAAGTACCCCTGAGAGTTTTGCTTACACATTTTCAAGATCCAAAGTATAGATTGCTCAGATAAAAATGTTGCCTCTGTCCCGCTCTACTTTGAATGAGCGTTGTGGAAAGAGACTGCTAACTGATAGTTTATACTAGACTCATATATATATGAGGACATTGTTATAAGGCACTCTGTTTAAGAGATCAACCTGTCTTTGACACAGTAGTCAGCCTTTGTTATCAATGACAAAATATACAAGACAATCTTCTAAATGCTGTATGTCTCTAAAACAAGTGTGGGCATATTGTGGCCTGGAGGCCACATGAACCCCCCACCCCGAACTCCACTTTTATGGCCCCTGAAACCATAAAAGACATCATTTTCTGTCATAATTTTGAGAGGGACAGCTGAGGGAAAAGGAGGTATTTAGGCTTGCTGGGGGAAGGACTGGGGGCAGATTTGACCCCTATAGTTCTCACAGTCGCCCACCACAGCAAGGTAAAGACCTAGCTCAAAACTGTTTTGGAGACTGAGTTGGGGTATGCAATGCTGAAAGAAGTGCTCACCTTCTTTTAATTTACATGTTTTTAATTCATTCGGGGTTATTTTAAATTCATTTAATTTTTTATAGACAACAGACTCTATGTCACCATAGCAAAACAGCAGAATACAACTGTGTGACATTTTCTCAACCCTAATGAAAACAATGAATCAAAATGTGTTGCACAATACAATCTATTTCTGTTTCCTAAGCATCTAGCTGAAGCTCAGCTGCTTCTTTTAACCTTTTTTTTTTTTTAAGAGGTCCATTTTTGGTCTATTCCTTCTTTCCTACTGATTGAGAAAAGATTTCCAGGTCGTGTCATTGATGCATTCAGGCTTATGTTTTGGAAACCCCAAGTCACAATGGGCAAAGGAGGACCTTTCAGAATCTTCCCTGCAAAGGCTGTTCTCAAACCAGTCTTGCAAAACTGACTGGTAGAAAATCCCATAGTATATAGCATCAGGTTTTGAGTCCTGTTGGAATTTTCCCTGAGACATCAAACGTTAAGTAAGGCTTTCTGCCTTTTTCTTGGACCTGTTCACATCCTTTTCACAGCATAACTGTACAGCAGTACAAAACAGAAAATGCACCTGGTGGTGCTTTGCTATACAAGGAAAGTCTTCATCCTACTAAATCGTCGTGTGCCGGGTTGCTGTTAAAAGCAAGAGAATCAAGTGATAAAAAATCTAACAGTCTTCTTGCTATATATATTTATTTTAAAGTTGTTGCTAGTATATGTGTTTTAAAACTCTAACTGAAATGTCTGACTGAGATCTTTTGTTACCTTATCCATGCACATATAAGGATCTTCAGCATCGAATCTAAAGATGACTTCATTTTTAAATCTATTTCTAAACTCTTGCTGTTTAACCTGAAAGACACAGTATACAAATGCATATCTGAAATTACATTAAAGGTTAAGCAAATGATCCATCGAGACTATTTAATTTTTCCTTAACTGCCATTCATTAAGTATGTTCCATTTCATGAACCCTGGATCATTTCATTTTAAGTACTCTTATTTTTCTTAAATTTGCTTAAAACTTTATTAGCTCCAGCCTGCATAACCCTGACACACAGCTCACATGTTTCCAGTGGATAAGTATAAAACATTCAAAATCTACATTTGATCTGACAACACCGGTACCATGTATGAATTAGAAGCAGATTAGACATAATTGAAGATAAAGAGGATGCAAGCATCATTCCCATTTGGGGTGAACTGGGCTTTAAATTATCAGATTCATCCAGAATATATTACCAAGAAACATTGAATTGTTATCTTTAGACAGCCTTTTCTAAGAGTTTACAATTTTTCAGTTCAGTGAAGCTTGCTACCAGCTTGTTATCGGAACAAAAAACGAAAAATCATTCGGTTCACAGCACAGAACTGATCTCACCTCGAAAAGTACACATTTTCTTCTGATAACAGACACTTCATTGGACTGTAGAGGAGCCACTTCATGCTTCACAGTGAAGGCAATCTTTTTAAGATTCTTCCACTTTTCAGGTAATTCCTAACAACACAGAGATATTGTTTGTCTGGTGGCATATCAATCCAGCAACCTGTCCTCTCACAAAGGATTGTACACATATCTTATTTTCACCCCACCTTTTCCCTCTTCCTCAGTAGATTTGTACCTTTTAGTATTTACCTGATTCTTCTCTGCAGTCATGCAATCATTGTGCATGGTAATTTAAAAATATTAACTTCGCGGGTTTTTGACTACAACAGTTCATACCAGGACATGGAAGTAATCCATTAGAAATAAGCTGTTACTTGTAATTAAGCCCTTTTCTGATAACTAAGGTGTAACTACATGACATTATAATGTGAACAATTTCATTTCTCTTATGGTGCCATAAATGTAACGCTTAGATACTCTTTATAGTCGTGGGGGCTCACAAAACAGCAGCAGAGGAATGCCACACGGTCCAAGTGTGGGCTTGTACTAAGAAGAGTGTGTTTTGTATTATAGGTCAACAACTCAGAGTAGTGATACTGAAAGTGCTAGACCCTAAGCCATTTGCGACCAGTCCCTGCAAGCTTCCAGGAAAGCAAGAAACAGTTATGACCAATGGCCACAAATATGATGCTGGTCCCAAGCTTATTGAGGAAAAAACTGCTGGTGCCCCATAGGAGAAGCACTGGTTCAGAGCACTCTAATATTTTCAAAGTAATTGGAAATAACTTCTTAGTGACTTCTGAGAAAAAGAAAATAAACTTTTTACAAATGGTTACTGTATCAGCAACTTACTACTGGGGAGGAGACCTTGGAAATAGAACAGTAACTAATTATTGTTTAAAAGTAATTTTTCAATATCTTTTTAGTGCAAAAGACTTCATGTTTACTCAAAAGCAATTAGTCAAAAGCCCAATTTAGACTAAATGGCTGTGGGCACACATACAAGCCCCACCCCCAGATGCCACACAAACACATACATACACAAGTGTAGTTACAGCAGGGGCAAAATGAGAGCATTGTCTACCCAAATCAGAATTCCGATCCCCAAATGAAATTTTTGTTTTAGTCCTCAAATTTCTAGCATAGAATGAGACACTGCAAATTTTTCATACTTAGTTTTAGGTTCATACCTTGATCTTTTTTTTTATTTGCTGTGTTCTCATTCCCTTGGTAACTTTACCTACTCCTTTTCTTTGAATGCCTAAACTGTATTTCTAAATGCTCAAATGAAATTTTAAGTTACTATGACCTGAAATTTGAGAACTGAAGGAAAATTCTTTGTTGGGGGGGTATTCTTATTTGGAGGAGTTCCAGATGATGTTGGACCGCAGTTCCTCACCATTCACTAGGACTGATGAGAGCAGCAGTTCAACAACATCTGGAGGGCCATTTGCTCCCAATCTTTATTTAAAAGACCACTGTTTCTCCCAGATACCTAATTAATACTGCTATCATCTTCCGAGGCCCTTCTCTGAATCCACTTCCACTCTGTAGTGTAGTTTGCAACAACTAGAAAAAACGGCTTCTTGATTGTTGAACTGAAGGGCTTGAATGAATCCAGAGATGTTATTCACATTTCTACTTGGGCAAAGCAGACACATGGAATTTCTCAGATTTCCCCATTCAGACTTCCCTATCTTGCTCCTCCCATCCATCTACCATCAGGAGCTCAGGAAGCACAGAAGGCTATAGTTGGCTGGTGGCATGGAAGGAAAGTTCCACTGCATAAGCAGAATTCTAGGTTATATTCTGTGGATCTGACCCAGGTTATTTTCCAGGTTAAATTCTCTGGATCCAACTCAATCACATTTTTATTTAGACAGGATTTCAGCATACCATATACTGTGGTTTTGATCTGAAGCCGTAGGATTTACTGGGTTTCACCATTTTTTTCAAGTTTAACTGTTCTGCATCATTTTATATTGCTTTCCTTTTTGTTCTGCATTTGACATTTTTAATGAGTATTATGAATGTGTATTTAATGAGTATTATGAACTGAAATGTAGCATAAAAATAATTTAAGTAAGACACACATTCTAATGTGTGCTTTCCCCTATTGTACTATCAAGGTATCAGAATGGGACTGTTTTCACAAATCAATACTGTTTGGGGTAGGGGGGGCAGAGGAAAATCTTAGTGGGAATGCTTAATACACATAACTTTTCCAGTCTACAGATCTGTTTCAAGATTAACTTCTCTCCAACTTTAAAATCTGAGCTATTGATTTTGTCTTTGTTCTGGCAGTTGCACCTAAAGTGTTATCAAAACATTTACTTCTTTGCTGAGATTTCCTTTAAGAAAAGGAAAAAGATTTAGAAAGGCTGAGTGTGATAGAAAAGAGTCAATCAAAATTCTTTTGTTAACCAATTAAAATCAAGCCCCTGCAAAAATTTATAAGATCTTTGTAAGATCTCAGCTCTTCTTCAATGATGATTTGCAGAAGCTGGCTACCTTACAAATCTTCAGTAGTTTTTCAGGGAAACAAAGCAACAGAACTCTAAAATAGAATGTGAGAACTAAGCAATATATTGAAGAATTATATCTGACACAATCAGCCTTTTAAAGTAATATTATGTTCTAAAATGTTTAAGTAATTACACTTAAGAGTTGCACTTAAAAATTTTTTCCCTGTTACTCAAAAATAATTAAAATATTTACTTTCTAGTTACTTTAGTTGTCTTTTTTAAAACAAAGGCAGAACACAGCAGTCCATTTGGTGAGGTCACATCCTTATAATTATGAAAGTAACTTTAACGTTACACTTGGACCATGCAAAGAGTGAAGATATTCTTCATTAAGTTATCACTGTAAGGTAATTTAGTTACATATTACTAGGTGACACAACTAATTACAAGCAACTCATGGTTTGCAATTAGTTTATTCCAAACTTTGGGTAACATATAGCCATCATGACTAATAGCTATTGATGACATTATTTTCCATGAATTTGACAAGTCCTCTTTTTAAAGCTATCTAAACTAGTGGCTGACATCACATCTTATGGCAGCAAATTCCATAAATGACTAACAGCGTGTTTCACCTGTCCTCATTTTTCCACCAGCTAGTTTTATTGAATGAAAGAGGGAGAAAAACTTTCCGTCTATCTACTTTAGCCATGCCAGAAATACTTTTATAAATCTTGAGCATATTTTCCCTTAATCAGCATAACTTAGAATGTTGTTTTCAAGAAGAAGAAGAGAATGATGTGCTGAAGTCATCCATAAGTGCGCAATGGTGAGATAATGTTCTTGGTCACAATGTACCCTGACTTCTAGGGGTCCCCTGGGGGACACCTTGATTGCTTCAAAAATGCAAGGACTGAGGGAATAGTGAAGCACTGGCTATAGCAGAACAAGGGGCAGGGTAACCCACTGAGACCTTCAACCCAATTTTTATGGGGTCAGACCAAGCAGAAGCCAGACAATCGTGTCAATAATGAAATTCATTAGCAAATATGTTCCCACGCACAAACACAGTCACTTACTCACACACACAAGGACTATTGAGAAGGGAAAGAGGTGAAAGCTTATAGTGGATAATGCAGAGAGGGTGTAAGGGCGGTAATACTGCACCGGAAGTCCTCGGTCCAGGAAGTGGCGAGAAAGAAGGAGCTCAGTGAAGAGAGGCGGCTGAGGGGAGCACTCAACTAACAGAGTGCTGGTCTGCTAGCATAGCAGGGGAGTTCTCCGAAGAGGGTCTCAAAAAGGGGGACTACTTATATGGCAGAATGTACCTCGGGGGCAGAGCCTTTCCCAGAGAGAACAATGGCCAAAACAGAAGAATACCACACAATAGCAACTTGATGGCTTGCATGATTGTTTCATGTAAATGGACCTCCTCCTCCTAGAATTTGCCGATGCAAGTGTCGCTCAACAGAGGAAAACCTGATAATCCCCTCAAGTTGGCTTTGTGGCTGAGGACCCTTTGTTTGTGTGAACGTACCTTGCCTGAGGTCTCCTTGGGAAACATGACTGGGGATCTTCCTGGCCTTGACCTGTGTCCAGTCACTTGACCTATTTGTTTATGCACCCCAGGCAACCTCTCTGGCATAGCTGATATTTTTGATATTAATTTTATATCCCCCTGGGTTCGGGTTTGCCAATGGGGGTAACAACAAAACATCATTTTATAACTACTCTGCTAGGGATTGTTCCCAGTGCATCATTCCACTACTACTCCATTACAGATGGCTTCAGCATGTCTCTCTATTCATTCTTCTTAATGTCATTCTATTCATTCTTCTTAAAGGTAACTTTCCAGATTCTTCTAGGAAGTCCTAAATCTTGGGATCTTTCTTTATATGAAAAATGTCCCAATTTCTACCCCTCTGCCTGATCAATTTGCTTCTCCATTTCTGCACCCCCCCCCAGTTTTACAAGAAAGGTATAGTCATACCATGGTTTTGTATGTTCTCAAAAATGAACCAGTGTTTCCAAGCAAGAAATGTACCAGTGTTTCCAAGCAAGAAAAGATAAAAAGACACAAAGTATAAGAAAAAATGAATAGGAAATATAGATTGTGTTTAAAGCGTCAGAGGTCTGGTGCCTTCTTTCTCAAACTGGTGCTTTCCAAACATGTTGGAATACAATTGTCACTACCCACAACCACAATGGTTGTGATGTCTGGGAATGATGGGACATGTAATCCTCTGATATCTGCTGCAATTGAGCTGAGTTGAAATTATATCTGAGTAGAAATTGAATTGACAACCAGCCATATAAAACAGCCCCTGAATTGAGTCTGGACACCTGGCCATCTTGCAAGAAAAGCTATTTCCAATAGCTAAGTCAGAATGCATTTGCTAAATCATACAGCTGAAAACTGGATTCTTATAGGATGCAAAATTTGTCACTCACATGGTCTGAGAATTTTAATATACATAGGCAATCTACTGACAATGAATCCATAAATGATGGCACAAAGGCATTTCTGTCTACAAATTGCACCTTAAAAAGCAATATTTCCATAGTTTAAAAAATGTTTTCCAATGAAGTACTCACAGTAAATGAGAATTTAGAATGGAAAAATAAGCCAATCAAGTTGACAGGCTTCCAACTTCCATACCAAACATGAAGTCTATTCATATCTTGAGGCGGGAGGCAGAATCACACAACAAAGGGAAAAGAAAACCAGAAAAACCCAGTACAGTTATGTAGAGACTGGGGCCCTTATGAAAATATGGCCTTGATAAGATTGCAACTGTTTTGTTGTGTCGGTTAAATCAAGTATTTAGTTCAATATTGGTGGCAGTAGCCTGTTCAGTCTATGTAATCCTTCTGTCTTGTTAAAACCTTTTCTAAAGAGAAAAACTTCCTGTAAAAAAAAATCTCTCTGGGAATTATGTTTATCTATAGTTTTCATTGGTATTATATTATATTGCTTTATTTATTTCCACCCCCACTTTTTTTCCAAAGCTGGTACTCAGGACTAAGACTCTGCAGACCAGGGGTTGAATCCCCCCTCAGCCATGGAAACCCACTGGATGACCTTGGGCAAGTCACACCCTCTCAGTCTCAGAGGAAGGCAAAGGCAAACCCCCTCTGAACAAATCTTGCCAAAGAAAATCTCATAATAGGTTCACACTAGGGTTGCTATAAGTTGGAACTGACTTGGAGTCACACAACAACAGGAGTTAAAAGGCATGGAAAACTATCTATTAAAAGGTAACACTTACAAAAAAATACTAAGAAAAGCTTTTTTCATGTGAAACATCCAGTTTGCAAAAGTCTGTTGAAATAAAACAATCTTCATCTGCAAATGGAAGGACAGCAAGGCAGGAGCTAGCCCAGCCTCCATAAGAAGGGAGTCCCAGAGTCTAATAGCTTGTCAGAGATAAGATGGAAAAAATACCTTTAGTCTGCACACAGGCTAAATAATGGCTGAGTTCCTGTATCGGGAACTTACATAGCTATGACTCTGTAGCTATGTTTACCAAGACTAGCCTCCCCAAGCCAGTTTGTAGCCCATGCAACCTCCCTGCAACATAGCCATTTCCAGGTTGACAGAGTGCAAGGAGCAATGTGTCCAGCTATTTTCCTGAAACTGGTCATGCTGCAACAGATTCCTCCCAGGGACCTCCCAAGGTTCTTTGGACATCCCTGTGTGTGATGTCCTTGTGGCACATCCTCCAGATAATAGTAAATAGCTGGATACATCATTGTAGATCCCCTTTTGCTCTGACAACATGGAAATGGCCATGTGGGGGAGAGCTACATGGCTTGCAAGGTGGGTTGAGAAAGACTTCTGATTGCTACATCATCAGAATAGATTTCCAGCCTATATAATGAAAATGTGAAACTGAATTGTGACAATGTAAGGCAGAGTATAATATCATAACTAACTGGATGCCAACCAAGCTTAATTTTGCCTGGGGATACTGTCAGGCACGAGTGGCTGTGAACCAAAAAGTATGTCAGCAGGGCTCAGGAGTCTTATGCCATTTCCGCACTACCCTGTTACTGTGCTATTATTTCACTTTCAACATCCTATGGAATCCTGGGGTTTGCAGTTTAGGGAGGGGCATTTAGAAATCTCAGCCTGAGAGCTCTTTGACCCCAGTAAACTACAAACCACAGAATTCCACAGGATGCTGAAAGTGGAATAACAACACTATAAAAGTGTAGTGCAGAAATGGCTTTACTTTCTGCATCAGAATGGTCCCTTATATATAAAGGGATACACTGATTTGAGCCATGCTGTCTGCACATTAGAAAAGATAACAAAGACCTTGGAGTTGCCCATCATCCATTCATGCCTGGGGAACAGACTGAGCAACAAGTCACAGATTTTCCCACTATTGTGATATGTATCAAATTACAATTATTATTGCTAAATCAGCATCCATACATATTGATCAGCACATAGACATTTTACACAGATAGATCACCACATATAAATTCTATCCAAATCTTGGGCAATTAAAACCCAAATAAATTGGAGAAGAGGGTGCTTCTCAACCTGAGGAATTCATGTGCAAATGAAGGGGCTGAGTAGATTTGCCCATTCATGCCTTCTTCAGCCCACTCTGGATCCTGACCACCAGTCCCATTTAGACTATACCACCTGTCTCTTCTCCTTTTGAACAAAGTCTGCCTGCCATGGAAACCAATTGCTGACTCAGTCGGATCAGACTATTTTCCCTTCACCCCACTGGGCCCTAATCTTCCCCGAGAAGACATCTGGGTGCAAAAACACTTAATGAAAATTATTTGCTATCAATTGAAAAATATTAGAAAATGAGGGAATACACCACTATTACATCTTTTTTTTTTTTTACCTCAAGCTCCATATAAATATGTTCCGGTAGCTGTTGTCCATAACTTTGTAGCAATTCAGCTGTGGATTTTAAAGGTTTGAAAATGTCTCCACGTGACTGTCGGTCACGGATAGCCATGAGATGCCCCATTATTTCAACCAGAAGTGCATAATCTCCTTCTTTCACTTTCTTTGCTAATCCTTGTTCAGTTTCACGGATAAACGTGGCTAACTCTGTAATGCTAAAAATAAGCAGAATGAAGGAATGTCAGCAGATAATTAGTACGGAACTTGACATTTTTGTTAGCTTTCCGTTAGGGCTTTCCCAGATGTTGGGAGGGGTTGGAATCAGGGTCAAGTATCAATGCATGCTGAGGATAAGCCAATGTGCTATACATGCTGTGCAGAAGAAAATTTCTCTAGGACTTAGACTTAAGAAAGTGATTAGGAAAGTCATTCCTCCTCCAGTACAGGCAAACTGCCATGGTAAGTTGGTTTGTGGTATGTGTCCATTACATCAGTGCAATGTCTGACATTTTAAACTGATCTCATTAACATATTGGTGATTTTGACTATTATTCTCCTTACCATTGTTATTGCTGTTTCTGTTTCTCAAATGCTTTTTTTTCTGGAAAAAAAGGGTTCTCTTGCAGGTAAAGTAGGAATCTTGCCAATAAAATTACTATTCTCATAATCAATGCAAGAAAGTCTCTCAAAAATTCATCAAGCCGCATAATAACTGTTAATCTTTCATTTCTTTTCTATCTAAACTTATCTTCAGCTACTGTGCCAGATTTCCCATTTCTAGCCACCACAGTCATTACAGCTACCACAAATGTCATCAGCTTGTGAATTACCCCCAATACAACTTAAGAGGACCGCTGAAGGCACCATGTCACTTCTACAAGTCATAATCTGAGCTATTATCCCACCCACCATAATTGTTTTCCAAAAGCCATTAAGAACTTTTCAAGTCTTCAGAAGATGGTAAAGCCTGCATTGTTTTTAACTTGGCACTGCAAACATGTAAAACTATCAACTGTTGCTTATTATTTAGGAGAGTCAGGTACTTTAGGTGTAGGATCTTACACTTCGATTCTTGTACAGTGTGATCCTACATATTTCTACTCAGAAATACAGATCATTGAGTTTAATGGGACTTACTTCCATCAATGTGAACATAGCCTTACGCTACTTCTTAATAGAAATACATATGGCTGCACTGTTTTTGCTGGTGGTGTGTGCATTCAAGTCATTTCTGACTTATGGTGAACCTCAAGCAAATCTATCCTGGAGTTTTCTGGGGCTGAGAATGTGTGGTGCACCCAAGGTCACCCAGTGGGTTTCCATGGCTGAGCGGGAATGGAACCCAGGTCTCCAAGGTTGTAGTCCAACACTCAGTCCATGCTGGCTCTCAGTATCTTATATATGAGTGTGTGTGTATATGTGTGTGTGTGTGTGTGTGTGTGTGTGTACGAAAAACAAACAGGAATTATGCAAATTATCATAACATTCCTAATTTTCTGTTATTTTAAAAAATACTTCTATGCACAATCAACCTAAAATTTCCACTGATTCCAGTGGAAATGAATTGAGCAATAAGATTGATTTACTGGTACTTGCTCTTAGATAAGTTTTTAATGGGTTTGTTTTGCAGTCTTTTTTCTCAACCTGTATAGTATGTTACTTACAGCAGACTTTTAATGAAGAGATGTCCAGATGTGTTGACCTACAACTCCCATCACCATTCAGTCCTTGAATATGATAAAGAGGTGATGGTACTTGTAGTCCAGTACATATGGAGGATTTCTTGGTGAGCCCTTTAGATCCTTCCCAACACAAAAGAACAACAACAACACGGAAAAGCTAGCTCTTTTCCCAAAAAAAAGATATATCTAACAATTTCCCATTAGAAGAAAAAAAGAATCTTAAGGTGTTATGTGCTCCTTTTCTCTGGTGTTGGAATGCCTATGATGATGGAAAAACCGTGCAAAATATTATACATTATATATTTATCAAAGCTCTAAAGAGTCTACGACCTAGACAGATTCTGCTGAAAAGGTCTGGTGAAAAGCCAAGCTTTAACCTGCTCCAAGTGATGTCAGTGCAGGAATGGAACCCCGTGGCACCTCACCACTCAACAGTCATGGGGTTAGATAGAAATCTGCCAGTGCCCTCAGTGTATTCAGCCCTGCAGGCAAAAGAACCAGTCTAACATCCTCATTCCTCCAGGGCAAGTGGCTGGTCAGGGTGATCAAGGCTTTCTGTACTAAGACTCCAACCTGAAACTAAACTGAAATAAGGCTGGACAATCAGTCCTCTAAACATGCTTGAAATACTGAGCAGGAATTTCTGCAAAGCGAATGCCTATGCCGTTCCGCTGACTTCTACACATGTAGGCTTCAACATGGACAGAGAACCCGTGGAACAATGTCACGTGGTGATCATAAACACAGGCTTTCCTGTTGCAAGCACTCACCTTTGAATACTAGAGGCAGGCTGGAGAAGAATGGCTTCAAAGGTAATTAAGAGATGGACTACTGAAGCACCAGACAGAGACAGTCCCCTTCAGAAGGTCACCTGTGATCACAGGTAGGGTTTATATGATGGGTGGATACCAAGCAACACATGGTCTGCCTGCAGCTCAGCATCCCCATTTTAAGGCTCCCAGGGTACCCATGATTGCCAAAATAATGCTGAGCCCCACCACCATCAGCACATGACGAAAATCAGTGTCAATGTCTTCCATTCCCTTCACTTCCTGTCAGTTTGGGAGGAGAACAGACACTTTGTTTTGCTGTTTCACAGGGACCTATGGAGAGAGAAGTTGCTCTGGCAACCTTTTGCACCAGAGGGAGCTGCTCAATGAAGTGAATTGCACTGGCATCTAATCTGGTGGTAGCTGCTGACGTTCAAGTGTGGCAGAGGAATGCAGCCTGCATAGACTTCTAGTGGTAGTGCAGCTCCAGGCCAATGCAGCCCTCCTTCTCCCAGACTCCAGCAGTTGCCATTCCCTGGTTTTGCATACAGGAATATTTTGTTGGAAGCAAGGCCATAATACTCCATGGCACTTTTCATGAAAGGAGGTTTTTCTTAACATTCCTGTTTCCATCATGTTCCATAGTTAACAAAATGAGAAGGATTTTCAAACAGCAGTAAAATTCAAAAGACTATTTAAAAGACATCAAAAGTAGGTTACCTTTGGGTGACAGAGTTGAGCAGATGCTCCTTAAACATCCAGCTCCATTTTTTAATCATATTCATCAGTGATAACTTAAAAGGCTTAATATCAACTTGAAACCAGCCATTAAAAGTGTTCTGATTTTCAAATTCGCTGACTTCTTTATGTAGCGTTTCATAAATGCTGATCTTAAGGAATGAGATATGAGCACAGTTCTGAGTTTTTATTTAGAAGAACTACATAATCTAAATAGTTAACAGAACACAATAAACAAAAACTGGCAAAAAAATAAAAATTGCTAAGTACCTGTTGTTTAAAGTGGTCTAACTGTGGGGAGCATTTCTGAAGTTCATGGTCTGGATATAATTCCAGCTCTTCAGTACGAAGAAATCGTCCATAGAGAAGGAACTGCTTCATAAATTTGGCTTTATCATCCATCCATAAGTGGCTGTATTTCTTAAAGTAGCTTTGATATTCCTGGGCATTAACAATTACTGAGCGCACCCTGCTCATGAGTTCCTGGTGCATTTCTTTCAGTGTATCCATCCGGTCTACATCATGCTAAACGTGAAAATAAAACCATAGAGATGGGCCAACGATTTAATCTGTACTGTGGAAAGACATTCAGATTTAATCTGGAAGCAAGACCCTGGGCCAACTCCAAGTGTGTAAACTAATTTCATGGTCACTACCAAAAAGGAGGAGGAAGAGGAGGAGGAAGAAGAGGAGAAGGGGGGAGGGGGAGAGGAAGTAGTAGTAGTAGTAGTAGTAGTAGTAGTAGTAGTAGTAGTACTGGAGGAAATAAGCTCCACAATTCAGAAAGATCTTTTAGTCACATTAAGCACAATAAGCGCAGGAGGACACAATATAAGTCTCATTTCAGATTCCCATTTGGGCTCTTCCTTATAGGAGAATGCCTCCTCTTTCTGGAGGCTTCCAGGAAGATTATTTCTCCATTTTAGACAATTTTTAAAAAACCAAGACCTGAGAGCCAAAAGCATCCTATAAAAATGGGCTGCAATTTATACCTCACCATTGTACTTACCACTCCAATACAGTTTCTCTGGGTTCACTGTCTTTTGACGGTTCTGCTGAATATGGCCTAAATCCTACCATTAGTCCCAAGCAGTGCTGAATCAACAGAGTTTACCTCCATGTTGACTCACCATTCAATGGTGGATTCAATAGGTCTACTCAATAGGGCTAAACAATAGAATTCAGGCCTGTGCATGGAGCAGGATGCAGCCCACTCAGTGCCTCCCAAGAACAGGGATGGATGAAAGAAGCATGGAGTGGGGAGTATAAGGTTACAAGTGAAGGATGAAAGAATGCAGGGAGCAAATATAAGAGAAGATGAGTTTAATAAAAAAAAAACTGTGATAGGCTTGTGGGGGGAAAACAAGACAAATTCAAAAAGCCCTTTACTTAGAGCAGGGTTGAGCAACTTAGGTACGTAGGCTTACAGGCTAGTTTATACCCTTTCCAATCCCACTGTGCATCACCAATATTCAGAGGTGCAGTAGAAGACAGAAGTTTGACAGGGGAACCATTGCTAGTTTATCTAAATCACATATCCGTGCTTTTAAAAAAATGTGTGGAGCATCCTTCTGTTTTACTTATTTTAGAGGAGATTCAGAATTTTGAAAAGCTTTTAGAAGCATGACTCCCAAACAAGTTATGCATCTCCTGTGCACCTTGTTTTAGCACAGAATTGTGTTAGAAAATGTGACAGAGAAACTGAAAGTGTATTTACCCTCACCTTGCAAAAAGGAACTGGGTTTTGCCCATCTCTGAGGTAAGAGACTCTGAATCATACACTTCTGCCAGAAATGCAGAGACTAAATCATGATAACTTCCAGAACCAGCATCTTTACACAGCTGGAGAAATGATGTATTATGGCACTCCCAATACAGGGAAAATCACAAGGTCAAAGTATCCAAAATTTCAAAAGAGAAAAAGGGAAAATCAAACTGATAACGCCAAACTATGACTCTGTCTATTACCCGTTGTGGCTAAGATCAATAGGATTGCACGCTTTCTCAGCCCTCTGCTAAAATGGAGTTTTTCACTTGTAAAATAGAAGCCAGAATGTCAAGTTGTAAAAACCACACCAGTCATGGTCCTTACAGAGTTGTTTCATCACTGGCAGATTAGATCAAAGCTACTCATGCAGCTGCTTGGACAGACAAGAAAAGCTTATTGAAATGTCTGCCCAAGCTGATAGAGGTTAAAGTAAAAGATAATGCACATATTTGTGACTATACCTGATAAGTGTCATGCCCAAGATACTTAGTCACTCTATTGATATGTGATGCAATCAGGTAAATGTTTTGGATTAGACTTTCCACCATATCAGAAAAATTGCCATTGACAGTGTGGTCCAGAGAGGGTTTAAAAATCATCTCGTTGCCATTAAGGAGAAGCTGAACTTCAAACAAAGGGATGGATTTTGATGTCGTCTCTGTGTTTTCTAGCAGGTACTGGAGAGAGCACTTGATAGCCTTGAACAGCCCATCTGAAACCATGCAATCAATATATTCAGTATAGGCTCTCCATTCATCAGAAAGAGGATCTGCCTGGAGAAGATCTTGATTGTCCTGGAGAAAATGAGCAGAAGGAATAGGAACTTAAAATCCATAGCTCCCAACATAGGCTTATCCTATGCTGGTTAATTATCCTCTTCAACATAAAGGAAGCTTCTCTTGGAGAAGGAAAAGTTTCCTTCTTTTCCCATTGCTTACAACACAACGGCCTTGAATGATGCTCTAAGCAGACAAGTATAACATCAAGGCCTGGCAGAGGCTTTCTCGCAGAGGTAATGCAAGATGTAGATGCTAAGCTTGCGTACCTTATTTGCATTGCATCCAGCTAATAAAGGCCAGCCAAAGACATTTTGCTGTCTGAGCCAGATACCACAAATCATATTCCTCCTCAATTCTATCACAATACACAGAACCCAACTTAAGTTGGCATAGCACTGCCCCATCCATTGCAGTAAAAACACAACATTGATAAATTAAATAACTAATAATTTGCTGCCCTTTCATTTTGCCCCAAATCTGTTGCCTGAGAAAGCTGCCTCATTCTGCCTAATGGTAGCGCCAGCCCTTCAACAGACGGTTTTTCTCTGTAATCTGGTAATCTTGTGTGTATCATCCAGATATCTAACATGAATGTTCTAATATGAGATTACAGAATCATGAATTAAATGCAGGGGGGAAATCTATTGGGGAATGGGAACCTCGTTTGGCCAAAATGTGTCTGCCACCTAAGGCATGACTGACATTTTCAAAGGATCTTCACAATCATCCTGTAAAACATGTGAGTTTGATAAACTATGACTTCCAGATGAGTGGTTCTTTCAATCCACTCTGCCATGAAAGACTTTTAGAGAGCTATCCAAGGTGCTGGAACTCTTTTGGGGATAGGTTTCCTTATGCTGAATCCCTTTAGAGTTTGGAATGAAACCCAGAGGACAATAATCACACCACTGACAGAGAAGCCATTGGCTGTCCCTGAGTCCAAAATCAACTAATCAGCTTTCCTGACTTCCGCCATGTTCACAACCCCTCCCCCTGTCCAAGCACAAATGCACCATACTGCACTGACTTGCCATGACAGTAGAATCTAGTGTTTGGGATATATACCTTGTTCTCATGCAACATGCACAGAATGGTTCTTTCAACCGTCCCTACCTACTGTTGCATTATGTGGATGCATAATGGACTCCTTGCTCCACAAATTTCTCACAGCTCTTGTGTGTGTGTGTGTGAGAACGCAAACTGTTACAAACTTGTTGTTATGGCTAGCCAGTTCCATGGGAAACTTTTCCTCAGCGTTATCAGCTTGTCCGGAACTGGCACACAGCTGCGCCATCATATGTGTTTTTGCTACATGACATGTTGTGGCTATGAACTTGTTATTCACGCTTGTTGTCGTGAGGTGAAGGTGCCTAAAGCATGTTTACTGCATATCATATAAACCCCATGCCTTGTGTAAAAGTCTCGCTGTTCTTTTCTCTTTGCTCTCTGTTGCTGAACCTGCCATGATGTTGGGCAGTTTGAATTTTTCTTCTGTAACTTAGGTAGTTTGAAATTCTCTTACCAATAAACATAGTTAATTTTGCCAGTTTGACTTCAGCAGTGTTTTTTTTTCCCCCTAGTTTCCCAAGAGCAGGCATAAGCCTAAAGCAAGCAGGAGTTTTTATTTTTTTTTATCAGCGGGAGTTCTAACTCCTGTTTTGCAACAGGGGAGCAGAGGATGGTTTCGAGCCATCGACCTTTTTTTGGGGTCCTTTTTAAGTTATGCCTGCTGAGGAGTGTTTTTGAATAAGTTTTTAGCTGGTTCTACCATGGCTAAACCAGTGCCTGGGGGTTTGCCCCTTGGGCTCAACGGGTCAAACTACCTTGCATGGTCAGCGAGAATGGAAAAATATCTGCAGGCCGAGGGTCTGTGGGGAGCGTTTATGACCCTTGTTTCATTGCAAGGTACAGCAGCTCAGATTCAGGCTGCATCTAGACGAGCCATGTCTATGCTCTTCCTGGCTGTGGAAGATGACCAGCTCACGCACATCAGGGCCCTTTAAATACCCCACGTGAAGGAGGGGTTTTAAACTCGGATTACTTTCCAGTGAATCTGGGAGCAGCAAAGTATCCTTTGTCTCATAGACTTTACAATACCAAATGGCCCCCAGGACCTCAATGGGGGAGCATTTGACATTTTTTTCAGAGCTGTTTTCATCACTCCGAGAGAGAGGCAAGGTTTTGCCTGAGAGTGACAGGGTATTCTGTATTTTAAATTCCCTTGATGCTTCCTGGGAACTAGCCGTTTCTTCACCCCAGTCCGTGCCAAAAAGGGGATTTGGACCTTCCTCCATGGTTTCTGCCCGGTTTATGGGAGGAAGAAGAAAAGCGAGCCAGGAATGCGGCACCTCCCACACAGGCTTCAGCGGCAGAAGTCTGCTCCGGTAAAAAAAACCCCTTCCAGCTGCTGATCGCAGTGAGGAGGGGCTGGTGCATCCCCCATGCTGTCCGGAGATGTTTTCGCTGTGGATCTGCTTCACACCTAGGCGTGATTGCCCATTTCCCTAAAAAGGGGGGGCAAAATGCCAGCAGAGGTTTCAGGGCCAGCAGAGGCAGAGGGAACAGAGGTTTGCCAGGGGACGTCTACGTGTTGCTGTAGCTGTTCCTGAAGGTCCCCAAGATGCAGAAGTCCCAGACCCAGCCTGGCTCCTGGACAGCGGGTTTTCCCAGCATCCCCTCAATTCAAAAGACTTGTTCATGATTTTAAATTCTCCATGTTTCAAAGGTAATTTTGGCAGAGGGAAAATGCTGAGGTTTGTGGTGAAGGGATTGCCTATGTCCCAGCACTTGATATGTGTTTGAAAAATGTTTTGTATGTGCCCTCTCTTATTTCTGTCTGTTATCTGTGGGGCAGCTGACAGAATCTGGGTTTAAGGTTGATTCTGTGGAAAACGGGGGCAAAGTGCTCAAAATGGGGAGGTGTGCTTGGCTACAAAGGGCTGTTCTTCCTTAGCCAAATAAACGGGTGGTAATGTGTATGCTAATACTGCACCACACAATGAATGTTTTTCATCTTTTACATCGGCGCATGGGACATGCTATTTTTCCATGTTAAAAAAGTTGGCAGGTTGCTGTAAAGGGTGTTCTTTGAAGTCTTGTAGTGTGTTCCTTGACTGTGCAATTTGCAAGCAAACCAAATCCAAGCAGCTGCCAGCACCACGGGTTATTTCCCCGTGTGCCAACTGCTCCATTCCAGCTGGTTCATTGTGACATTGTAGGGCCCCTCAGAAAACAACCTAGGGGGTAGATATTTCTGTCTCTTCGTAGATGATTTTAGCGGGTACATTTTCTGCTATGTGTTGAAGCAAAAATCTGATGTGTGTCAAGTCCTCAAGAATTGGTGTTCCCTGATTGAGAGGCAGTTTGGTTGTTCTCTTCAAAAGTTGCAAACTGATAGGGGAGCTGAATTCTTTCAAATAACATGAACAATGGTTCAAAAAGAAAGGGATCATTCACAGGAAACTGCCAGCAAATTCCCGCCCCAAAATGGAGTGGCTGAGCGCAATGCAGGCGTTTTACAAACTCTGATGCACAGTCTGCTAGCTGATGCAGATTCCCTCTGATTTTTTGGGGTGAAGCAGTTCTGACTGCCTGTTACATACACAATAGGCTCTGGAGTAGTGTAATCAATGCAACCCCCTATGAGTATCTGTATAATAAACAGCCTTCCATTGTCACTGAAGGTGTTTGGGATTTTTGCCTGGGTGCACATTCCCAAAAGTAAAAGGAAAAAAGGAGGGCCAGAAGCCCAGCATCTGCGTTTTGTTGGTTATGAAAATTTTTGTAAAGGGTATCGCTTTCATGCTGGTGGTAATTCCTGTGTTGTGTCAAGAAATGCCTCCTTCGGGGAAAACACGCAAACGGGGCACGTGTTCAATCAGCGTCTGAAATTCTTCTTCCTGTATCCAGACAGCCTGCAACGCACCCAAAGCTCAGCCCTCAGTCTCTGCTCCCAGTCCCTCGAGGGTTAAAACAGAGGAGAGAGACTTGCGAAGGAGGAGAGTTTAAGCGATGTGGCTGAGTCTGGCACAGGGGAGGAAGAGCGAAAGTATTCAGTTAAAAGGTCACGTAGTGCTGAGGGGGGGGAAGGCACCCAGAGTCAACCCGTCCTCAGAAGATCAAAAAAAAAAAAAGGCACCCCCCCCACGTCGTTTCCCTGACGCTCAGGCAGTCCGTGTGGGGCAGCTGTGGCTTCTGAGCCGGGAAAGTTTTGCTTTTCTAAAGATTGCCTGAGCGACAGGCTCAGCCCGGGGGGATGCCATGCAAAGTGAGATGGATTCAATTGCTCAGCACAATTTTATTCTCTGTGTAAATTGCCCAAAGGTGTGAAACCAATTGACAGTAAATGGGTTTACAAGCTAAAACCTCTGCTGATGGGCAAGTGAAACATAAAGCGCGTTTAGTAGCAAGGGGGTTTTTTCAAGGTGATGACTAATGAAATCCCAGTCCCACAGTAAAAACACAGTCTATTAGATTGGTGTTTTCCTTAGCAGCCCAAATGAATGCTGTGCTGACACATTTTGATATCACTACTGCCTATCTCAATGCTGATTTGGAAGAAGAGGTTTATATGCTTCAACCTGATGGGTTTAAATTTAAGGAAAAATTTACGTTTGGAAACTGAAACGTGCTCTTTATGGTCTAAAACAATCAGCCAGATGTTGGAATGTTTGTTTACACAATGCTCTGCAGGCGTGTGGTTTCAAACAAAGTGTTGCTGATCCCCCGTGTATATGTCCGAGGGAAAGGGGAAAGTTTAGAAATTCTCCTTGCCTATGTGGATGATTTGTGTTTAGTTTTGCTTTCACAAACTCAAGCACAAGTGTTTGAGAATGGAAATGGGAAAAAAGTTCCAAGTCAAAAATCTGGGTCCAGTTCAAAACTTTCTGGGAATTGAAGTACAACAAGCAAAAAAGGTTTTCTGCTGTGTCAGAAACAAAAGATTGTGAAATTGTTGGAAAAAAGCAACATGTCTGATTGCAAGGCTGTAAAAACGCCTATGGTACCTGGGTTTATGAAAAACATTGGTGATGAAATGTTTCCTAACATACATCTGTATCAATTTTTATTTGGGGGCCTCCTGGACCCTTTGCAAATACCAGCCGCCCTGATATTGCTCTAAGTGTAAACATATTGGGCAGAGCGTGTGCTAAGCCTACCCAGTATCATTGGCAAGGTGTGAAAAAGTGCTTAGGTACCTGAAAGGTTCTTTGGAGTACTGTTTGTGTATTTGCCCAAAGAACAGCCTACATTGGTGTGTTACTCTGATAGTGACTTTGCAGAAGGGTGTTTAGATTTGCAAAAGCACATCTGGTTATGTTATCATATACAGTGGAGTGGTTATTGATTGGAAAGCTAAGAAACGGCGTGTTTATCTTTGTCAACAATGGAGGCTGAGTACGTGAGTTTGTCTACACTCTGTACTGAACTAGAGTGGTTCATACAGTTGTTAAAAGATCTGGAAATCCATATTCCACAATCCGTACAAATATATTGTGATTCACAAGCCTGCATTCACATGGCAAGTTTCCCACAAAATTTCCTCTCGCTCAAAGCACATTGACATCAAGTTTCACAATGTAAAATTGTTTTTGCGAGATGGGAAAAATCTTCACTTATGTGCCTTAGGGAATTAATTTGTATTTTACTAAGCCACTTTGCTGAAACATTTGGTCAGCTGGTAAGCAAGCTGGGGGTTTTTTTAAAACTTCCAGTCCAAAGTGGCTAAAAATTTAATAAAAATTTTGTTCCACAAGGAGTAGGGGAGTGTTCATTATGTGGATGCATAATGGACTCCTTGCTCCCCAAATTTCTCACAGCTCTTTTTTGTGTGTGTGTGTGTGTGTAACAGTTTGGGAAATGTTACAAACTTGTTGTTATGGCTAGCCAGTTCCATGGGAAACTTTTCCTCAGCCAATTTAGCTTGTCCGGAACTGGCACACAGCTGCGCCATCATATGTGTTTTTGCTACATGACATGTTGTGGCTATGAACTTGTTATTACCTTTTTGTCTTTTTAAAGGGGAAGGTGCCTAAAGCATGTTTACTGCATATCAAAAAACCCCATGCCTTTGTAAAAGTCTCGCTGTTCTTTTCTCTTTTCTCTCTGTTGCTGAACCTGCCATGATGTTGGGCAGTTTGGGGAAATTTTTTTTCTGTAACTTAGGTAGTTTGAAATTCTCTTACCAATAAACATAGTTAATTTTGCCAGTTTGACTTCAGCAGTGTTTTGTTTTACTAGCTCCATAGAGCAGGCATGGAAAACCCAAAACAAAGGGAGTTTTTATTATTTTTTATCAGCAAGTTTTTAAACCCCGTTTTGCAACACCTACAAGCATTCTTTTTTTCTTTTTTGGTCCCTTGCACACTTGCTGTCTTGAACGACCATTTCTATTTCTAATAGTGGTGGGACTGGCAGAGTCTACAGTTACTTAGCAGTGCACTCCACCCATGCTCAAAGCACTCTTCCTATTATGATTTTATAATATTTATCAAACTTTTACCAATAGACAATGTTGCTGTGCTGTAACCCCTTCTTTATATTTGACTCTCTTTTTTTATGGCTTTTTCAAATTACATTACCCAAGAGCAGCCACCAGGAAAGCCCCTCTGGAGTTCTTACCAAATGTGCCTGTGTTGGTGATGAAAAAAAAGTGGGAGGAAAAAGTCCTGAAGATGTTAGAACCCGGGAATTCATAGAAAAGGGGATGGTTTAGAAGGTATTATCTTAAGCCCTGCAGGGCTTTATAGGTCATAATAGCACTTTAAATCTGCCTGGAAACAGAAACTAGTGAAACTGTTGCACTGAACTGAGAATTAGGGATTGGCTGAAAACCAACTCCCTCGTTTCCCGATTCCCTTTTTGGTAGCCTCAAAAATCTCCACTATTTTTACAAATGTTGGCAACTCATTTGCATTGTTTCAGTGCTTCCCTTTTTACATCCTCTCCACTACTAGTTTTCCCCCAGATTACTGTCCTCACCCTCACTAGACAACACTGCTGTTTAATCCCATTGGCTGGGGGAACCCAACCCGCATTTGCAAATGCTCACTATGGTGCATTATCACCATGGACCCTAGTAAACAAAATCATGTGGGCCATTGCAATCAGTTGGATTAAAATATAGTAAGGGCAAACAAGGCTTAAAAGGGGGCAAGAACAGAGATGACCACCACCACCCACTAAATTAATAATTTTTAAGCAGAGCAGCATGCAAAAAAAGGGAAAGGATTAAAAAGTTAGCCTTCAATTAATAGATGAAACCACTACATCAGGGATGGGGAAATGGACAGGTCACAGGGATCTGATGCCTCCCCTATGACATCAGCCCTGTGAAAGCTCTATCACCTTCCTCCAAAACTGCATGTGTCTGTTGTCCAGTCTTGTTATCCCTCCCTCTCCAGACATGGGCAAGTGAATTCCTTTTATTTTTACCTACAACAGAGATGCATGTGAAAACATTTTACTATCTATCATGATCAACAACCTCACTTGGCTATTTCCTTTCTAAAGTCATGTTCCTTGACCCAGTTCATTGCAACCTGGAGCATCCAATTAGAACATGGAGAAGTGTAGTTCATCCTGCAATGTGCCAGGTTCCTAATTCCCCGGGTTAAAAGGGCCCACTGGAATCATTTAAAAAGCATAGTCACCTGTACTAACTGGTGGATCCTCCTCCCCCTCTCTTGAACAATTTCATATTGCTGACACATTCTTTCCTTGTAATCAAGAAAAACATCAAAGGGGGGCAAGAAAAAATGTTTCACTCAGTCTATGCAGAAGGGTCTTAAAAATCCAAATACCCCCTTTGCTCTCTGGGGTTGCTGCCTACATTTTGAACAAGCTGTCCAGTCTGTTCAATAAAAGGCCATAGGTCTTCATTCTGCCAGGTCAATGTGTCAAAAACAGGCTTTAACTGTAGGTCAATTCTCCCAATTTCATGTGCTTAGGGTTTTTCTTCCTCAGGCAAAATTGTCCTCCTTATCTGGTTATACTGTCTTGTAATTACATTTAAACATCCAAGGTACTAAAAAAGGGAAAGAATCAAATGAGCATGATGATGATGTATCTATTTTTTTAGTGATAACAAACAAAATGTATACCAAATCATTCATTATTTAGAGATCTCTTTGCATCCAGAGATACACAGCATTTCAAAAAATCCACAGTTAACAAGTGCCATGATACATCTTTACAGTTCTGCTGTACACAATTAGGGGCCAGAATCTGCCCCTTTTGGGGTGAAGTATGGAACATGAGATCCAGCCTCCATTAGCCATGAATCAGTTAGGACCGCCCAAAAGCTAGGCCTCTGCATTCCTCGGGAAGGGCAAGGGCAAGAGTGAAGATGCTGTACCCCCTCAGAGGTCTGCAGTTCTTAATAGACTGTCTAGGGAGCAAAAATAAGTGTGAGGAAGTGTTAAGCCCTGAGAAGATCTTTTACTTACAGCACTTCCAGAACTGTGCAGCAGGCTCTCTGTCAATCTGTCTTTCTCACAACCACATGAATTTCCTTCTTTTCATGGATTTCAAAATTTTTTCCCTCTTTGATTTCCCTAATATATTGATGGTTGCCCCCATCAATAAACAAAAGAAGCATTTCTGACTTGAAAATACTTTTCCTCCCCCCCTATGTATGTATGTATGTATGTATATCCTGTGCTTTTCTCGTTTGGAATTCAAGGTGTGTCAAGGGTGGTGAAACTAGGATACATGCCCTGGGCACAAATGGCAGGGGGGATCACAAAAAAGCCCAGACCTCCCCATCCTCCTGTCCAGGCCTGGCCCACTGCCCCCACTGTGATTGTTCTTGGTGTCATGGGCTTCCAGGACCTACACTAAGACTCTGAGACAGCAGAACTGTTACTACGGTTATGCTGTGTCTGGTGAGAGCATTAGATATCTCTTGATATCAAATAATTTGGCCTTTATGTGACCTTTCTCTGCCACCCTACTCCACATGTTTGCAAGGGCCACCGGACAAGCATGTAATAGGCGCGGCCGTTAATGGTTGTACATTCCAAACCTCATTCAGGCAGGCAACTTAATGCCTCTCCGATGCTTTAGGAACCACTCCTTCTTGCAAACCAGCCTTGCTCAGCGCGGCTTTACAAAGACGGCCGGTCCAGTGCTGAGCCATTCCTTTATGTTGGTCCATTTGCATACTGGCCATACTATTGTCATCCAGCGCTAAGCTCATCATGTAAAATCTGAACTTTTCCAACGGCTTTGTCCAGCTACAAATTCCCTTTGTTCTCACCGAGCATGGCATGGCCTGTGGGTAAAATCCACCCTATAAAGACCCCCTGATTCCGAGCCTTCCTTGGATCGCCTTGGACTTCCATCTAGCCTTGCTGCTGCTCTGTCCAGTGACGCTTACCCTTCAGTTCCTAATAACTGAGTCTGGACTCCTCGGATCACCCTGGACTTCCATCCAGCCGTGCTGCCACTCTGTCCAATGAAGTTGTCCCCTCAGCGAGCCACGTTGAGCTTTCCTCCCTGCAACCTCCACTTCTCTCCAGGACTACGTGAGCAGGTGTCGTATTACTCATTCCCCGAAACTCTCCATTTCTATTTCCCAGTTAGTTGGTGTATGTCATGTCTTTTGTGTTGTTTGTTCCCAATAAAAATATTGTTTGTTACTTTAAAATTTGTCTGGCTACTCTTCTGACCTGACGCCGTAGACATAGGGTTAAAGATCCCAGCCAAAGTTACCCTGCCTCTCGTTAGCTTAAGAGAGTGCTCGAGTCTAATTTCCCCCATCTTGTGTTTTTGCTTGGTTATTTGGGCGTCCCTCCCGGGACCCCCACAGTACAGGGTAACAGAACCTGCTGAGCCGGGCATAGGCTCTGTCTCAGAGACTGTAAAAGCAGGACCTGCTGAGCAGACAGCACCACCACCCATCCCAGAGACAGAACAGGAGGCAGTGCCAGAACCAGCAAGGAGCCCTGCTCCTTCTGACATGGAGAGTGACTTACAAACACCCAGCGTAGGCATCACTCCCACCAAATTTATAGCAAGCAGCAACTAATCAAGCACCAGCTGCGCTGATCTCTGAATCTGCAAAAGCTGAGCCGTTCCCTCCAGAACTTGTTGGTGATTAACTGACCATTTCTCCTGCTGTGTCTCTGCCTGTTGTTCCTGTTTCCCTGCCATGCCTCTGATGTGGGATTGTATAGACTGTCTTTGATTTCTCGACATTGCTGGGACTGCTGTTTGCTTCATATTTGTGTAAGACTGTTTCCTTCTTAGAGTAAACTAAGTGATTATTTGGTTGCTAGAACTGCACGCCTCTTATCTCTAGCAGCTGCCCTTCAGCCGGCTGCCCAGGCTGAGCATGGACACTTGGCTTGGTGCAGAGGAGCAGTGGCATCAGCAGCCCTCCCCTTCCCTACCACCACCACCCTGTCCCTGCCCACCATCAGGCTACTGATTTTAATTCAACACATTTGGTGGACACCAAACTAAGGAAGGTTGTTACCAAGTTTTCCTGAGTACAGATTATATTCTCTTCTCTACTTGTGATTCAGTTCACACCTAAGATATCTTTAAGCATACATGTTATTGGGATCTGGATGTGGTACATTTTGAAGTCCCTTAACAAGGCAAGGCTTTCAAACACATTTTTTAAAAATCTCCTGTCTAGCGGGCTCCATGCCGATTCTTATCCTGAACAGCATACTGGCCCAAGACTTGAAGGTATAAGATGACGGTATGCTCTTAACAAAAGAACCTTTTTATTCCGCTGCTTTTCCTGGTTTTGTATGACCTCTCCATTTTATTTTATTTTAGACAGCAACAAAGGAGATATTCTTTCTCCCTGACCATTCTTAGGAGCTACCAGACTCAATCACTGTGACAATTTTCCATTGTCATAGCATGAATATGTAGTGTCTGAAGTAGGTCAATCTTCCTTCATTTCAAGTGGCCAACCAGACAGCTCACCCACGATTACAGCAAGTTTTCTCATGATCCAGACACTACTAGAACAAAGAGATTTTATTACATGGGGGAGTGTGCTGATTAATAACCCAGTAAGCAAATCCACTGGTCCCAGATCACAGATTAGCTGGGCTCCTCATGGGTGACACAAACATTGCACGAGTTCAATTAACCCTGAACATTGTCAACAGCAAGATGCCCTTGGTGGGCCCGTACCCATGAATGGATTCACCTACTCTTTGTTCATAATCACATGCCCATTGCCCTACCATCTCTTTACAGTCTACACCGTTGTCCAGAGGGAGAGGGTGACATAGAATCATAGAGTTGGAAGAGACCACAGGGGTCATCCAATCCTACCCCCTGCCATGCAGGAACCCACATCAAAACACACCCAACAGATGGCCATCCAGCTTCTGCTTAAAAACCTCCAAAGAAAGAGACTCCACCACACTCCGAGGCAGCATATTCTACTGCCAAACAGCTCTGACTGTCAGCACGTTCTCCCTGAGGTTTAGGTGGAATCTCTTTTCCTGCAGTTTGAATCCACTACTCCTTGTCCTAGTCTCTGGAAGAGGCAGAGGAGACTGCTGCTTCTCCTTCTACTCACTCTTGTCTTGAGCTTGGTAAAGTTACTTTTTTTGGACTAGAATGCCCAGAATCCCCCAGCCAGCATGAACACTGGCTATGCTGGCTGGATGCTTCTGGGAGCTACAGAACACTTTCCCAAAGGAAATTTTTCTGAGATCTTCTCCTATTTTGGTTTGCTTGCTTAGAAAAGACAGATAAGCCATGACCATGGTATTTTCTGTACTTCTGCTTCAGGACTACAGGGCCCTACCATGCAACATTTCTATTCATAATGGGCATTGGCTTATTGTTTGAAAAAAATCCATTCAGGCATCTTTCTCTTCTCCCGTTCATTTTGTGAATTCTTGGTTTGAGAAACCTGTGAGTGGGTGAGGAATAAAGGGGTCTTCCCACTCACCCATTTCCCATCTCCATACCCCTCTGTTCTTTTCTCAAGTTCCTTCAAGAAAAGGATAGCATGTGCAGAGAGACCCTAAACGCAGTAGAAGTGCTTGGTCCTCCCACTCCCTTTGTAATTTGTACACTGCTATTTTGCTGTCAATAGGATCGCAAGCTAATTCAACAGAGAGAAGACGAGGGCCCTTTGTATTCAATGGAACACGTCTGGGTGCAGAAAGACTGAAATACAAGATTAACTACAAACTCCAATATAACCACCATCCAGCTGACAAAATAATTAGGAAAAATAGTTGTGCACTCTTTGCTTTTGGTTTAGGATAGTTGAGGACTCAAACAGATTACTGCAGTTATGTCAATTTTCTTCCATTTCTTTATATTCGCACACATCTTTCATACAGAATCATTTCTATTTACCTTGTAAAGAGTTTCTCTCCTGGAATACAATTGCACAGCAACCTCAGGTATATCAGGATGTCTTAAAACCTCAAGGTATTTCACTTCTCGGAGGACGGCGGAGAGCTGAAGTAGAAGATGCAAATGATTTTGTTATACTACAAGAAGCTACTTAAAAACTTTCTCACCTTGAGCATATTCATTCCAACTTTTTTCTGGAAAAATCTTCCTGATGCTTCACTGGACACTTTACTTCAGATAAATTGTAGCTAAAACACATGCTGAATAACCAGCCTTCTGATACTGGACTACAACTCTCATCATGTCTCATCATGCTGGTTGTGGACAATGGGGGGTATAGTCCAACACATATAAAAGGTGTCATGATGAGGAAGGAAGCTTTACAATAACATCTATCCCCATATTTTAAATTGGGGAGAGTGAGTGAATGAAAGCAATCCTTTGCTGTGTGGGAAGAGTATCCCAAAATCCCTATGGGAGCAACAGAGGCCTAAATCCAGCTATTAGTTCCATGTAGAGTATTTATTACCAATTTATTTAAATACATAAAAATAAACCTACGGAACCAACTAGATTTACCTACATGTTGACTCTTTAGCCAACAATTGATTCAACAGACATACTGTGGTTGGGACTAACCAACATGATTTCAGTGAAAGTCTTCCAGAAATCAAAGATGGTTGTGGGGACAGTATTCTTTTACTGAGGCAGGCACAATGGGCTTCATAGGAAGTTAGGAAGTATGCACGGTAGGAAGAGAGCAGAAATATGTTAAGTCCAAACATTCTTCTTGTGTACCTAATTTATATCTCCCAAACCAATAAGAAAACCAACTGTGCACAGCACTTCCCACTTTCCCAGATTTTTGCAATGCAGTTCTCCAGGTTTTATTTTTTTTAAGTGTACACTGGGGGAAAGTGTGCACCAAAATGCAGATATGATGATTTTATTCTACACAAAAGTTCACTGTATAAAAGAAAATGGCTAATGAAGATGTGTACACTAGGGGAAAAAATTAATGCACATATTAATGCATGCTTTAGAAAAGGCATACAAAAATGCATATGAATAAGTAAAAATGTATATGAATTTTTGCATAGACCTTTTTAAAACATTGTACAGATTTGGATTAAGAAGAATTTAAAGGAAGCAAAGTAAGAACCTGACTGAAACACAAATGGAAAGATTAACCTTTCCCTCACGCACAGCACTACCTCCTCCCCAGCTTCCTTAGGCCTGGGAAATGGGAGCTCTCTCTTGCATTATAAAATTTCTCCTTAGAGAGCATCCACCATCACTCTAGGCTCATATATCCCATTTCTAAGATTCACTGAAACCGAACACCGGTTAGTCAGCTTGTATATAGCAACAGATGCATGGAATAATGAACCAATAAAATTAAAGGACAGGACAAATAAAAGGGAATGGATCCAGATCAAAATTCCAAATAATTATCGCCCAGTCAGCCTGACATCAGTACCCAGAAAGATCCTGGAGCAGATTATTAAACAGTCAGTTTCTAATCATTTAGAAAGCAACGCGGTAATCACGAGAAGTCAATATGGATTTCTCAAAAATAAGTCATGCCAGACTAATCTTATCTCTTTTTATGATAGAGTTACTAGCTTGATAGATGAAGGGAATGCTGTGGATGTAGCATATCTCGATTTCAGTAAGGCCTTTGACAAAGTTCCCCATGACATTCTTGCAACGAAGCTAGTAAAATGTGGGCTAGACGGGGCTACTATTAGTTGGATTTGTAATTGGTTGACCGACCAAATCCAAAGGGTGATCACGAATGGCTGCTTTTCATCCTGGAGGGAAGTGACTAGTGGGGTGCCACAGGGTTCTGTCCTGGGCCCAGTGCTGTTCAATATTTTTATCAACGACTTGGATGAAGGAATAGAGGGCATGCTCATCAAATTTGCAGATGACACCAAATTGGGAGGAGTTGCTAATACACAAGAGGACAAGATCAAAATTCAAAATGACCTGGATAGATTGGAGAACTGGGCCGAGGCTAACAAAATGAAATTCAACAGAGAGAAGTGTAAGGTCCTACACTTAGGTAGAAAAAATGGAATACAGAAATATAGGATGGGGGACACGTGGCTGGATAGCAGTACGTGTGAAAGGGATCTAGGAGTCTTCATAGACCACAAGCTGAACATGAGTCAGCAGTGTGATGCGGCAGCCAAGAAAGCCAATGCAATTCTAGGCTGCATCAATAGGAGCATGGTGTCTAGATCGAGGGAGGTACTGGTACCACTCTACTCTACTCTGCTTTGGTTAGACCTCATCTTGAATACTGTGTCCAGTTCTGGGCACCCCAATTCAAGAAGGATATTGACAAGCTGGAGCAAGTCCAGAGGAGGGCGATCAAAATGGTGAGAGGCCTGGAAACCATTCCCTATGAGGATAGACTTAGAGAGCTGGGTATGTTTAGTCTGGCAGAAGAGAAGGTTAAGAGGGGACATGATAGCCATGTTTAAATATTTGAAGGGATGCCATGCAGAGGAAGGAGAGGGCTTGTTTTCTGCTGCTCCAGAGACCAGGGCCCTTTCCGCACTGAGGCTTCTAGCGCAAGTGGGGGAGGCCGGCAAGCGCAAGAAGGCTCCTCCGGGAGGCTGCCGCTTCCCCCTCCTTCCTTCCGCAGGCGAAGGAACCAGCGGGGAAGCGGCACCGAAGGAGGCTTGCCGTGCAAGCCGCCCTCCCCCCGTGCGAAGCGAGAGACCTCACGCCGGATTCCCACCCCGCGCGCGCCGGATTCCTCCCCCCCGCGCGCGCCAGATTCCTCCCCCCGCGCACACGAAGTGGGCGGCGTCGCGTCCCCGCCTGTGCGCACGCGCGTAGCGGGCGGCGCGTCCGTCGCGCTACCTCCCCACCCCGCTCCTTCCTTCCGCAGGGGCGGAGGGAAGGAAGCGCGACCCGGCCGGCTCCCGGAGGCTCCACACGAAAGGTAAGTGCGGGTGGGCTCCGGGAGCGTTGCGCGAGCGCGGGGTGATTTTCGCTTGTACACGAAAATCAAAAAACCCGCGCTCGCGCCGCTTCAGCCCCGTGAGCCGGGCGGAAGTGGGAGTGCATCGTGCGGAGCGACGCTCCCACTCCCGCGAGGCTCACGGGGCTATCGCGCGCGCAAAGGCCCGTGCGAAAAGGGCCCAGGACAAGGAGCAATGGATTCAAGCTGCAGGAAAGGAGATTCCATCTGAACCTCAGGAAGAACTTCCTGACAGTCAGGGCTGTCCGGCAGTGGAATATGCTGCCTCGGAGTGTAGTGGAGTCTCCTTCCTTGGAGGTTTTTAAGCAGAGGCTTGATGGCCATCTGTCGGGAGTGCTTTGAGGGTGTTCCTGCATGGCAGGGGGTTGGACTGGATGGCCCCTGTGGTCTCTTCCAACTCTACATTTCTATGATTCTATGATTCAAGGGGCAGATCAGAGCAAGAAAGGCAACCTGAACTCTGTGACAATTTGATCCAGAGCAAACAAAACTGGAGCACAGAGAGAGATTGTATAATGAAAAACCCAGATTCCAGGGAAAGTTGAACCTAGCAGGCATTCCCAAGCCCTGGATGGAGATTAGAAACAACAGGGGGCATAGCAGCAATGGTTTGTGGCCAAACTCCTGATGCTTATCACTGGCTTCACCCGTTCAAGTATCTTTTTGGGCGGCTGTCACTGGGCCTCTTAATCACAAGTGCAAATAAGTGTTCTGCAGCTCACCAGGCTGAAGCTAATCATCTCCCAGCCTCTGAAGTCCCCAGTTTAGTCCCTGGTCCCTATAAGTCCACCATGGTGATCAGTTGTTCAAATGACCATAGCAAAAGGCACATTATTACCTTTTTGTTAAAGTTAACTTCAAATAATCCATTGTTGTCATCTCTGAGGATTGGTTGACTGAGATGCAATTCACAAAGGAGGCTTAGACCTTGCACCCACGAGGTATAAATTTCCTCGTCGTGTTTATCCAATAATGCCAACATTTTTTCACATTTTTGGAAGACAAAATTGGTTTCTTCTGTCTGCGGAATCCTAGAGAGATGGAAAGGATTTTTTCCTCAATGTCATTTTAAGTACACGGTGGAAGGTGCTTTGGGAAGTGGTTTAAGCCCTATTGTACAATTTTTATAGCAATACTTACAGATGATTGATGTGCCTAAAATGTGTTCTGTGCTTCAGCAGCCTCTCTCGTAACTCCTGAGACCATTTTAAATTGCCTGCAGTCACTGGCATGTTTTTATGAAGTGCATTGCCTCCATTCCTTAACTTAAATAAACAGAAACTGTTATGATGATGGACTGTCAATACATGGCAGTAAAAACTGCAATAAAATCTCAACAGTGGCCCCATAGGAGGGGAGCACAAAAGTTGCCCACCAAAATAAGCTTAGGCTGCAAATATAAGTGTCCTTACTCAGAATTAAATCCCACTAAAATCAGTGAAACATCCAAACAAACCTTATTATGACTGAGGAATTAAGCTAAAATCTGGGAAAGTCCATTTAGCAAGGAGTCAGCTCACTGGAACTCCATGAGACTTATTTGTGTAGACACATAGAGGGGTTGCGCTTCTGCATAGTCCACTGAAATGTATTTTTTAAATTATGCTTTTCAATGGTCTGCTTTTCAACAATCCACTCTTTCAGTAGTAACCAGGGCCATTTCTGCACTAGACTGTTATAGTGCTATTATTATACTTTCAACATCCTATGGAACCCTGGGGTTTGCAGTTTAGGGAGGGGCCTCAAAGTGGAACAATAGTACTATAACATGCGGAAATGGCCCAGAACTCCTCCCCTCCACTCCATCCATCTCACCCTTCTCAAAACATTACCCACTCAGAAATGTCCTCATAGAAAAGGAGGTAGATCACTGTTGTGAGTTTTATGCAGGTCTATCTCATAGAGAAGTTTTTTTTTTCCCCTTAACTCCCCCAGCCCTCCATCCACCCCTTGCTCTTCCTCATCTCCCATCCCATGCATCCTAACTGTGTGCATTGGTTTCTCACATTCATAGCAGTCTCATTGCTGCCCTGGGCTTCTTAAAGACCGGGCTCTGCATTTCAAGAAGTTGTCAACAGTACTCTGGCACCTGACTTGTTGAATAAGTGGGGAACTCTTGTACATAGATCTCTATTGAAACTCACCACCATAACAGGTCCATCTGGTATGGCCACAGCAGAGAGCCTTTTCTATGGCTCTTCCCAGGTTGTGGAATTCCCTCCCACAAGAGGACAGGCCACCCTCCCCTCTATGCTCCTTTCACCAGCACGTGAGGACCTTTCTCTTTAAACAGACATTTGGTGATTGATTGATCAATCACTTGAGTGCAGAAAGATCCTTTTTGAGGGGAATACTTTATTTATACTTTTTAAATTAATGGTGTTTTAATATGATCAGCTGTGGTTGAAGTTTTTTATCATCTGGTTTTTAGCTGTATCTTGTTTTAACTTCTACTACAGTGGTTCTCAACCTTCCTAATGCCACGACCCTTTAATACAGTTCCTCATGTTGTGGTGACCCCCAACCATAAAATCATTTTCGTTATTATGTATGTATGTATGCATGTATGTATGTATGTATGTATGTATTTATTTATTTATTATTTAGTTAGTTAGTTATTTCCAACATCAAATAGATTGGAAACACTGCCTTAAATCACTGCTCTGGAGAGACTTCTAATGCCTAAAAACTGGTAACCCTCCCTCCTTTTTTTAAGCACAGAAAGTGTCGATCAATACCAGAATTAAGGCAGTAGTTCTAGTTCTGAATGTTGGGTTTCCACAGTTCAAAAAGCCAGTCACTCCCAAAGGCAATGCCGAAACGGCCCACGTTTTACACGAGGCGCAGGGAGGAAAGGACAGGGAGAGAGGAAAGATGGCGGCAGCATAAGCAGATGCGTTTTGTTTCACTCCCTCCCTCCCTCCCTCCCTTAAAGGGAGTGCGGACACTGAACATGCAAAAAGCAAGGAATGCAAGACAGTCAGGGCGAAGAACACAACACGTGCATGTGGCAAGCGCCAAGGGTCCACGCACAACAAAAGCGAGAGGAGAAAGTCATCCTGGCTATTTCTGCACTAGACTGTTATAGCGCTATGATTCCACTTTCACCATCCTATGGAATCCTGGGGTTTGCAGTTCCAACTGCAAACCCCAGGATTCCATAGGATGGTGAAAGTGGAATCATACGCTATAACACTGGAATGTGGAAATGGCCAAAGTCCACAGGACGGATCAGAGCAGCGCTTTCGGGTCAAAAAACAAAAACAAAAAAACCCCAACCAAGGAGCCTCGGGGGCTCTTGCTACACAAAGTGAAGCCCTTGGCTGATGCCCCCTGCTCCTTTCTCGACTGAGTTCTCAGTCTCGGAGGGACCGATCTCCCCCGTCGGATGGCAGATCTGCCGCAGGAAAGTTTCCCGCTTTGCCTGCCGGACCAAAGGCGACAGCCACACCAACAACTCCCATGGAGCGGCATGCCCAGAATGAATGGGCGACCGGGCTATCGCCGCTGCTGCAGCCCTGCCACTTTGGGAAGCAAGCGGAGCCCAGCTGCTCGCTCACCCCGGCAAGCAACTCTGTTCGCCAGCATGAATGAGCGTGAGGCGAAGAGGGTGAGGGGACGGGGTCTTACCTCCCAGACGTCCCGTTGCAGCACCATAAACCCTGAATGGGAAGCCCTCTGTGTGAGAGTGTGTGTGTGTGTGGTGCGGGCATGAGCGTCCAAGCAGTGCCCGGCTGCTCACTCGCCCCAGCAAGCAACTCTGACTCTGCAAGCCGGCATGAAGGGGAAAGGAACACTGAAGGGGAAGCCCTCCGTGTGTGTGTCTCTGTGTGTGTGTGTGGTGCAGGCGCGAACGTCCAAGCAGCGCCTGGCTGCGCCCAGCTGCACACCTCTTCTCCCCTCCCACCAGCAAGGGGTCTCCTCTCCTCATCTCCGCCTTAACGCTCCGGCTCCAGCTCTCTCCTCTTGGTGTCCTCACCTCCGCCTTAACATTCAGGCTCCAGCTCTCTCCTCCCGCTCTCCGCACCTCTGGCTCCACCTCAGGCTCCTCCAGTGCTTTCCCACCAGGCAGGGAAAGATGGGGAAACTCCCAGCATGCCTCCTCTCCCCTCCTCCTAGCCCAGGGGTCTCAGAAGCACTGCTCCCATTGACTGTGAGGCCACCTTCTTTTAAAAGGGGGGGCAGGATTGAGGAGCGGCGACCCCTGTGAAATGGTCGTTCGACCCCCAAAGGGGTCCTGACCCCCAGGTTGAGAACCACTGTTCTACTATAAGCCACTTTGGGTCCCCTGCTGGGAGAAAGACCAAATTGTTGCCTTCAATTCCCTTCCATGGCAACCTTAAGGTGACCGTATCATGGGGTTTTCTTGGCAAGATTTGGTCAGAGGGGGGTTTCCATTGCTTTCCTCTGAGGCTGAGAGAAAGTGACTTGCTGGGTCTCCATGATTGACCAGGGATTCAAACCCTGGTCTCCAGAGTTGTAGGCCCAGATTCCAAAATCATAGCCTGTAATTTCTCACCAATGAAAACAATGAGACATATAGCCAGGTAACATCAAAGCATGATCAAGATAGGAAAAGTTATTTATAAAAAAGAACAGACAAGCTAGGAGAAGCTGTAGCAGTTTCCTTTTGCCTGAGCCCACAAGAAACGGTAAGACTCCGCTCTCTCCTCTCCTGAGTTAATTGAGTCAAACTACTTTTACACTCAGTTTGCACCAACTGAAGTAAGCTGAGGAAAAGGAGAAAAGTGGGATGAAGTGGGATGGCAGTGAATTAATGGGGGCAGCTGGAGTGTTGGTGTGTATGAGTGCGAGGAGGACTTCCTAGTGGAGTTGGGCTTTCCAGGCTGAGAAGGATTCTCTTTTCCAGTTTGTTCCTTTAGATTTTCTTGACTCAGCTATTGGGAGAATGGATGTTGTTGGAGACAAGGCCTTAAAAAAAAGAAGCCCATAAAAACTAGGGGTCAGGCCAGATGTTTTGTTTGAGTAGTGATATAATTTCAGCTGTCCCTAGTAGCTGCTTAAGAGATGAGTTCTAGAAGACTCTAAGCCAGCAACTGTGGAAGAGTAAAGGACCAGTAGGAATAGTTCTATATCTACTTAATGCAGTAACTGGACTCAAGACGGACTCAAGACAAAAGGCTTGATATTCTCCAATGAGAAAGAAGAGTTCAATGCCGCATGACACGTGGAATAGAAACATGATTTATGAGAAGCATGAATCAAAGGGAATCTGCATAATGAATGTGATGGGAACATGAAATGTAAGAAGTATGAATCAGGGGACTTTAGAAAATGTAAAGCAAGAAATGGAGCATATAAACATTGGAGGACTTGGTGTGAGCAGGCTAAAGAAGACAGGAATGGGACATTTTCAATCAGATAATTATATAGTTTTTAATCTGAAAATGTCAAACTAGTAAGAAACAGGACAGCATTAATAGTGAGGTGAGAAATAGCAAATGCAGTCAGAGGATATATTACACAACTGAAAGCATAATATCAACAATGTTGCAGGGAAAACCTAGGTTTACACTCCAACTACAGAGGCAAGGGGGAAAGAAAAACATTATGCTGCTGTCCAGGAGGAAATTGACCACACACCAAGACAGGACATATTGATAATCATAGGTAACAGGAACACAAAAGCAGAAAGCAGGGTAAAACCAAACATTGTTGGAGAATTTGGCTTAGGATCAAGAAATGAAGCAGGAGAGCAACTTACTGAGTTTTTTGGGGGGAACAGTTTGTTTGATGTAAACACATTCTTCAGGTAGCTCAACAGATAATGGACATCACAGATGACAAGTATAGAAATATAATAGATTATATAATTTGAAAGAAAAGATGGAGAAGCTCTATTCTCTCAGGAAAACAAGACCAGGAGAAGATTGTGGCACAGACCATGATCTGCTAATATCAATAGACAGACCAATGGTAAAGAAGTACATCTAATCAATCAAACTGTCACAAAAAATCTAAAGAACAGTCTTGTAGAATTTAAAGACCATATAAAGAATAGTTTGTATTACTATGCCTAAATGACCAGGAACCAGAACAACTCTAGTCTGAAACCAGGGACATTGTCAGAGGAGAATGTGAGACACCATCTGCAGTCAAAAAGAAAGTAAAGCCTAAGGATAGATAAGAAACAAAAGTAATTCTGAACACAATTGTTCAGCAACTTGTACACAGGGGCAAAGAGAACTATTAGAATAATCAATGCAAAGAAAAAGACACAAAAAGGTAGCGCAAAAAACTTCTTTAATGAAATCTAAGAAATCAAAGGGGAATTTAAGCCAAGAGCAAGGATATGATACCAACAGGGGAACACATTATATGTTCAGGACATATAAAAAGATGATATGAGCAACACAGTGAAGAACTATATAAAAGAGACGAAAGGAATCCAGATTCCTTCAAGGAAAAATATTTTGACAAGGAACCCATAACTTCAGAAAACGAAATGGAATAGGTTCCTGAAGTACTTGGAAGAAATAAATTACCAAGAACAGATGAAGTACTAATAGAGCTGTTTCAAGCTATAAAGATAGGATCTATTCAAGTTTTAACAAAAATCTGCCAACAAATATGAAAAACAAAACAATAGCCCATACTCAGGAAATTGTAGTAACCACTGGGCCATTGTGTTATTCTCCAATGCAAGCAAAGTCATGCTCAATATTTTACAAAAAAGATCTTTACCATGCATGAAGTAAGAATTGGAAGATGTCCAAGCTGGGTTCAGGAAAGGAAGAGGTACCATACAGCATATGGCAAACTTAGATTAGACAATTTGCTGCACCAGATAATTTCAGGAGAATATAAACTTGTGCTTTACAGACTATAGCAAAGCCCTGATAGTGCAGATCATGAAAAACTATGAATTGCTCTAAAAGTAATGGTTGGGCCACATTTTATAATTTTGATACCCACCTATACTCTAGGTTAAGAGGCACTGTCAAGACAGAATATAGAGAAGCAGAATGGTTTCCAAATGAAAGGGTGTCAGGCAGGGCTGCATTTTATTACCCTATTTGTTTAATGTATGCACAGAAAATATCATGTGGAATGCAGACTTAGAAAGAAGAGGTGTGAACACTTAGTGAAGGAACATTAACAATTTATGATATGTAGATGATGCCATATTACTAGCAGAGAATACAAAGACTTGGAATGATTATTTATTAATGATAAGGAAGAAAATGCAAAAGCAAGATTACAGCTGCATATTATGAAAATAAAAATAATGACCACAGATTATTTAATAGTTAAAGATTTTCCAACCCTTGCCTTGGTCATCAATCAAAATGTACACTATAATCAAGAAATTAAAACATTAAGACTTGGAAAGGCAGCTATGAAGGAATTAGATAAAATGTTGAAGGATAAAGATAAATCATTACACACCAAAGGATCATCCCTGCCATAGTACTTCTAATATCTATATATTGTTGCGGAGAAAGCTGACAAGAAGAGAATCAATTAATTTGGAGAAGAGTTCTACAGATACCACGGACTAACAAAAGGACAAATAAATGTGTCTGAGAGCAAATCAAGGCCGAACTTTGTCTGGAAGCCAAAATGACCAAATTAAGGCTATCATATTTTGGACATATCATGAGATGGCATGTCTCATTAGAAAAGCCAGTAATTAATGTGGGAAACAAAATAAAGAAGAGGGCTATGTTATAGTTGGATAGTCTCAATCAAGGAAGCCGTAGCCCTGAGAATGCAGGACCTGAGCAAGGCAGGGCTGTTGATGATCAGGGCTCTTAGAGGTTCCTTGTTCCTAGAGTTGCCATAAAGATGAAACTAACTTTACGGCAAACAACAGCAAAATAATTTCAGCCCTTTGAAATGGTGCGGAGAGGGTTTTGACAAACCTTCATTTCTCTAGGCTCTGGTGGGGCACTTATTTACTTTGTAGTAAGTGATAGGAGTATGGTTCCCACCCATTCCCAGCAAATACCATCATTTCTCTGCCTAAGATGCCCAGGGGATGATGGGATAGATGTTAAGAAAAGGTCTACTGCTGATCTTGCAGGCACAGTTAGCAGGAAAAAAAAAGTCAAAAGGTAAATGGTAGGAAAGGAGAAAAGAAAAATCACCACCACTTGTCACTATTTTGAAACTTACTGAAAAAAATATTTCCCTCCAAATCAAATAAATGGTTCACAAAATTAACCACATGTAACTTAGATTATTGGGGAGCATATTCTCATTTCAACTCAATTCTAAAAATATATTATCTAGAAGTTCCTTATATATGTTTTAACTGTCTTCTGACACGTGTCTATCATGGACCTGCCAGACAATAATATCACTGATTGGATATCTATATGAGAAAGAATGAACAATTTTTAAATGCTGAGTTGGTTTTCCCCCCAGTTTATACTAAAATACAAAATAGTGATCATCTAGACTTAACAGCTATTCACCAAACATGAAATAAATGTAACTTCTCCATAAATAAGTAAATAATGTGTAATGATAAATTAGAATGCCAAAAGCTGTTACCTACTTTTTGTATCTGACTGTCAAATATTTGCTTGCAGCAGGTAATTTCCTCATCAAACATTGAAAGAAGAACAGCAACGTTGGGATAAAAATGAGAATATATGACAGCCCTCTCCAGAAGTTTTCCAAATATCTGCAAAATCTGTAAAGAAATTGTGTGTTGTTAAATCACACGAACAGTGGCATATATGTCAGTTTTCATCCCTATTTGAAAAAATATATATACAATTTCAGATAGCTTGTTTTTTAAAAAAAAGAATAACTTTATTTTATCTCTGTTATATATTTATTTGGGATGAATGACATTTATGTACTAACTTTTGAACAGTATTTAGGTTAAATTCCTGTGAAATGTAAGCACATTTTTATAACTAAATTCTGCCTATACATTCATTTAAATTTTGTTTCTCAAATGTAAACAGAGGCTTCTACAAGAAATCAACTGTTAGCAAGAATAAGTCCTGTTATTTAATTGTAATGCCTCCCCCCACACACACACACATTACAATGTTTGTGCAATATTTGGTTCAGCATCAGTAATACAACATCTTGCCTTTGTTTCTAAAATCCATCTGCGATGCCTGAAAGCTACAATTTAATAGCTACTGAAAGCAACAATTCAAACCACACTTACATAGCAGTTGAGTCTATGGACCACAATGGGACTTAACAGGATTATGCTATAAAGATGTTCAAATGTACATCAGAAACAGACTTCTAGACTTTTTCCTTAGTCATTTGTTTCTGATTGCTGGATTTTTTGGTTGATATATTTGCATTTCCCATATATTTGAGTGCCAAACTGAAAGCCTGCAGTCCAGTTATAAAATCCCATTTTCTCGCATTATTTCTCTCAGTCCTTAGTTCAGAATCCAAAATTAGTTACACTTTAAAGTCAGTGACATCAGTGGGACACTACTCATGAGTGACACATTTCATTCATTTCTAAGAGTCTAGTCTATGTATGGTTAAGTCTAGATTCCCTAAATCACTGTATAAAATAAGTTGTGGCCTGTGCTGTTCTACTGTTTCAAGATACACTGAAATGTTGATAATATAACAGGTTCTACCCCTCTCTGACAGGGTCTAAAACACTGGCCTGAAAGCAGGACTTTTTTAATGCCCAGGGTAAACTAACCATCATGATAGGGATGTGTGAAACTATGAATAGCTCTCTAGACTCTTTCAACTTTTGCAAATAGAAATTATGGGGAGGAGAGATCCAGATGGAGACCCCAGTTTGACCTTGGAAAAGGAGGGTAGTTGTTTTTTTTTAATACTCAGGAGACCTATTTATACATTTCTACCTTCATGAACATCAACACCCATGTCCAGTTGAGCCCCAGAGGTGTGGAGAATCTGAATGGGGGCATTGCAAGGATAATTCACAGTGCCTGAATACAACAAATTCTCATACACAAGAACTGTGTTACTTTGGAAACACTGTGAAGAACCTTTTATGTGAAATCAGGAAATGCAGTCATCAAAAAGTAAAATGCAGATGTCTGGTGGGCAGACTCAACAAATGGAACCCAAAAGTTTATAGAAGTGATTTTATATCATTTTCCTGAATAGTATGGTTGCTTTATTTGAATACGAACAGCAGCCGCTTCTCCTAGTGGTTGTGGTTAAATATCCCATAAAAGCTAACTCACTCCCTACTATTGTGAACTCTCTACACTCTCATGCTGACAGCCCAAATTACAGCATTTTATTATATTGCATCTTTGCTGTGTGTTTTATTTATCTCTGTTGTGCCTTCCCATTTTTGGCATCAATTCAAGCCCTTTACCTGCATTTCCCCTGCTGTTTGTCCTTCTGTTGTGTGCCTTTTACAGTTTGTTTTTCCTGTGTGCTTTTTATTGCTATTATTATTATTAGTCATTTTTGTTTCTTTCATTTGCTATAAAATTTAGCAATTTGGATCCATTGAGTATTACATTACATAACACAACCTTTATATTAATATCTCACTTATCCCCAACAGTCCTGCACGTCTCCTAAATAACACTTTTAAAAAGTACTTTTATTTGTCTGAAAGACATACTTGTTGAAAAGCTTTCAGTGTGACCACTAGCATGTCAGATAAACAAAATTTCCCTTCTGCACCTGCATAGCATAACTATGGGATAAAGTGTTGGACCTAATCCTGTGATCCTGCGATCCAAAATACCTACTTGACCTGAAGGCTCTTGAAAATAATTCCATTTATATAGCAGACTGCAGTCAGTATACATCTGCTCAAGAAGCTGACAGTATGGAAGATATTAATACTCCTTGAAGGGTTGAAGGGTTGAAGGACTGCCACTGGCACTAGGGAATCTAGAATACCCATTCATCCTGCATGTCCTTTGGACTCAATGCCAATAGCCATCCAATTTATCATGAAATGGTATTTGAATTCTCTTCCTAATAGTGGATGCCAATGTAGACAGAAAAGAATTTTCCATTAAGTGGCTTACTATTCTATGAATGGGAAATGTAACATGCAGCTTGAGTTGGTTGTCAACTGGGGCTTTGCACTCATTCTAAAGAGCAACAGCATTTCTTGAGTGTCACCAATCTGTAGACAATGTATTCTTAGAAATGTCCTCCATGTCCTCCTCTGGAGGAGAAGGAGATCAAGTACAATTTCAACAGCATTATTTATGTTCAAGTTCTGTTGAGGTTGAGATTCCTCTAGATCAGGGGAGGGCACAGTGTGGTCCACAACCCTCATGTAGGCCCCAGGGCCATTCTGGTGGACCTCAGGGGCCCTAGGGGTCAGAGATATTTTTTAAACTTTTTTTCCCCTCCAGAATGCTTTCAAATGTACTCCAGGAGTGTGAAGGCATTTCTACAACATTTTGCGGGCCCTGGGTCAATTTTGAGCCAGAAGAGCCTTTTGAAACCCCAAGTATGGTAAAAATGTCCCCCATACCCATAGAGGTTTTGGGGGCAAAAAAGGCTAATTATGCTCCCTAACCTTCCACAGTTCCCGCCTCTGCAATGGACAATAGATGTGTACAACAACATGAAAGCCTGGTTACTAAAACCCAGCACTGAAGAGCTCTGAATTTCATAGAATCATAGAGTTGGAAGAGACCACAGGGGCCATCCAGTCCAGCCACCTGTCATGCAGGAACACACATCAAAGCACTCCCAACAGATAGCCATCTTCCAGCTTGTCAATATCCTTCTTGAATTGAGGTGCCCAGAACTGGACACAGTATTCCAAATGAGGCCTAACCAATGCAGAATAGAGTGGTATCATTACCTCCCTCGATCTAGACACCATACTTCTATTGATGCAACCAAAAATTGCGTTGGCTTTCTTGGCTGCCACATCACACTGCTGACTCATGTTCAGCTTGTGATCTACCAACACTCTTAGATCCTTTTCACATATACTGTTGTCCAGCTATGCGTCCCCCATCCTATATTTGTGCATTCCATTTTTTCTGCTTAAGTGTAGGATCTTACATTTGTCTCTGTTGAAATTCATTTTGTTAGCTTTGGCCCAGCTCTCCAATCTGTCATGGTCCTTTTGAAATTTCATAAGCTTGTCAACAAAGCAGACTGAGAAATTCAGGGCTGACCCATGTTATGAAAAGCCCACTCTTTTACAGACAAAACTTCAGGGACAGAGGGTTAAACCTTGCATCAACAAACCCCGGGTGTCTGGCATTGATTTTTGGTTTCCGAATGATTCACAGCTCCCCAGAGAAAGGTGGGCTATAAACAAAACAAAATAAATATAATAACCTGATCTTAACAAGCTTTCCCTTCTCTTCTCTCCATACTATTATCTTCCTGAAATGCCTTGGAAATGTTATATTTCAGGGCTAAAAAAGATGAATATGCAAAATGCACAGCAAGGTCATCTGAACAGTAGATTATTGAGGTAGGAAGTGAGGAGTGGTAGTGAGAAGGCAGGAAGATGTTAGGTCCTAACGCCATGCTTCTTAGACTTTCTGATGTGAGGGACTGGCAATTACTTTTTCCAGTGTGTCAGGGACAAGCACTATATTTGTGGCCATGGGGTACAATTATTTCTTTCTCTCTTGGAAATTTTGTAGGAACTGGCAGCCAATAGATCAGGAACCTGCTCTAGTCCAGGGGCCACTGCTTTGAGTAGCATTTCTCTAGAGGAAAAAGTGATGTAAGAACTGCAGAAATAGAGGAATTTATAGAATCAAGGATCACTCCTAGACAGAATGGAGACATAAGACAGAGCTCAGCGGAGGCCTCATATCTTGACCAAGTTTATAGACCAAGACTCACCAGAGCCCTTTCTTCAAAGCTGAGAGTTCATTTCTCCCTTCTTCATAAATAAATACACATCAATAATTTTAAAAATACAGTTTTATTACCTAGGGTCTACTGAGAATCCCAGGTACAATGGCTTGTTTGCTCTTGTTGGCATCACTCTAGCACCTTTTCTTATACATCTCTTGGTCCACAACAGGTAACATGAGCCAAAAGATTTTGATAGCATGAGGTGCATAATAACTATCCACCTTATTAAGGGGTTCATGGGTATTGCTGTTACTTAATCATAGAGATTGCCCTCATGCATAGAGGAGCAAGGAATTCTTCTAGATAAATAAATAAGCCTTCTTGACCTAGAAAACACCTTTCTAATCAAACACCTCAGGAGAAAGCCTACAAATTGACCATCCTAAAACACTGATGGTTAAAATGCCTCTAGATTTCTCCTTTGAGCTTCTAGACAGAATTCCATAGAGGTCTTTGAGTCTAGCCTTCTGAGGTGATTCCTAGAGAAAGACTCAGTGATGTAGACTTGAGTCAATTGACTCAGGCTCAAGTTGGACTTAAGTCACTTCAATGACTCAACTTGGACTTGACTCAGCAATAAATGATGCACTGACTTGGCTCGACTAGAGACTTGTATATTTTTAGTGATTGACTTGCTGCCCTTGGTTGTGTAATATAATACATTCATCCAGAAAACTTAGGACTTTGAACAATGTTTCCATCTCTTTTTACCTACTGACAATCTGTTTCAAGTCCAAAGTGTGGGTGCATTTCTCAGAGGGGAACAGCAAACAGGTTAGGCAATGGGCTGGAGGCAGGGTTGAAGTCTGCTCAGCAGCCTGTCCTCACTGGATATAGGACAGGTTTTCTAAAACTTTTTCTAAGAGAAGAAGGCAAGACTCATGCATGTTTCTCAGAGGGGACCAGTAAATGTGGCAATGGGCTATAGGAGGAAGGATCCTTCCTGCTAAAGCTTTTGAAACTTCAGTAATTCCCCACTTGAAAAATCCTCCAGCTTCGGAAATGGTGAGTAAGAAGCATCCTATTCCCCACTTCCAAAGCTGCAGATGGCAAAATCACAAATGTGGAGGACCGACTCTGCTTAAATTATTAAAACTGACTTTATTTGACTCAGTCCAGAAACTCTGGAATATAGCTTAAGGTATAAAGTTGACTCCTAGACTTGAGACTAGAGTTAAAAGTATCTTCAAGGAGTTGAGACTTGACTTGAGACTTGAAAGTAGAGTCTTGAGACTTGACTTAAGACTTGGAGTAAAAGACTTAAATACATCACTGGAAAGTCTTCTGTGGAAAACAGCTTGGCCCATTCCCTATTATTAACTCTTTGCTCTGTCCTGTCTTCTGTAGAGTTATGTTTCAAAGACTAGAGTTTTTTCCTTTTTTTATACTATACTGGTGTATTGTCTGTCCACATAGAGCTTCATACTGCAATGTATCCAGTGCTGAATTTGGTTGGTGTCTACTTCAATGGTTACTTCTCCTGCGGATAAGGTACTGGAGCACAGCATTGTGTTAGCATTTCTGTAGGATACCATATCAGCTGCTTCCAACAGCTACTTAGCTTTTCTCTTCAGAACCTCTCCCTCATTCCCTTTGCTCCTTTTTGTGCTTGTGATTTTTCTCAGATTAGTCAGAGACTGGGAAGATACTGTCAGGGTGCCTAGGCATGCACCTCAGAGCATGTGCAGAGTGCAAAAAAATAAGAAGCAGTGCCAGCTGCTCCAGACTAGAAAAAACAGCCACACAGGCTCATTCCATAAAGGCTAAGTGCAGTTTATTAAAGCAAAGCACAAGATAAGCATAGTGCCTCAGACAGCATGTCTAGAAGCAAAAACAACAGATACAAAATACAAGAGGCATGGCGCATGGAAGACAGACAAAAGTTAGGGCAAGAGCCAGAGGGGCATCTTACAGAGCCCGATCTAAGCCTTTTAAGGGCTTAACCACACCCAGATATACATCAAGTGATCCAATACATCCATTGCATACATTCTCCCCATGCTTGATGCTTTCTCATGTGACAGGACCTTGTGAGGCAAACTAGGCATAACAAACCTGCCAAGGTCAAAATGACTTCATCTTTCCATCCACCGGAAAAACCACCTTGGACACACCACACTCACACTCTGAATGCCCTGACAGAGACACTGTTTAATTGCTCTCTGTTCTAAATGCTATGCTTGAACTCATGTAGGGCTGAGGGGTTGCTCATAATGGTCAGCCTGTCATCAGTTTTCGCTTGTTATCTGCCTTGGTTTTCATGGCAACTAAGACCATTGAACACATGGAGATTTTTGAGCCCATGCAGATTCACCCATGGTGCAAGGTGAATAAATACATAGATCTTCCTGTCCTCTTAAAGCTTTGAGAAGCCTGGATATCCGTTCCTCAGTGGGGAGTGACAAGTGACAGAGCAGGAAGTGCATTGTCTTCCTCTGAAACAGATAAATATATCTGCTCTGACTTTGCTTTTGTCTTCCTCATTCTCAATCTATCTGTCCCCTCTGACATATGGCCAAAACTTTACCTGTGAAACTTGAGGTACCATGTTTTTGTTTAGGCCTCCGCACACCACCTCAGAATTTTCTTAGTACTCTCCTTGCTCCTTTTTTGACAAACCAGAACATCCTGCTTCTGTCTTCTCTCCTCCTATCACTGTTATCAGGATTCATCTGCAGGTCCACCATTGGACAGGCAGGGGCACTGCCAACAGCCAATGGGGTTTGCCTGCCACTGCCTCATCCACCACTGCTCTGCCCTCCCACATCATCAGATGTAGGGAAAAGGAAGAACACAGATTGCAGTACATCTTCATGTGTGCACTGTTGGTGTTGGTAACAAAAAATTTGCACAGGAAGGGCCTTTCTGCACTACACTGTTATAGTGCTATTATTTCACTTTCAACATGCTGTGGAATCCTGGGGTTTGCAGTTTAGGGAGGGGCATTTAGAATTCTCAGCCAGAGAGGTCTTTGGCCTCAGTAAACTACAAATGCCAGGATTTCATATATGGAGAGCACACTGTATAGATAGCACACCCCAGCTTCTCTTTGTGCTGTTAGAGTTCACTGTCACCTACTTGGCAAATGTTCAGAGGCCTAGATTTCTTGGAAGCAAAAATGTAAGCTCTTCCAGTACTTAAAAGTTGTAGGCTATATTGTTCCATAGTTCTTTCTATCTCTAGGCCAGCTGTTCCAGCCTTCCCAGATAGACAATAGAAAACCTGGCTTTGGCCATCCATCCATAGTCCATGACATTCTAACAAATCTGGCTGGATCAAGGAATGGATCTGCTGCAGAAATACTTTCCTCTCACCATGCATTTGACTGGTGCCACCACTGCTGTCACCTTCAGCTGGCAAAGCAACAGCGGCAGGAAGGTGACCCCCAGGTGTCTGTATCACACCTGGGATGTCCTAGAAGCTCCTGCTGAAGGATCTTACAAATCTATTCCTTCCCACCACTACCAGTCAGCCCAGTAAGTGTGGCTGCTGCACTCTTGAGATGGGGTGTGCATATTCAAAGCAGTGGGTAGCACTGAGAAGAGAAAGGGGAGCAGGTGTAGGAGCCCTTACCTCTCAAGCGAAGGGAGCTTCCACTGCTGCTTGTCCCAGGGTTCCCAAACACTTAAATTATGCCCCTTCGGTGCAGTGCTAGGATATGCTAATCAATGTTCTCCACTTGCAGTACAATAAGGCATGTATGCCTTAACCTGTCGGTGAGCTATTCCATACTTTGTTTAATTACAGCACGTAATTTCTGCAAAGGCAACTATCCAAAAGATCCCAGGACTTCTGGGTTGGTCAACTGTGCATGTTTAGATACAGCTTTGTTCATAAATATGAGTGAGGACTCAATATGACACTTGGCTTTAATGGAAATGGGAACTTTAGGAAAAAGGGATTATAGTTTTCTGACAAAATATTTCAGATGCAGTTTTTGCTTTCTCCTTCTGCACTCCCTCTCTCTCTCTCATTCTTGCAGTCTGCTCATAAATATACTCTTCCAGCTACATTCTAAGTATTCTTATCCTCTTGTTTGTCCTCTTCCCCTGATCCTGTAGGGCACCATGGCGATGTAATTTTCTCACTTCTCTTTTCCTACTGTCATCCTATTCACCCTTTGCTCTGCCTCTTCTCCAGTGCATATGTCAAGTCTTTTTGTCCTACCTTCTTGATTTCATGATACATTTATTTCTATGTTTATTGTATTTGCTTGGATGTTTTCTTACAGAGCTGATGGTAAAACTCTCCTGTCTCAGCAGGAAACTGTTCCTCACAGCAATTACACCTGCTGTCTTCCTTTTCATTTTCCTTCGGCTTTTGATGAAATTGTGTTTTCTGAGACCCTATGAATTCTCTTTCAGAGTCTTACCTAACTCAGCAATTCAGACATCTACTTTCCTCCCTTCCATCTCTCTTTTCCATCAGCTTTTCCATTTTGTAAGATATTTTCCTAATTTTCTCCTGTAATGCTGTCTTCTGATACTTTATATTTGGTTTCCCTCACTGTACAGATTGTTACTTTCCTTTAGATTTTCAAAGTTTTTGTGAAAGTTCTAGCTATACAATTCCCATTGACTTAAATAACTCCCATTGGCTTTAATGGGAATTTGTGCTGCTAAATCCCATACTATTCTTAAACAGTATAGGGCCAGATGGATAAGATTTCCGCGCCCCTGCATGCCTTTCTTCTGTGTAATGTCAACAAATCTCTTCTTCATTGCTAAAGAATATAATGGCTCTACTTGCTTTTGTCCTTGACTATCTGGAAAAGTTAATAGACTGTGAATACAATGACTTGATGCGAATAGAATGTTGCATTTGGATACTGAAGCCCAGCGGCTACTCACTGGATGGCCTTTGACAAATCATCTTTTTCCAGCCTCAGTTTCCTGTCTGCAAAATGGGGGTAATGATGACCTGTTATAATGTTCTAACATCATAGTGATCAAAAGAGTTATCTATGGATGCACAGAACCAACTCCTGTAGCCAAACAACACTACAAAAGAAGAGAAAATAAAACCTCCATAGTCAATATCCTCTGTGACTACTAAGTTTCACTTTTGAAACTTGATTCCCATATCAATTGTGCATAATGGGAGAGGGTAAGGAAAGTGAAGGGAAGAATTGATCAGTAAGGATAGAAAATGAAATGGAACTTTAAAAACAATGCAGGTCAGTAAGTATATGATATATTTGAAGGCTCAAGGACAGAATTTGAAGTGCCTTCTTCAAGCACCTGTATCATGGTTCCCAGGAGGAATCAGTTAAATTAATTGTGCTACCTGTAAGTATATGCAAAATAATAAGTTAGACATACACTCTATGTGATGTTTAAGGTGCAAAATACAGACTTAACATATACACTCACAGCAAGTACCAGGAAAGAAATGCCATGTTGGTCCAAGCTAGAATATACCCACTGAAACGAACAGGACTTGCTAGTCACCATTATGGAGGTCCCACTGGTTTCAATGGGCTTACTCTAGTTAGGAGTATTGGAGTGATATAGATATAAGATCACATCCAGACTAAATGATGCTTTAGTTCTACTGAAATTAAGGGCTTCTGTCCCATAGATAGGAATTGAACTAAAGCATGACTAACTTAGTCTGTATTCAACTGATTGTTAAAATGCTTACCTTAAAAGCTGATTCCAATCCCTTTGGCTCCTGAAAAGCAAGATTTAGTATTGTTCCCAATCGGTTATCAAACTCATTAATCTGCTGAATGTATCTTGTGTAGTCAGACAGAAATTCCTGCATAGAAAATATGAGCTTTTAATTTCAGCTCTTGGTTGCAGTCATTCAGTTAGACAGCACCACTAACTCATTTCTTTCAAACCAAAACCTAGCCATGTCAAAATGGCCGTTCCTCTTTAGCCTACCCCAAGTATCAGTTCAGAGACATTATGTATCTACACATACAGATCACAGTTTGTGGCCATCTACACATGGGGTTGCCAGGTGAAATAAGGAATCATGCCCCTGTCCCTTTAATACAGGGTTAGGCAAAGGTAAGCCTGAAGCTACACACAGTCTCCAAAAGGCCTTTTTGTAGCCTTTGGCTCCTTCAGACTCTCTAAATTGCCTTTATTCCTGGATCCCCAAAGGGGTGAATTTCTTTTCTTGGAAGCCTCCAGAAGAGGTGATTCACTTTTTAAATATTTACTTTGAATAAAAACAATATATAGGCCCACCCAGTACTGTTCAAACAATAAATAACGTTGATTTTTAAAATTAGACTTCCAACCACTTGTTTCAATTTTTGTGGCCTCTAGATTGTCCCAAAAGCAGAAAGTTGCCCCCCATGACTCACTGCAGTTGCCCACCTCTGCTTTAAAGGTTGTGTAGGGGGAAAGAAATTCAGCAGGTTTTGCTGTTATATAAGCAACACCTGCTGAAACCCTTTCTTCTACACAACCATTAAAGGGATAGGGCCCCTGTTTCTTATTTCAGTGGGCAAGAGCTGTTTCTTGCAATGCAGATAGCAGTGTGGTAGGAGTCTCCTTCATTTGAAAAGAATCATACCTCTTTTTTTCTAACACAGAAAGTAAATCAGATGTGACCTCCAGTTTACTTCATGCTTTTAAAGAAGGCCTCTATTGGGACTTAGCCTCCAGGGAAGCAGGGCGAAAATATGATGAAATGGTTCCCGCAGCCCCTCAAGGGTCCAGGGGTATTTTGAGTGAGAATAAGAAAATTAAAGTAATTGCCCTCTGAGGTCTGGTGAGTGGGTGAATGACAGCTGGGCCTCATGTCATTGCCTTCCCCGAGTTATAGGCTCAGATAGAAAATGATGTGAATTCTTGTTCATGACCTGAAAGGCTACTGGCCATTAGAGTTCCCAGTTCTCAGGACCTGGACCTTTCTTTCTCATCCTCAGGGTAATGATGAGGAACCTCAAGGCTAGAACATTTCCTAGAAATATGTGTGTACGTTGTAATTTGTTACACTTGGTAGTTTTCATTTGAATTGCATTCTCTGTGCAACTACAGCTGATGCTTAAGTAGGGTTGCCAGAATGAAAACTGGGCATATAGGGCTTTAAGGTCATAACTGCTGCTTTGAATTGTGCCTGGAAATGCAACAACAGCTTGTGTAAGGGCATGACTGCCTTTTTGAAAATCCTTTTGTTGTTCGGGGTGTCAGGGTGAGGGCTGCACCAAAGCTCTTTCGGCTACACGTAGCTTCTGGGATTCAGGATTCCAGCCCCTGGATTAGAATAAGAACAGCTTATACAGCCATTTCGGCACATGTGGTCATTTGTAGAGCTGCAGATGGGTCTGGCAAAATCTGCTTACATGTATTTCTGTTGCGCCCCTTCTAAGCCCAAGTGCACCTTTGTTCACAAGACAGATTAATATTTACCTGGTTGTTGTAGTCCAGTGGGTCATATTTACTTTCTTGAAGTACCTTCCAGCTTTCATGAAACTCTTCATTCATGCAGTGAATCTCTTCGCTGAGAATCTTTCCCCTCAAGCCCCCAATTTCTATTTTTTCTAACTTGAGAAAGTCGATAGCGGATATAAATATCTCCTTTAAGTTAAAAGACATGTTTAATTAGGATTCGGTGCCTCTACTAATGTCTTTTTCATGATTTTAAAAACATGTCACACATACTAAAATGGTCAAGAAAAAAATTAATGTGTTATTATTAAACATAAAAATGTTACACATTTTGCAGCTATTGGGAAGAAGCCATAAGATTTGATATTATGGAAATTTTCAGTACAAAGATAAGTGAATATGACCTATAAAATTTGCTAGATTGTAAATTATGTCACTCTTCTATAAATCAGTACTGTGATCTTAAATTCCAGAGCTAGTCTGAAGTAAGATGAATTTAGGATTAGGCAGGGGTACATCACCACCACTTGCAGTGATAGTGATTCTATCTAATTTGGCAGTCTCAACCCACTGGTGGAAACCTCAGTGCCAGTCTATAACTGGGAGGGCATTGGTTCAAATCTCCACTAGGTCATAAATTTCACGGTGTGGAATTTGCTGTATTTGTGTTTTGACACAGAATTGTTGTGAGGATAAAAGAGAGAACCAAGAAGCTGCCTTGAGTTTCTTAGAGGATACACAAGATACAAACATCATAAATCAATAACTATGTTAGTTGTGAATAAAACTTGTGAGTGTTCTTTACATCCCTAATCCAAACATTTATAGAAATACAGAAACTTTTTAGAGGAAAAAAATCAAAGGACATGTCCCCTGACTCCCCAGCTCAATGAGGAGAGAGGCTTATCAGTGTCACATACCTCTGCGAGTTTGTCATGGGGGGAAATATAGGAAATGGAATGAGAGTAATCAGATAACATTTCCAGGAAGAGAGCATGGTCGGCTGGCTAGACCTGTGGAGTGCTCCCCATTACAAGATTCGGTTTGTTGAAACAGAATGCCTAAACAGTGGTGGACAACAAGCTTTAAGAGCAACCACCTGGTTAGGTTTACAATTGTTGAGCTCAGTCTCTGATAACTGAATATTGACTAAAGGTGGCACCAACTATAGCCATTTCTATATGAAATGTTAAAATATGGTTTGAAATTCAGTTTTAACAGTTCAAAGGGATATGTTAGGTAGGGTTGCCTGTTCAGGATCGTGTTAGGCCTGAGGTTTCTGGGCCAAAATGTGAGGCTTAGGATTTGGCCCAGTGATGCCATTAAGCATTATGCATTAAGTATGACCCACAGTGGTACACAGCTTGCCATTCAAACACATGCACTCTCTCAGACACAGAGAGAATATATTTTCCTAATTGGAAATTAAGAAATCTTAGCTAAAGAGGCTGTTCCCAGATCAAGGTGAAATTAATGAATCATTCCTCCTTATCTACTTAGAGAGCTGGGATAAGGAACATTTAATCTAGCTACTTGTTTCTAGCCAGAAAGTATGCAAAGCAGAACAGAGGGTGAGCCCTGACACCACAAACACTGGGATAAAAAAGGAAACTAACTTAGTAAATAAACAGAACCCACTGCAGAATCTTTGCAAGCTGCAGCAATAAATCCATTAAGCTTTGCAAATTGTACCAAGTGGTTGCTCTACTACCTGCACTGGAGATCAGCGCAAAGCCCTGGAGAATTTTCACCTCATCACCTGGAGATAACCTTTGAAAACTGGAGACTCAAGGTCAGGCCCTGGTATCTGACAATCCTAATTGTTAAGCATTATAATTAGTATACCTTACCTCAACATGCAGTAACCTTTGAAGGATCTTATCAAATCTAGAAAACACCAAATCAGAAGGGAAGTCCCATGGTTTCACACTGCCTTGATTATTATGATCGCAGGCAAGCTTTTCTTGATAAGCAGAAAATGCATTCTTGAACATTCTGAATGTCTGTATTGTCTGTTTAATTTTTTCCATTCCCTCTCCTAGGTCCATCATGAAGATCTCCTCAGGAATTAGGAATGAGAAAGCCTTTTGATGGAAAAGGATCAGCAAATTGAAATTATTTATGAAACTACCTTTAAATCAACAATTTATACATATATGTATTTAAAAACTATAATCTTTTAAGTCTGACACACCAGGCATTTCTAGACATTGGTCAAGGTGCCTGTGGAGATCTGGGGCCAGCCAGGGCTAGAAGAGACTAAGCCTGCTTTCTTTTCTTCCACCCTGGAGAAACAGCATCTGTTGGAATAATTAACTCCCTCTCCACACTCAATCATACTCCTGCTTTCCTTAAAGCCACACCCTCTGTGTTACAAGGGCAAGGTTCTTAAAGGTAAACCCAAAGGAAGGTGTAATGTGTGGTAGCATGTGGTAAATGGGTTAAGTCAAATGTAAAGTATTCTACTGAGTCCAGAGGTTATAAAAATAATATATGAGTTTATTTAAAACAGCAAACAAGAGAAAGGTATGGGGTAAACCAATAACTTTAAACAGCACAGAACTTCTACTCATAGCCTTACCAAGTATAGAATCATAGAATCATAGAAATGTAGAGTTGGAAGAGACCGCAGGGGCCATCCAGTCCAACCCCCTGCCATGCAGGAACACCCTCAAAGCACTCCCAACAGATGGCCATCTAGCCTCTGCTTAAAAACCTCCAAGGAAGGAGACTCCACTACACTCCGAGGCAGCATATTCCACTGCCGGACAGCCCTGACTGTCAGGAAGTTCTTCCTGCGGTTCAGGTGGAATCTCCTTTCCTGCAGCTTGAATCCATTGCTCCTTGTCCTGGTCTCTGGAGCAGCAGAAAACAACCCCTCTCCTTCCTCTACATGGCATCCCTTCAAATATTTAAACATAGCTATCACGTCCCCTCTCAACCTTCTCTTCTGCAGACTAAACATACGGAGCTCTCTAAGTCTATCCTCATAGGGCATGGCTTCCAAGCCTCTCACCATTTTGGTTGCCCTCCTCTGGACTTGCTCCAGCTTGACCATGTCCTTCTTCAGTTGGGGTGCCCAGAACTGCACACAGTATTCAAGATGAGGTCAAACCAAAGCAGAGTAGAGTGGTACCAGTACCTCCCTTGATCTAGACACCATAATCCTATTGATGCAGCCGAGAATTGCATTGGCTTTTTTGGCTGCCGCATCACACTGCTGACTCACGTTCAGCTTGTGGTCTATGAAGACTCCTAGATCCCTTTCACACGTACTGCTATCCAGCCACGTGTCCCCCATTCTATATTTCTGTATTCCATTTTTTCTACTTTACATTTCTCTCTGCTGAATTTCATTTTGTTAGCCTCGGCCCAGCTCTCCAATCTATCCAGGTCATTTTGAATTTTGATCTTGTCCTCTGGCATATTAGCAACCCCTCCCAATTTGGTGTCATCTGCAAATTTGATGAGCATGCCCTCTATTCCTTCATCCAAGTAGTTGCTGAAGATGTTGAATAGCACTGGGCCCAGGACAGAACCCTGTGGCACCCCACTAGTCACTTCTCTCCAGGATGAAAAGCAGCCATTCGTGATCACCCTTTGGGTTCGGTCGGTCAACCAATTACAAATCCAACTAACAGTAGCCCTGTCCAGCCCACATTTTACCAGCTTCATTGCAAGAATAGGTCAAACCTTATAACCAAACCCAATATTAGTTTGGTCTCTCCTCTGTCTTTCTCTCAAGAGACTTTTGAACTGACCATGACTAACGCTCAACCAGCTTCTATTTCTCTAGTTGACTGAAGCTTTATCTCAAACACTCTCTCTGAATCTCACTGAAGGAGCCTCTTTTTAAACCATTCTCCTGACTCACTCACACAGCCTCACCTTCCGGCTATGCAGAGTCTTCTTAATCAGAGAACCAATCAGATTAAATCACCTTCTGATTTCATATACTCTGATGTTAGGGTTGCCCTGCTAGCCATGCCCCCGCCCCAAGTTTCCTCACAGTGAAGGGAGGCTGTATATGAACAGGTTGCTTACCTGTAACTGTGGTTCTTCGAGTGGTCATCTGTGCCATCATACACTAGGAGCTTTAGCGCCTGCGCGGTAGCGTTCGGAAACTTCTAGAGCTTGTTCGCTTGGCGGGAACCCCTCCCCCACGCCGGTACTGCGCATGCTCCTCCCGCCGAGCAACGGTCTCTCCTCAGTTCTGTCGTCCGCCGTAGAACCTACAGGGACCTGAGAAAGAGGGGAGGAAGGGCGGGTGTGTATGATGGCACAGATGACCACTCGAAGAACCACAGTTACAGGTAAGCAACCTGTTCTTCTTCTTCGTGGTCTCTGTGCCTTCATACACTAGGAGACTGTGTAGCTTACCGGTCGGACGGCGGGTCAGGTCCTACAGCACGGAAGCCAACACCTCACGTCCAAACCGGGCATCTCTGCGCGACCGGCAGTCGAGCCTGTAGTGGCGCACGAAGGTCGATGGTTGGGACCAGGTCGCCACACGGCAGAGTTCATGCAGGTCAACTCCTCGCAGGAGGGCCGCAGAAGTAGCCACAGCTCTGGTGGAGTGGGCTCGAAGCAGGACTGGCGGAGGCTTCCTCGCGAGCTCATACGCCAGTTCAATAGTCCTCACCACCCACTTGGAGAAGCGCTGGGTGGACACTTTTAGGCCCCTCCGACGTCGCCCATAGCAAACAAAGAGATGCGGCGTCTGTCGGAAGGAAGCAGTCCTGTCCTTGTAGAAAGCCAATGCCCGACGCACGTCCAGGGAGTGGAGGGACCGCTCCAACGGTGTCGTCGGGTTCGGGAAGAAGGCAGGCAGGATGATATCCTGGTTGAGATGGAAACTGGACACCACCTTTGGCAGGAACGAGATGTCAGGTCTCAGGACCACCTTGTCCCTGTGGAAGACCGTGAAGGGCTCATCGGAACGAAGAGCTGTGATCTCACCCGCTCGCCTCGCTGAGGTCACCGCTACCAGGAAGGCAGTTTTCATTGTCAGGAGCCTGTCATCCGAGGTCGCCATCGGCTCGAAGGGCGGCTTCGTCAGCTGCGAGAGCACCAGCGAGAGGGACCACGGCGGTAGCGGCGGCGATACCGGCGGGTAGAGATGATGAAGTCCTTTCAGGAACCGCTTAACGGTATCGTTCCTGAAGAAGGCCGAGGCAGCAGATCGTGGCGGTTGGTATGCCACGATCGCGGAGAGATACACTTTCAGGGATGGAAACGCCAGGCCCTGTTGCCGGAGGTGCAGGAGGAAGTGCAGGACGGTCGAGAGCCCCGCGGGCGATACCGGCTCACTCCTCTCGTTAGCGAAGGTCAGGAAGCGTCGCCACTTGTATTGATAGTTGCGACGGGTGGATTCCTTCCTGGCCGCGACGAGGACGGTACCGAGCACGGGATCGTCTAGCGCGATATCCTCCAGGCATGGAGGGCCAGGCGTGGCAGGTCCGGATGGAGGACTCGGCCGCCGGAGTGGGAGAGCAGGTCCGGTGTCGGTGGCAACCGGAGCAGGTCGTCTCGCGCGGCTTGTAGCAGGGGTGCGAACCAATGTTGCCTCGGCCAGTACGGGGCTACCAGGATCGCGTCGGCTCGGTCGGCGAGGATCTTCGATATCGTCCGGCCGAGCAGCGGGAACGGCGGGAACGCGTAGAGGAGTTCCCCGGTCCACGGAAACTGGAAAGCGTCCCCGATGGAGGCACGATCGTGGCCCGCTCTGGAACAGAATCGGCGACACTTCGCGTTTTCCCTGGTCGCGAAGAGGTCGATCGATGGTTCGCCCCAGCGGTCCCGAATCAGTCTGAACGCCTCTCCGGAGAGAGACCATTCGTGATGGGATGAGGTGTCCCTGCTGAGGGCGTCTGCCGTGGTGTTCTCCTGCCCGGCCAGGTGAACCGCCACGGGATGCGTGTGCAGGCGAATGCACCATTCCCACAGGCCGAGCGCGATGTCGAGCAGGGTCGTGGAATGAGTCCCACCTTGTCTGTTGATGTAGCAGACGGCGGTGGTGTTGTCCGTCAGAATCAGGACCGTGCGCCCCGCCACGGCATGGCGGAACGCCCGTAGGGCTTTCCAGACGGCAAGCAGCTCCAGCGCGTTGATATGGAGAGCGGTCTCGTCGTCGGTCCATCTGTCGCGGACTCTGAGATCGCCGCAGTGGGCACCCCATCCATACAGGGAGGCGTCGGTCGTTACCGTCACCTTCGGTGTCGGCTGTTGGAAAGGCATCCCCGACATGAGATTGCGTCGCGACTGCCACCATCGGAGGGATGAGCGGACGTCTCCCGGCAGCTGCAGTCGGAGTGTCTGTCGTCTCGCAGGGGGTCGAATATGCGGACGAACCAGTGTTGAAGAGGTCTTGCTCTCAGCCTGGCGAGATATGTCACAGCGGTCGTCGCAGCCATGTAGCCCAAGAGCTGCTGGACGCTTCTCGCAGATAACGTCGGGGCCGTACGAGCGTGAGCGGCGGCCCGGATCAAAGTTTGTGCTCGAGACTCTGGTAGGTACGCCCTGGCGGAGGTCGAGTCGAGCGTCGCCCCGATGAAGTCCAAGATCCTCGCCGGCTCGAGGTGGGACTTCTTCGGATTCACTCGTAGACCAAGGCGGGTCAGGAGTGACAACGTCATGTGGACGTCGTGGTAAAGTCTCTGTTTGCAGGACGCCACCAACAGCCAATCGTCGAGGTAGGGGAAGACGGAAGCGCCCTTCGTCCGCAGGTAGGATACCACCGGGGCCATGCACTTGGTGAAGACCCTTGGGGCAGTCGAGAGTCCGAACGGCAGCACCTTGTACTGGTAACAGGTGTCGTCGACTGCGAAGCGGAGGTACCGTCTGTGCTGCGGGCGAATGGCGATATGGAAGTATGCGTCTCGGAGATCGATGGAGGCGAACCAGTCCCCTCGATGTAGGAAGGGTAGGATCGACGGTATCGTGACCATCTTGAACCTTTTGGGGCGTATGTAGTAGTTCACCCCTCTGAGGTCTAGGATCGGCCGGAGGGTACCGTCGGCTTTCGGTACCGTGAAGTACCTGGAGAAGAAGCCGGTGGTCTTGGCCTCTTGCGGGAGCCGCTCGATCGCCCCTTTCTGGAGGAGGGATTGGATCTCTTCCAGGAGGGCCGGACTCGACGGCGTGGAGTAATAAACGCCGCGAGGAGGAATTCGAGAAACTCGATGGCGTAGCCAAGACGGACGATGGAAAGCACCCAAGAGTCCGTAGTGACATACTGCCACTCCGCTAGGTGTCGAGCGAGAGTCGGTCGGTCTCCGAGCGCTGATGGTAGGCTGAAGAGTGGGTATTGGCGGGTCCTGCCAGGCACGTCAAAACCGAGACTTTGTCTCGGAGGAGGACTTCTTCGACGAAGGCGGGCGCCGCCTAATCGTGCGTCTGGCCGATGAGCCGGAGGACGGTCTCGACTGTCCAGACTGGGCCGAACGCTGGAACGACGAGGTGGAAGATCGTCGCCAGGATGGTCGGAAGGTGGAGGCCCTGCGGGTCTGCGTGGCCGGCTGCAGCCCGATCTTTTTTGCGGTCAGTCTCGCCTTGACGAGATTGTCCAAAGCTTCGTCTGTGGACGAATTGAATAGGCCTTCACCGTCGAAGGGGAATCTTCAATCCTCCTTCTGGTGTCCTCCTGGATGTCGGCCGGTCGAAGCCAAGCATGGCGGCGGAGGCCGACGGATCCGCCATGACCCGGGAGGCGATCTCCACTGCGTGCCGGGAGGAGGCCATCTGGTGCCGAGCGATGGAGATAGCCTCATTGAAGATCACGGAGGAGGCTTGGCGGATGTCCTCCGGTACCGCTTCCATCGCTGGTTGCAGGCGATCGAGCACCTTCTTCAGGTATGCCGCGAGGCAAGCCTGAGTGTTGGACAGCCTGATCTGCAAGGAGGCAGCCGAATAGAACCTCCTTGCGTAGGCGTCCAACTTCCTGCCCTCTTTGTCCGGCGGGGTGGTGTGTTGCCTGCCGGAGCCTTTCGTCTGCGCGGACTCGACGACCACAGAGTTCGGTGCAGGGTGATTAAATAGATAACCGGCGTTATCCTTCTGCACCCTGTAGAGGTGTTCTAACCGCTGCGGTATCGGCTGAGCCGAGGCCGGTCTATCCCAGGCGGCCTTCACCAGTCTGGATACCCGGGGCAGGAGAGGCAGCGGGGCCGTGGAAGGTCGCTTCTCCTCGAAAACGGAGAAGGCTGGATCGTCATCCTCCGGCTCCGCATCGGCGATCTTAAGGCCGAGGGTAGTGGCCATGCGGAGCAGCATCGCAGAGAACTGGTGGACGTCCTCTGGAGCAGAATCTGGGATCGGGTCCCGAATCCCAACGGAGGAGACTCCTGGGAGGCCGCCTCAGACACCTCAGACTCCGCACTCGAGTCGTACGACTCCGAGCTCGGTGAGTCCTCTCGCCGCTCGCTCTCCGGCTCCTTCGTAGTCGCCGCAGGTGTTGCCTTCCTAGGCTTCTCCGCAGCCGGGGCGGTGGTAGCAGCAGCGTCCCGCTTGGGATGGCTGACCACGGACTTCACCCTCTTGGTGGTGACCGGGGTAGTCTGGCAGGCTGACGTCGTCGTAGCCCGCTCAGTCACCACCGACTCCGTAGGGCGCGTCGCCGTTGCCGTGACCCTAGGAGGTGGCGATATCGCCCGATACCGTGGTGAAGGCTCCCTCGCCCTATGATATCGAGGGGAGGGAGAGCGGCTGAAGGAGCGGCGGTCCGACGGAGATCGGCTTCGGCGTCGACGGTACCGAGCCTCGTCCCCTCTAGGCGAGCGCGATTCGCGCTGTCGACGAGGTGACCGGGACCTCCGGAAGGTCTCCCAGCGACTCGGGCCACGATGGTACCGATCCCGGTACGATGGCGAATGGGACCGATAGGAGGCCGGGCGCTCTCTCCACTCAGATTCCCTCGCGTACCTGGCCACGTAGGACGCCGAGGTGTATCTTGAGGCAGACGAGCGAGGTTGTTCCTCTCTTGTCTCCCTCGGAGGCGGCGAGGCCACCGGACGCTCGGAAGAGCGGGACCGGGACCTGAAGGAGGTCGAACGCCGCTCCGGAGAAGCAGAGGGTCTCTCTGCTGCAGGTCGGCCGACCTGCGACGGCTAAGAGGGCGGTGGCGCTCCTCCACCAGGGTTGGAGGGTCTGCCACAGGCGAGTCCGGGCGCTGTTGGGGAACGTCCTCGATCTCATCCTCCGAGAGGTCGACGGACTCGCCTCGCCCTTTGGAAGGCTGCTGAGTAGGAGGAGGAGTAGGAGGTTGAGCGTCCCCAGCCGGGGAGCGCTTCTTTCCTTCTTCTTCTTCTTCTTCTCCTTCTCCTTGCCCTTGCCTCCGTCCGGAGCAGGGCGCTTTTTTGCAGGCGTCTCCGTAAGGGGAGCCTCAGCCTTCCTCGCCGTCGAGGATCCTTTAGCTGACTTGGCAGCCGCCGACAGCTTCGGGATCCTCGGTAACGCCGAGATCGGCGTTTTCGCCGGTACCGAGCCCGATACCGACGAGGTGGACGGAACGGCAGCCGCCGATACCGTCGATGGCGTGGTCGTCTTCTTGTCGGCCATCTTGGAAGTGGAGGTCTCGTCTATCGCCCGCAGAGACTGCTCCCAACAAAAAGATTTGAGTCTCGCGAGCGGTTGCGAAGAGTTTGGGGAGTAAAATCCCTACAAATTTGGCAAGTCCGGATATTGTGGGACTCGCCCAAACAGAAGAGACACTCCTTATGGCCGTCGTTGAGGGCAACCTTGCGGCCGCAGGACACGCACTTCTTAAAGAGCGCGGACATAAGACGAAGAAACGCCAAACTCCGAAATCCAAAAAGACGAAAGCCGAAGGGGGAGTCCGAAAGAGAGGTCAAAGACAGTCCGAAAGTCCGTAAAACCGTGAAAAAACAGCAGCCAAGCACGACGTGAGAGGAACAAACTAAAGAACCTTCCGTACGCGGCGGCGAGACGAAAGAACTGAGGAGAGACCGTTGCTCGGCGGGAGGAGCATGCGCAGTACCGGCGTGGGGGAGGGGTTCCCGCCAAGCGAACAAGCTCTAGAAGTTTCCGAACGCTACCGCGCAGGCGCTAAAGCTCCTAGTGTATGAAGGCACAGAGACCACGAAGAAGAACAGAAAATTACATTTTGTCACAACATTCAGCTTTCTTTCCTATTATTTCAATAGCATTTCCAACCAATCTTCTGTTGCCTGTAATTTCAGTGTTTTCCATTCCAAGCATCATGATGTTTTTCAGGCATTTGACTGCCCTTCAAGGGGTCAGACCTATCAAGACTCCAATAGATTGGGCAAAGAGAACTCTCATTTATAGGCAGTTTTTTAAAAACCCACATTTTATAAGTTCCACATTATTTACAACAGAAGATGTCGCTGCTCTTCTCATGATTTTAACTTTTGTGTTTTACACCCTATCTGCCACATTCCAAAAAATATGGGACCAAAGATCTTGTTTGTATCTATCAGTGTAACTGCCCCTACCACATCTGAGAAAAGAATGAAATGAACGTGAAATAAACAGACTTTTTTTCATTTGGAATTGATAACGTGAATTCTTCTTTGTTTTTATTACTAAACCAAAAGAAACTTATGGAGCATTTTCATTTATTTTAAAAATGAATGTGCCCCCCTAACTATTGTGAAATAATGAACAAGTGGAGATCAAATGTTGTTATCTTATTGGCGTATGATAGCTTTCCCATTTTATGTAAGGCTGTCATCTGTTTTTAAAAATGGGGTTGGTTATTGGCATGAGTTTCAGCCAATCAGCTCTTTATATTTGCATAAATAAAAAAACAATTGTTTGGGAGGGAAGATCTAGTTGGCTGGGATGCCAATTCAACACCTTGGAACCTTGTTACCAAAATCGATTCAGCGCCTGGGCTAGCAAATTTGAAGTGCAGACAAAACCCAGAAAAGATTTATTGCCACATTGGCAAGGAGGTCACCAGCCACCATTTGTTTGGTATGATATTGGCATTAGAATGCTACAAACCAATTGCTTCTGGTGCCAATATACTTTAGTAGTGATGCTAAAGACACAACATACACAACCCATAACTATAAAATTAACTAATCCCACCATAGTTACACTGCAAAGAGACTGTTTCTCTTGTTAAATGACAATAGGAATGTACCTTAGGTAACAGACCTTAGGTTATTGCACCACACATACACACAGGATTAGTAAGCAACTTTTTCAGCAGGTAAAGGGCTTTCCTTCCATCCTGTTAGTGTTAACTGTCTGTTTCACAAAGTCTTTTAACTGGAATATGTTGTACTTATAGTTACACTTTTATGATCATTATTATATTTTAACAGTGTCTTAAAAACTATTTTAAGTTAATGTTTTAATATATTGCTTGTTTCTTTTTAAAAACTTTTTTTTAAAAAATACCCTTAGTTTTAACTGTATTTTGTTTCAACTCATATTGTAAGTTTCCTTGGGTACCATATTGGAGAAAAGCAGGATATAAATGAAATAAATAAACTCATTATTTCTAATGAATTCCCTCCCGTATCTTTTTTACTACCTGGACTTAGTGATCTGGACAGAGACAGGTGCCCTAGCTGCATATATGATTTCCATTATAAAGCACATTGCTCATTTTCCCATCCATTCCACCAGGGACAATGCATAATAGGTAAAATCATTTAAAACAGTACAGAGATTTTTTTAAAAATGATAATAAAGCAAACAAAAGAAAATACTCCATAAAAATAATTTTTAAACAATTAAAATAGAATGCTTTCAAACACCAAAGGCCATACAGAACAACAGCGTTTTAGCTGCCTCCTAGGCCATTTCCACACTAGACTGTTAATAGCATATGATTCCACTTTCAACATCCTATGGAATCCTGGGGTTTGTAGTTTCAGGAGGGGCCATTCCATAGGATGTTGAAAGTGGAATCATAGCGCTATTAACAGTCTAGTGTGGAAATGGCCCTAGACTCTCAAAACAAATGGAACTAGTCTAACATGGAGTTCCACAGATTTATATAGCTGAACATAGATATGAAACATTTTTAAAATTAGGGAGAAATTAGGATGTGGATCCCAAATGTCCATGTCTACCCATGTGCTCACGTCAGTTCTGGTTGCCACTGCCATCTCCCTCCCTCCTAGGTGTTTATTTTATGCATTGTGGGTGTTTACTTGTAAAGCCCTGGACATCCACTCTGAAGTGTACCCAAAGCTGCATTCCCTCAGATCCCCATTAATCAGATTGTTTCTAATCCATTGGTATGTTTTTAATCTTAGTATAACTTGTATTGAGTCTTTCAAGAGCCTAGTGGGAGGTGGGTTGGTTGCAAAACATTTGCCATTTCCACCAGGAAAACTTCTGAGCAAAGTTTTATGCTATTTTTTTGGTACCTAAATTTAATGACTTATACCCATTAGGAAAAAAAGAAGTATAAACTTTTTCAAGAACTTTAATAGCATTACAGTGATTGGCTACCAAGAATAGTAAATGAGTTAAATTGTTTCCAAAAAGGAAAAAAAAATCCACAATCAACAACAATTCTAGCGCTGAATACCATTTGATGTATGCCTCAACTGTCTGGCATCAATAATACTGGGCCAGGCAGTTGAGGGTTAAATATGGATGGCTGCTCTTTTCTGGTTCTGGCAGCCGGGCTTCCAAACCCAGAGTGATTTTTCTTGCCCTGCATGCCATATTTTTTGTGGACACAGTGATTCAAAAGCAGTTTCAGACTCACACAGCTAGCCTGACTTCCCTGCTTTTTGCCAGTTTAAGCCTGCCCCCTCCTGTTGTTTATTAGCTGTAAGGCGTTTGCAGCTTAATAATGTGTGACGACTGTACAGGAGACAAAGCCAGTCAAAAACAAAAAGAAGAAGTAAAAGCAGTACTGTACAGTTTTGGATGGGCGCATCTTTTCTCTCCCTGTGTTTGCCAACAGCAAAGCAACGAATCTGTAAGAAGGTTCTGCTTCTCACTGGTTTGAGTGTGTACTTGCCTTCGAGTTGCCTGTCGACTTATGGCACCTCCACAAATTTCCTAAGGTTTTCTCAGGCAAGGAAAAATTGGAGGTGGTTTCACTAGTTCCTTCTCCATGAAACACAGCCTACAGCAACTGGCATTTGTTGGCAGTCTATCATCTAAGTACTAACAAGGGCTGACCCTACTTAACTTCCAAGATCATATAGGATTTGGTGCCTTTAGGGTATTTAGGCTCCACTTGTTTATTGATATGGTATTGGAATGGTATTGTTCACAATACCACTTCAAATACCGTATCAGCAAAGAAGTGAGAGGCATAATAACCTCACTTTAATGAAATAATGAAATGACTAGTAAGGGTGTTATTTCCAAAATATTGTTTTGGAGGATCATTTAGGGAGTTGGAGCTATTTTTTCTGTATCTTAAGGCTTTCAAACAAATAAGTACACATTAAATAAAAAAGTAATACATTACTTGTCATTCATAACATATTATCTTTTATTACAAATAACTGTAGAACTTTAGTTTTTTTTAAGTTCTAGGCTCTAGAAAGTAATCTCTAATGCATGCCCAAGGGTGCTGTGAGATTAAAGGACTAGATTAAGGATGGAAAATTTCAGGTTTGTGGGCCCAATGGCTTCCAGTTCCATCCCATGGAACACTAGCTAGCCATGCCTTCCCCTCCGCATGCACACACACACACACACACTTTCCCATCACTGTTTTAATTTTCTTCCTGGAGCACAGGGCAGGCAGTTTTAAAACCTCCTGCTCTAGCATTGCATGATGGATATTGCAAACTTCTTTATGGTTATCTTACTTTGTCCTTGCCTTTCAGATGTTGTTTTTGGCTAATTAAATTGTTGGAGGGTTCTTGTCATTGTAAAATAGGCACTTGTGGTGGGAGTGTAGATATAGGTTGTGCAAATGATGCAGAACCTACAAGTGGCCAAGCTTTTATCTCGACATAAATGTTTCAATACTCAAAGTGAAGCACATATATAACCAAATCAGACTACAGAACTATGGCTCCCTATAGCTTTTCCCAACCTGATACTTCTCCAGATGTGTTGAATTATGCTCCCAGCATTCACCAATGGCAGCCCCAACAGAGGTATAGTCCAATACTTGTGGAGGAAATGAAATTAGAAAAGCCCAATCTCCTGATTCCAACCTGGGCCATTTCCTCACTTAGGCCCTTTTCACATGGCATTTACCATGTGAAAGGGCCCCTGAGAGTCACACGTCTGCGAGGAGCAGTCCACATGACACACTCATGATCGCGTGACACTCCAGGGGCTGGCAGATTCCAATCACACACTATGTCATTTTCTGCTGCAAGCCGAAAATGGTGCATGATTGCACACTGCTCTGGGGCCCCGTGTGCACTTGCCATGCATGCAGAGCTCTGGAGCCACAGCGCTCGTGCTTCCTGCCCCAGCGCAGCCAGGGAAAATCCCAGGCTGCACTGCGGAAGGAAGAGGAGGGGCTCTTATACGAGCAGGCAGCAGCTGTGGAGCTGAAGGAACCGGGACGCGAGAGCCTCTTGCTAGGGGCTGCTCGCGTGACCCCCCCCACCCCAGCTCCGCAAAAAGGTAAGTTTTGGAAAGGGCCTTAGTCAGGAAAACCTTTGGCAGAACCCTTTCTCTCAACATACAGCAAACAAAGTTAGGAGTAACTACAGTTGCTCCCTTATTTTTCTTATTAAACTTGTCTCTTCCTCCATATGATTTCTGTTGTTTACCCCATTGTACACTGCTGGGGGCAAGAACCAATTACTGCTGTTGATGCAGTATGATGGCTGTTCCTTCTCACCTTGTTTCCTCTTTTGCCACTTCTTACTGTTAGCATCATTCTGATTTGCTGGACAGCCTTTTGGGCAGACTATGACCATTTCCGCCCTACACTGGTATGGTGATATTATTCCACTTTCCACATCCTATGGAATCCTGGGGTTTGCAGTTTAGGGAGGGGCTGGCTGGTAGAATAGTAGTGCTATAACAGTCTAGTGAGGAAATGGCCCTGGTATTTCTGAGTTGTTAATGGAGGATCCTGCTCCTTTAATTAGAGCTCTTCTATCACTTGCTGCAAGTACATACACATCCTCTCCAACATTTCACAGATGAAAACTGGGAAACATGTGGCCAAGCAACCTCAGAGCATGGGTAAGATGGCAAAAGTTATGAATGAGGAAGAACAGGGAAGCTAGGAAAGCTGCAGCAGTTTTGGAGCCTGAAATATGGCCTTGGGAGGGCTGTGTGCTTATCACAGGCTGCACTTGCCCCACTCATTTTATTTGTGTGTGTGTGCATGAGCGTGCGTGCGTGCGTGGGAACATATATGGACGCATAATTGTGTGTTGGTGCATTAAAAGAAAAGCAGTAGGGACTGGGAAGGGATCAACATACTCCAGTAAAAGAGTGGTTCTTGCCCTTTCTTGGGTCATGGACCCCTTTGAAAATCTGATAGAAGCTGTAGACCTCTTCCTCAAACAAGCACACTTGAATACATTTGTCAAAGTAACTGAAAAGAAATCCAGACCCACTTAGGGGTCCATGAGGCATAAATTAAGCACTAGATGATGGCCTCAGTCTCACTAGACACCAACAAGAACTAATAGGTGAAGGTGGAACAAGTCCTATTCACATCAAAAGACACCTGCAACCAGTTCTGTGGAGCCCAAGGCTCACAGTCCAAGAAGCTGAGCCTTTTAGCAGCTTTGAATACTCTTCTGGACCCAGCCAGTCCCATCTTCTGGATAGGACTGGCTGGCACTGTTTTTAGAGTGGTCCCTCTTGGAAGGATGAACCCACAGGGGGGTGCTGCAACATTCCTGTTTGATACCTTGGTCTTTGCCCTGCAAGGTCCCACAGGTTTCAGTAATGTTCTTCATGCTACATTAACATCTGCATGAAGCTGCTGAAAAAGGATGTCCAACATCTGGGGGTTCAGTGCCACTAGTATGCTCATAACACTAAATTCTATCTCCTCTTTCCATTAATTCTAAGGAAGCCATTTCTGTTCTAAAGTAATGTCTCATGTTAGCAATGGACTGGATGAGGCTGAACAAAGGCTGTTTCCACACTCTACTAATGCTACTATTCCACTTTCAACATCCTATGGAATCCTGGGATTTGCAGTTTAGGGAGGGGAATTTAGAATTCTCAGCCAGAGAGCTCTTTGGCCTCAGTAAACTACAAACCCCAGAATTCCACAGGATGTTGAAAGTAGAATCATAGTACTGTAACAGTGTAGTGCAGAAACAGCAAAACCGAAGCTTAATCTATACCAGACAGAATGCTTCTGGTCAGTTGAAATGTAAATCAGGGAACAGAGATTCAGCCTATGCTAGATCAAATTATACCTCCTCTGAAGGTTTGTAGCTTGGGGGTACTCGGCCCTTAACCTGAATGCCAGGTTTCAGGGGTGGAGATGTCTGATCTGGCTCCTGTGACACCATGACTTGGAACATTTCATTTGGATTAATATAACACATTCTACATGACACTGCCTTTGGAAATTGTTTGGAAACTTCAGCAGGTCCAAAATGCTGGCATGAAACTGCTTGTTACAGAAACTGCACTGGCTCCCAGTCCATCAACAGGCAAAGTTCAAAGGGCTGGCTAGGACCTTAAAAGCCCTGAAAAATCATACAAGAAAGCAAGGATCTTCTGAATGACCCCTCCCTTCTACAAGTGGCTAGGCTGCCCTCCTCTTTGCTCTTCTTCTGGGGATGGGTCAAGACCACTTTATTCAGGCAGCTTCTACCACACCAACTGGCTGCTGCATCCAGATCTTTTTGCTATGCTTTTAAATGTTTTTTAAGTTACGCTTAGTTTTAACATGATGGTTTTTAATCAACTTTTTAAAAAATTGTTCTCTGACTTAGCAGCTACTTAGTTTTAGCTGAATTTTGTTTTAATTTGTGTTGTAAGCTGTCCTGGCTCCTCTTATAGGAGAAAGGTGGAATCTAAATTACAAATTATGAATAAATAAATAAACGATTTGGCCACTAGGGCTCCCTGAAGTTCCATGGTTTTTATTAAATAAATCATTAGTCACACCTGAAAATCTGGATCATAAATTTCTCTATTGAGTTAACATTTTTATGCTTATTCAATTATTTTTATGATCCAGAACTTTTTTTAAAAAAAATCAGATCAAACTACTGGATTTCCATCTGCCTTTCCTATAAGAATAAGCAGATACTGCAATTATGGCATTCCAATGCTGAATAGAGTTCAGTAATAGGTAACATATTGGCAGATGACACAATATTTTTTAAAAAAATGCAATTAATGTTGGCCTTTCAGCAAGGCAAATCAAGACTCAGACCAGCAAAGAGGGTATAATTAAATAGTTTGTGCACACTAACTGGGATCCATAAACTGCAACTTAATATCACAGATGTCGGTATTTAAGTCCTTTATCAAAGAAACATATAACTTGCTAACTGAAACGCGTAAAGTACATTTTCCTTACCCTGTCAATTAGAAGATTGCAAAATTCCTGTAGCAGGACAACAATTCTGTTGGGGAAGCAGTAGTATTTGGAATGGGTCCAGATCAGACAGATGGTATGGAAAAGGGGTGCAATGAGACGTTCAGTATTTGAAAAGCTAGATTCTTCCAGGTAGGCAATGTAATGTTTCAAGGGGCTTAGATACAAGCAAATATCTTGAGCTTCAGAAACCGCTGAAAACAATAGAAAATAAATAAAATCAGTTTAGATAGGTGAGCTTTATTCAGAATTGATTCAGATGCTCAATGCAAAGATAGCACATGGTCCACTGTCCTTGCTGGATCAATGTGAAGTCTTGCTCCATAGAGTCTGACTATACCAGTGGTTCTCAACCTGGGGGTCGGGACCCCTTTGGGGGTCGAACGACCATTTCACAGGGGTCGCCGCTCCTCAATCCTGCCCCCCCTTTTAAAAGAAGGTGGCCTCACAGTCAATGGGAGCAGTGCTTCTGAGACCCCTGCGCTGGGAGGAGGGGAGAGGAGGCATGCTGGGCATTTCCCCATCTTTCCCTGCCTGGTGGGAAAGCACTGGAGGAGCCTGAGGTAGAGCTGGAGGTGCGGAGAGCGGGAGGAGAGAGCTGGAGCCTGAATGTTAAGGCAGAGGTGAGGACACCGAGAGGAGAGAGCTGGAGCCAGAGTGTTAAGGCGAAGGTGAGGAGAGGAGACCTGCAAACCCCAGGATTCCATAGGATGGTGAAACTGGAATAATAGTGCTATAACAGTCTAGTGCAGAAATAGCTAGGATGACTTCCTCTCGCTTTTGTTGTGTGTGGACCCTTGGCGGTTGCCACATGCACGTGTTGTGTTCTTCACCCTGACTGTCTTGCATTCCTCGCTTTTTGTATGTTCAGCATCCGCACTCCTTTTAAGGAAGGGAGGGAGGGAGGGAGGGAAACAAAACGCGTCTGCTTATGCCGCTGCCATCTTTCCTCTCTCCCTGTCCTTTCCTCCCTGCGCCTCGTGTAAAATGTGGGCTGTTTTGGGATTGCCTTTGGAGTGACTGGCGTTTTGAACTGTGGAAACCCAACATTCAGAACTAGAACTACTGCCTTAATTCTGGCATTGATGGACGCTTTCTGTGCTTAAAAAAGGGGGGAGGGTTACCAGTTTTTTAGGCATTAGAAGTCTATCCAAAGCAGTGATTTAGGGCAGTGTTTCTAATCTCTTTGATGTTGGAAATAACTAACTAACGAATAAATAAATAAAGAAAGAAAGAAAGAAAATGATTTTATGGTTGGGGGTCACCACAACATGAGGAACTGTATTAAGGGGCCGCAGCATTAGGAAGGTTGAGAACCACTGGACTATACCATTCTGAAACAATGTGCTGAATCATAGGAATCACTGGTGTGGATCATCAAGTCAAGCTTGTTGTTAAATCTGGTTGCACACACAATGCCCACCTTTGGTGTATAGTTGATATATTCAAGTATTACTGAAACACATCATGAATTATTACATTAAATAAAATAAAAATAAATAAATAAGTTAAGAGCTCTCCATACATGTATCCAGCTTCATACCTTCTTCAACTTTTATGATGAGTAGGTTGAAAGCAGGGTAATAGCTGCTTTTTGTCCTATGTAGAATCTCCATTATTTTGTAAACCTTTGGGCTTTGCAGCTATGAAAAGAAGACATATAGCACTTAGCATAGGTAGCTTGTTTTCTCTTTGGTAAGCAAGTATTGATTCTGTCAGGGTCAGAAAATGAAGGCCGTTTCTGCACTAGACTATTATAGTGCTGTTATTCCATTTTAAACATCCTATGGATCCTGGAGTTTGCAGTTCAGGGAGGGGTCCAAGCTAAGCAAATCCTGCACTTGGATATTTGAGTCCTTAGAGCAAGAACTAGGGGTAAGAAGTCAACAAGATGGCTGGCTGCCCAGCCGGAAAGCACTAATTCTATCTGCTGTCTTTCATGTGGTTCCCTATTCAAGGGAAAGTGGATGGCTGGAGGGGCAGGGTGAGCTCCAGATAGGATTTCCTTTTTCTTTATGTGGCAGGAGAGGGGGGACATAAGCTGTCTTCAATCCCATGCAGGAAGAAAGGTGGTACATGAAATAAATAAATAAATAAATAAATAAATAAATAAATAAATAGCTAGCTAGCTAGCTAGCTAGCAAATAGCTAGCTAGCAAGACAAGATCTAATTGACTTCATAAACATCCCTGGATAACCCGGACCAGTTCTGTAAATTAGATTTTACATTATACTTTACTTAACTTATTGACTATAATGACATAAAATAATGGGCTGAATCCTATGGTTAATCTCAACTAGAGTAGACACAATGAATTAATAGGATTTATCTAGGGGTTGACTCATCATAAAACAATTGACTCGTGTATTCTCTTTTGAACTAATAAACAGGATCCACGCCAATATATTAAGCTAGTAATTTCACCCACCGCTATCTCAGTTAGCTAAAATTCCTCATTATTCAGTTTTCTAACAGTATAGGTTGATAATATATTTCAGGAACCAGCATACTAAAATAACCTTTGTCCCTAGCTCAGTGGAACAAAGGTTCCTCAGCCACAGAGGTCTAGTCTTTAGCATCTCCAGTACTTTTTTTAAGGATCTGGTAGCAGAAAGCACGGGGAAGAGTTCTACCTGAGACGTTGCAGCATCACTGATACCCAGGTTACACAGTACTGGGCTGCCTCCAAATTAGACCACAGCTGGGAAGTAATGAGTTACATCCAGTAATATAATCCTTATTCTCTTTTTTTTAATGAGGACATAAGGAAGTCACATTTCAAAGGTAAGTGGAAATTTATGTCAATGACTGGGAGGAAGATCCTTTACTGGCATAACAAGTAACCTTTTCTTGTTACCTTTAGAAATTATATTTCAAGGACATTTTAAAGAATTTTCACAGGAATTTTTCAAGTGTAATTCCAATCTCTCATTAATCTTAAGGGCTTTTTAAAGTAATTGAAAGGTAGAAAAAAGCAATAAATAAATCAATGAATTACTTTCAAACACACTATATAGAATAGCCAGAAAGAATGACCTTTTAAAAGTAACTTCATAAGCCCTATGTGGGACAATACTAGGTTGCTAGGTGGACATATTAACTTAGACCCTTTCTGCAGGATGACACTCTCACACGTCATCTTGTTGCAATCCCAGCAGGGCCTCTGCCAGGATGGGAGCGTGTCCACAGCACTCCTCTCTCCACCCAACCAGATGCTTGTAGAAGGGAGTGCACAGGATATGCCTCTTCCTTCCGCACTGCAGCTGGCCTTCTTCCCATGCTGCAGAGGGGAAGGAAGTGCGTGATCGTGCTTCCAGCTGCGACAGAAGGCTCACATGATCGGGGTCATTGACGTAGTTTTTCTATCAATGACATACTCCATGATCGCGCCAGCTGGTGATGTGAGAAGGGCAGGATCATAACAACATCATGCAGAAGCATTGTCACAGAACCACTCTTCTCACATCCCCAAGCCTGGAGGACACCAGAATGGGCCTTGGTATGCACCTGAAATTACTGAATGGTTTCCATGCTCTAGCATTTTATTGTTTTATACTTGGGATTCTTGAGCATCATACCAAGCAGAGCTACTTTTCCCTTGGGCAAGCTTTTCTATGATTCTGAATCCACATCGATAAAACAATAATATCAATATTTTTGTTTCTTCACATTGAACTTCCTTTTATTTAGTTTTAAAAGCAGAAGGAATTGGAAAGATCCAATTAATCTTGATATAAAAGAGAGACAGAGTCTCGAGGGTTTGAGCTAATTTGAGCAATAAAATCTTGTTTATATATATCCTGAGACTCAGTCTCTCTTTTACATCTGCTTTATTTAGTTTTAGCCATTAAGTAGCAGCATAGTAAACATTATAGCACACTGAATCTTCAGTTATGGCCAATTCACAACACTATTAAACTAAGGGACGCAAGTATGCTATAATGATTAGAACACTGAACTGACATACTGGGGTGATCCTGGTTATACAATCCAATGAGCCACAAAACTTATCAGGTGACCTAGAGACAATTACACTCCTTCAACTTGGCCTGCCTCACAACAGGTTGCAGTAAGAATGAAGCAGGGAGAAGGAAAGCCACATATGCCACTCATTAGAGAGAAGATCTGGGCAATGCATAGGTTATGACCCCTTTCACACTACATAGTTATAGAAGTATGATTCCACTTTAACTACCATGGTTCCATCCAATGGAATCTTGAAGTCTGTAATCTTGGGAGGCACCAAAGATACTCTCTGGCTAAAGATTTTAAATATTCCCTAAACTGGATTGTGTAAAAGGACCCAAAAATCAAATTAAAATCTCTCTTCTAATAAAACACCTTTCAGTAGCAGCAAATGCAGATATTAATTCAATATCATCACAGAGAGTGACATATATTTCAGTCCCTACATTTAATCTCACTGGAATATTCTAGACTGATTAAGACCCAAACCCTCAGAGCAGAGCTATGCAGATGAAGTAGTGGAGCTATAGAACTATGACAGAAACAATGGTACCCATGAGCTCTTTGGGACAAAGTAAACAGACTGCAACTTGTGTCCCAACAGGATCAGAGAAGGAAAGTTGTTGCCTTCTAGTCAGGGGACCTCTGTAACTTGATGGGCATTTCACAAGTCATTGGCAAAATTCCAAAAGGGCTGGCTGGTTCAGGACCTTCTAAGATAGCTTTGTGTGGTCTTGTGTGTCTTCAAGTCGTTTCTGACTATCATGGGGTTTTCTTGGCAAAAATTTGTTCAGAGGGAGTTTGCCTTTGCCTTCCTCTGAAGCTGACAGAGTGTGATTTGCCCAAGGTCACCCAGCAGGTTTTCATGACCAAGTGGGGATTTGAACCCTGGTCTACCAGAGTGATAGTCCAATGCCAAACCACCACACAACACTCTAGCTGTCTTACCTGCTCATAAATTCCCTGCAGGTTTTCCATTTGCTTCTGCCAAAATTGAATTTCCATAGAAGGCCCCGGGTTTCCCCCCTGCAAAATCAGCTGAGCAGAATCCATTCTTAATACCTCTGATATCAGATGGGTCCACTGGATTATCATAGTTTCAATTTCGTACAGAGAAGTGGCTTCTATATAGCATGCCCTGGGGCCCAAAAAAGAGGGGGAGAGAAGGTAAATCAAAAGGTAGACAACACTTCTGGAAACATGTAACTATTTGACCTCTGGCTTCTATTATTTATACTCATTGAGAGTTCAGATTTCATTGCTCCTGTTACATAGGCATAAAAGACTATTACAGAATCAGTGTGCACAATGGCAGATTATAAATTAGGTAGTATTATCTTTCTCACTGTCTATCTATCTATCCATCTAATTTTATTTTGAAATTTTTCAATTATGGTTCATATGAACAAAGTAATGTGAGTTCTAGGTCCCAAGATGATTAATCAATTTCCCTTTTCATCTAATTTTTATACAACAATATATGTGCCACATGTATTTTGTTCTTCATTTCAGAATTAATATGCAACAGGTGTTAGCAACATACAAAATGAGTAGCTCATTGTCATATGAACGACCTGCCAACGCTATAGATGTTCCATGAAGTTGAACATAAGTGAATGGCCCCTTCTATCTTTTTTAAGTCTCAAAGCCAAGCTGTGTTTGACAGACCATATAGAATCTACTGCATGGGAATTGTATCCTAGAGCCCCAAGTTTATTTTTAATTGAATTCTGTTTTCAATATATTGTTACAACAAAAGGGAAAAGGGGAAGTGGATGAAATACATAGGCTATAAGCATGAGGTAGGCATATACATAATGAAATTACAGGGTTTTTTTTCCTCTTTTAATCTGTGTGATAATGTATGACCAGGTGTTCTTCCACTCTCACAGTACTTTCAAAGCACACATCTTAGTGCAAATTCTAGTTTAAATGACAATAAGGTATTCACATCATATAGGTTATTGCAGTTAACAACAAAAATCAGGGCAGAGGCAAACTGCAAACTGACTTAGGCCCTTTCCGCACATGGGAACGGAACCGCGCAAAAACGGGACTCACCGGACTTCTTCAGCATCTGGGCGAGTCCGTTGGGACGAGGAGCAGTGCGAGCTCATCGCTCCGCTCTGCTCCGGCGTACAAAATGGCAGCTTTCGGTTGGTGGAGGCTCTCCACCAACCGGGGAAGTTCGCCAACCTAAAGCCTGCCCCTGGCAGATCTGCAGGCACGCACTAGTGCGCGCCTGCAAATCTGCACCGGAGCGCAGTGACGGAGCAACAAGGGGTTGCGTGCTCCATGCTTTTTAAAAACGTCTTAAAAGAGGTTTTTAAAAAGCACACTGTGCGACCAGTTCCGGTCACTCCGGAGCAGACTGAGGTGCGGAACTATGAAAAGTAGTCCGCCCCAGTCCACTCCAAGGTGCAGAAGACCTCCGCCAGAGGTCGCTCTGCACCATTTTAATAGACCGGTGCAGAAAGGGCCTTACTTAGGGGTTGTTGTTTTTTTTGTATGTTCCAATTCTTCCTCCTTTTGAGTTCAGAGCTTCCTCCTGTGAGGATCATATATTATGATCTTCCTTCTCAATTAAGTTTTGCACGCATCTCACTCACTAGCATATGAAAAAGTTCAACCTTCATTATTGGTGTAATATTCTTGGAATTCAGACACCATTTGAGCTAAATTCTTCATTACTGAGAAAAGAAACATTTGCCAGGCAAATCTGAAACGCACAGGAAAGCTAACACTACAGCCTGTCCAATAAAGATCTGATGCTGAAGACTTATGAATATAGGATGTGACGTACTGAAAGTAAGGTAGAAGCGATTTTTAAACATCTAAATAAAAACAATTTTGATGTGAAGATTTTGAAAAAGTTAAAGACTCTCCCTGTGGAATGCAAATTATGCCAAACATCTACCAATCTTAATTCTGAAATGCAATCCTTGATTGTAGCTCAGAACAAAGAAGAACAGGTTGCTTACCTGTAACTGTGGTTCTTCGAGTGGTCATCTGTGCCATCATACACTAGGAGCTTTAGCGCCTGCGCGGTAGCGTTCGGAAACTTCTAGAGCTTGTTCGCTTGGCGGGAACCCCTCCCCCACGCCGGTACTGCGCATGCTCCTCCCGCCGAGCAACGGTCTCTCCTCAGTTCTGTCGTCCGCCGTAGAACCTACAGGGACCTGAGAAAGAGGGGAGGAAGGGCGGGTGTGTATGATGGCACAGATGACCACTCGAAGAACCACAGTTACAGGTAAGCAACCTGTTCTTCTTCTTCGTGGTCTCTGTGCCTTCATACACTAGGAGACTGTGTAGCTTACCGGTCGGACGGCGGGTCAGGTCCTACAGCACGGAAGCCAACACCTCACGTCCAAACCGGGCATCTCTGCGCGACCGGCAGTCGAGCCTGTAGTGGCGCACGAAGGTCGATGGTTGGGACCAGGTCGCCACACGGCAGAGTTCATGCAGGTCAACTCCTCGTAGGAGGGCCGCAGAAGTAGCCACCGCTCTGGTGGAGTGGGCTCGAAGCAGGACTGGCGGAGGCTTCCTCGCGAGCTCATACGCCAGTTGAATAGTCCTCACCACCCATTTGGAGAAGCGCTGGGTGGACACTTTGAGGCCCTTCCGACGTCGCCCATAGCAAACGAAGAGATGCGGCGTCTGTCGGAAGGAAGCAGTCCTGTCCATGTAGAAGGCCACGGCCCGACGCACGTCCAGGGAGTGGAGAGACCGCTCCAACGGTGTCGTCGGGTTCGGGAAGAAGGCAGGCAGGATGATGTCCTGGTTGAGATGGAAACTGGACACCACCTTAGGCAGGAACGAGATGTCAGGTCTCAGGACCACCTTGTCTCTGTGGAAGACCGTGAAGGGCTCATCGGATCGAAGAGCTGTGATCTCACCCGCTCGCCTCGCTGAGGTCACCGCTACCAGGAAGGCAGTTTTCATGGTCAGGAGCCTATCTTCCGAGGTCGCCATCGGCTCGAAGGGCGGCTTTGTCAGCTGCGAGAGCACCAGCGAGAGGGACCACGGCGGTAGCGGCGGCGATACCGGCGGGTAGAGATGATGAAGTCCTTTCAGGAACCGCTTAACGGTATCGTTCCTGAAGAAGGCCGAGGCAGCCGACCGTGGTGGTTGGTATGCCACGATCGCGGAGAGATACACCTTCAGGGATGGAAACGCCAGCCCCTGTTGCCGGAGGTGCAGGAGGAAATGCAGGACGGTAGAGAGCCCCGCGGGCGATACCGGCTCACTCCTCTCGTTAGCGAAGGTCAGGAAGCGTCGCCACTTGTATTGATAGTTGCGACGGGTGGATTCCTTCCTGGCCGCGACGAGGACGGTACCGAGTACGGGATCGTCTAGCGCGATATCCTCCAGGCATGGAGGGCCAGGCGTGGCAGGTCCGGATGGAGGACTCGGCCGCCGGAGTGGAAGAGCAGGTCCGGTGTCGGTGGCAACCGGAGCATGTCGTCTCGCGCGGCTTGTAGCAGGGGTGCGAACCAATGTTGCCTCGGCCAGTACGGGGCTACCAGGATCGCGTCGGCTCGGTCGGCGAGGATCTTCGATATCGTCCGGCCGAGCAGCGGGAACGGCGGGAACGCGTAGAGGAGTTCCCCGGTCCACGGAAACTGGAAAGCGTCCCCGATGGAGGCACGATCGTGGCCCGCTCTGGAACAGAATCGGCGACACTTCGCGTTTTCCCTGGTCGCGAAAAGGTCGATCGATGGTTCGCCCCAGCGGTCCCGAATCAGTCTGAACGCCTCTCCGGAGAGAGACCATTCGTGATGGGATGAGGTGTCCCTGCTGAGGGCGTCTGCCGTGGTGTTCTCCTGCCCGGCCAGGTGAACCGCCACGGGATGCGTGTGCAGGCGAATGCACCATTCCCACAGGTCGAGCGCGATGTGGAGCAGGGTCGTGGAATGAGTCCCACCTTGTCTGTTGATGTAGCAGACGGCGGTGGTGTTGTCCGTCAGAATCAGGACCGTGCACCCCGCCACGGCGTGGCGGAACGCCCGTAGGGCTTTCCAGACGGCGAGCAGCTCCAGCGCGTTGATATGGAGAGCGGTCTCGTCGTCGGTCCATCTGTCGCGGACTCTGAGATCGCCGCAGTGGGCACCCCATCCATACAGGGAGGCGTCGGTCGTTACCGTCACCTTCGGTGTCGGCTGTTGGAAAGGCATCCCTGACATGAGATTGCGTCGCGACTGCCACCATCGGAGGGATGAGCGGACATCTTCCGGCAGCTGCAGTCGGAGTGTCTGTTCGTCTCGCAGGGGGTCGAATATGCGGACGAACCAGTGTTGAAGAGGTCTCGCTCTCAGCCTGGCGAGATATGTCACAGCGGTCGTTGCAGCCATGTAGCCCAAGAGCTGCTGGACGCTTCTCGCAGATAATATCGGGGCCGTACGCGCGTGAGCGGCGGCCCGAATCAGGGTTTGGGCTCGAGACTCTGGTAGGTACGCCCTGGCGGAGGTCGAGTCGAGCGTCGCCCCGATGAAGTCCAAGATCCTCGCCGGCTCGAGGTGGGACTTCTTCGGATTCACCCGTAGACCAAGGCGGGTCAGGAGTGACAACGTCATGTGGACGTCGTGGTAAAGTCTCTGTTTGCAGGACGCCACCAACAGCCAATCGTCGAGGTAAGGGAAGACAGAAGCACCCTTCGTCCGCAGGAAGGATACCACCGGGGCCATGCACTTGGTGAAGACCCTTGGGGCAGTCGAAAGTCCGAACGGCAGCACCTTGTACTGATAACAGGTGTCGTCGACTGCGAAGCGGAGGTACCGTCTGTGCTGCGGGCGAATGGCGATATGGAAGTATGCGTCTCGGAGATCGATGGAGGCGAACCAGTCCCCTCGATGTGGAAGGGCAGGATCGACGGTATCGTGACCATCTTGAACCTTTTGGGGCGGATGTAGTAGTTCACCCCTCTGAGGTCTAGGATCGGCCGGAGGGTACCGTCGGCTTTCGGTACCGTGAAGTACCTGGAGAAGAAGCCGGTGGTCTTGGCCTCTTGCGGGAGCTGCTCGATCGCCCCTTTCTGGAGGAGGGATTGGATCTCTTCCAGGAGGGCCGGACTCGACGGCGTGGAATAGTAAACGCCTCGAGGAGGAATATCGAGAAACTCGATGGCGTAGCCAAGACGGACGATGGAAAGCACCCAAGAGTCCGTAGTGACACACTGCCACTCCGCGAGATGTCGAGCAAGAGTCGGTCGGTCTCCGAGCGCTGATGGCAGGCTGAAGAGTGGGTATTGGTAGGTCCTGCCAGGCACGTCAAAACCGAGACTTTGTCTCGGAGGAGGACTTCTTGGACGAAGCCGGGCGTCGCCTAATCGTGCGTCTGGCCGATGAGCCGGAGGACGGTCTCGACTGTCCAGACTGGGCCGAACGCTGGAACGACGAGGTGGAAGATCGTCGCCAGGATGGGCGGAAGGTGGAGGTCCTGCGGGCTTGCGTGGCCGGCTGTAGCCCGATCTTCTTGGCGGTCAGCCTCGCCTTAACGAGATTGTCCAAAGCTTCGTCTGTGGACGAATTGAATAGGCCCTCACCGTCGAAGGGGAGATCTTCAATCCTCCTTCTGGTGTCCTCCTGGATGTCGGCCGGCCGCAGCCAAGCATGGCGGCGCAGGCCGATGGATCCCGCCATGACCCGGGAGGCAATCTCCACTGCGTGCCTGGAGGAGGCCATCTGCTGCCGAGTGATGGAGATGGCCTCGTTGAAGATCACGGAGGAGGCTTGGCGGATGTCCTCCGGTACCGCCTCCATCGCCGGTTGCAGGCGATCGAGCACCTTTTTCAGGTATGCCGCGAGGCAAGCCTGAGTGTTGGACAGCCTGATCTGCAAGGAGGCGGTGGAATAGAACCTTCTTGCATAGGCGTCCAACTTCCTGCCCTCTTTGTCCGGCGGGGTGGTGTGTTGCCTGCCGGAGCCTTTCGTCTGCGCCGACTCGACCACCACAGAGTTCGGTGCAGGGTGATTAAAGAGATAACCGGCGTTATCCTTCTGCACCCTGTAGAGGTGTTCCAACCGCTGCGGTATCGGCTGAGCCGAGGCCGGCCTATCCCAGGCGGCCTTCACCAGTCTGGATACCCGGGGCAGGAGAGGCAGCGGGGCCGCGGCAGGTCGCTTCTCCTCGAAGACGGAGAAGGCTGGATCGTCGTCCTCCGGCTCCGCATCGGCGATCTTAAGGCCGAGGGTAGTGGCCATGCGGAGCAGCATCGCAGAGAACTGGTGGACGTCCTCTGGAGCAGAATCTGGGATCGGGTCCCCGAATCCCAGCGGAGGAGACTCCTGGGAGGCCGCCTCAGACACCTCTGATTCCGCACTCGAGTCGTACGACTCTGAGGTCGGTGAGTCCTCTCGCCGCTCGCTTTCCGGCTCCTTCGCAGTCGCCACAGGTGTTGCCTTCCTAGGCTTCTCTGCAGCCGGGGCGGTGGTAGTAGCAGCGTCCCGCTTGGGCTGGCTGACTACTGACTTCACCTTCTTAGTGGTGACAGGGGTAGTCTGGCAGGCTGACGTCGTCGTAGCCCGCTCAGTCACCACCGACTCCGTAGGGCGCGTCGCCGTTGCCGTGACCCTAGGAGGTGGCGATATCGCCCGATACCGAGGTGAAGGCTCCCTCGCCCTATGATATCGAGGAGAGGGAGAGCGGCTGAAGGAGCGGCGGTCCGACGGAGATCGGCTTCGGCGTCGACGGTACCGAGCCTCGTCCCCTCTAGGCGAGCGCGATTCGCGCTGTCGACGAGGTGACCGGGACCTCCGGAAGGTCTCCCAGCGACTCGGGCCATGATGGTACCGATCCCGGTACGATGGCGAATGTGACCGATAAGAGGCCGGGCGCTCTCTCCATTCAGATTCCCTCGCGTACCTGGCCACGTAGGACGCCGAGGTGTATCTGGAGGCAGACGAGCGAGGTTGTTCCTCTCTTGTCTCCTTAGGAGGCGGCGAGGCCACCGGACGCTCGGAAGAGCGGGACCGGGACCGGAAGGAGGTCGAACGCCGCTCCGGAGAAGTAGAGGGCTCTCTCTGCTGCAGGTCGGCCGACCTGCGACGGCTAGGAGGGCGGTGGCGCTCCTCCACCAGGGTTGGAGGGTCTGCCACAGGCGAGTCCGGGCGCTGTTGGGGAACGTCCTCGATCTCATCCTCCGAGAGATCGACGGACTCGCCTCGCCCTTTGGAAGGCTGCTGAGTAGGAGGAGGAGTAGGAGGTTGAACGTCCCCAGCCGGGGAGCGCTTCTTCTCCTTCTTCTTCTTCTTCTTCTCCTTCTCCTTGCCCTTGCCTCCATCCGGAGCAGGGCGCTTTTTAGCAGGCGTCTCCGTCAGGGGAGCCTCAGCCTTCCTCGCCGTCGAGGATCCTTTCGCTGACTTGGCAGCCGCCGACAGCTTCGGGATCCTCGGTAACGCCGAGATCGGCGTTTTCGCCGTTACCGAGCCCGATACTGACGAGGTGGACGGAACGGCAGCCGCCGATACCGTCGATGGCGTGGTCGTCTTCTTGTCGGCCATCTTGGAAGTGGAGGTCTCGTCTATCGCCCGCAGAGACTGTTCCCAACAATAAGACTTGAGTCTCGCGGACCGGTTGCGGAGAGTTTGGGGAGTAAAATCCCGGCAAATTGGGCAAGTCCGGATGTTGTGGGACTCACCCAAACAGAAGAGACACTCCTTGTGGTTGTCGTTGAGGGCAACCTTGCGCCCGCAGGACACGCACTTCTTGAAGAGCGCGGACATAAGACGAAGAACGCCAAACTGCGAAAATCCGAAAAGACCAAAACCGAAGGGGAAGTCCGAAAGAGGGGTCAGAGACAGTCCAAAAGTCCGTAAAACCGTGAAAAAGCAAGCCAAGCACAAAGGTGAGAGGAACAAACTAAAGAACCTTCCGTACGCGACGGCGGACGAGAAAGAACTGAGGAGAGACCGTTGCTCGGCGGGAGGAGCATGCGCAGTACCGGCGTGGGGGAGGGGTTCCCGCCAAGCGAACAAGCTCTAGAAGTTTCCGAACGCTACCGCGCAGGCGCTAAAGCTCCTAGTGTATGAAGGCACAGAGACCACGAAGAAGAACTTAATTTACAGTGATAGGGGGAGCGTTTCTATCTAAGATTGGATCAAAGATATCATCAATACCTGACTTGAAGCTTAAATTCACTGGCATACTATATGGCCTTTGAGAAGTGAATAGTGCAATCATCCACCTATTGGGTGGGTATAATGGAGACCTTCCTTGCAGGGTGGTGGAGACAAAAAGGACATTAAAAGTAGAAGCTGAAAGGTGGTGGAGAGACCATGCCTCCTCATTGAAATATGCCCCTTATTTGAGGGCATATTTCCACCTCCTACTACAACAGGGGGTTAAAACATTTGCAATAGATAGGTTTTATGAAGAAAAGAAACTGAGCTGATATTCCCTTGTTTTCATTCAGTTGAGCAAATGACTTAATTCATTGAAGCAAAATCAGAGCCTGGACAGTTAATTTTAAGGATGAATATTAGGACATACTGAAGCCATCCATCACTGAACAAGGCCAGGGCAATGATGTTTTTGTTCTGAGAACATCCTCCTATCACCACCACCCAGTTACGAGTGGCTTCAGGTTGTCATTTTGTTTACGTCCCATAAAATTAACTTTCCAAACTCTTTCTATGGAGGAGCGTGCACATTCAGGCACAAATTTCAATCAAAATCCCATAGAATCCAGAGACCCATCTGAATGGGGATTTCTATCACCATAGAATTATTTTCAAAAGGAAGGGATTCAGGGATTCCCCTGCATACACGTACCCATTCTCCTTTGGTCTCAGTTACGTAAACCTAACTACAAGTATGGCAGAATGCAGGCAGGCCAGGAATCTTGCCTTATAGTGCTGGTTTGCTGCTCTTACTTTGTTTTTTTATATATGGTCTCTTTATTCCTTGGTAAAGATTTTATCTGGATTTATTGTGTGTTTTCTCTGCTTGTTTATAGTGTTACATACCTAATGTATAATTGTTCTTGTTATATGTTTCCAAGTTGACTTAGACGTATAGCGATTCTCTTCGACGGTTTTCTTGCCAAGGTTTCTTCAGAGAGGATTTGACATTGCCTTTTTCTGGGGTGGAGAGTGACTTGCCCAAGGTCACCCAGTGGGTCTCTATAGCTGAGCAGAAATCTGAACCCTGGTCTCAAGAGTCCTAGTCCAACAAGCAGACCACTACGCCATCCAAATAACTCTGGTCATCAGGCAATATAAATGTGCAAGCAAGCAGTTTATAAACATGCCTGTAAGTGGCCATGAGCCCCTTATCTCCAAAGATTTAATCTCATGTGCTAATCTAGGAAAGTGGGCAGTTTTGTAGGGGAAACAAGCCCACACACTGAAAGCATGTGTGGAGTAGTGGGAGTGCACCAGCTAAACTAAGCCCCCATCAAAAACACACACAGATAAAGCAACTCTGTGAAGATTTTGCCTCACAAAAAAGGAGTCCTTCACACACATATCTATGGCCCTTTCCACACCTTACCTTTTTCCGGCGCTGGGGTGCAGGGATCGCACAAGCAGCCTCTGGCGAGAGGCTCTCACATCCAGGGTCCTTCAGCTCCACATGAGCTGCCTGCTCGTGCGAGATCCCTGCCTCTTCCTTCTTTCCTTCCCTGGGGCAGGAAGTGCAACCGGTGCAGCTCCAGAGGCTCCGCACACTAGGTAAGTGCGCGTGGGGCCTGGGAACAATGAGTGATCATGCACCATTTTCGACTTCTAGCCGAAAATGAAAAGGTGCGTGATCGGAGCCTGCCCTACCCTGAAGCGTCGCGCGATTGTGAGTGCGTCATGCAGATTGCTCCTCACAATTGTGCAACACTCCAGGTCCTCTTTCTCATGGAAAATGCTGTGCAAAAAGGGCCTAGATCCTTAATTCTCTTCACAGTGCTGTCAAAGACCTTGCTGCAGGGAGAACATGGCCACTATGTGCATTGTTGCTAGAAAGCAAGGTTGGCCCCCATGACTCTACAGCACCCACATGTGTACTTGTGACACCTCAAAGACATCAGACAAGCTCCCCTAATGTGCATACTTACATTGACTCTTCATCATCAAGGTGCTCCACCCATGGAGGTAGGGGAAGGTAAGTTCTTCTTGCTACATGTCCCTGCAGAACATATGCTGTATTTCTTAGCATCTCCACATTTCTCCTTACATCCTCTAGCACGACCCTGGGCCAGCCTCTATAATTGTTTGGGTTGGAAAGAATGACTAACAGAACCTGTCAGGAAGTATACAAGCAAGTGTGAAGTTAATTTGGATGTAATCAAATCTAAGGACCCTCCCTACTTTCTTTTTGCAGACAAGCAAAGACTTTTCTATTCTAGCGAGCATTTGATGAGTGACTATATATAAGGCCCACCTAACACAATGCAGTGGATATTGCTAATTATTGTGCTGGTGTGTGTGTGTGTAGTGACATTTGTGTTAATCTGGTTTTATTTTATTATTTTTTTGGTTCATTCTTGTTTGAACTCTTTTATTTTGTGGATTTTTAACAGTGTCTTTTCTTTTTTAATTACTATAAGCTGCTTCGAGTTCTGGGGAAAAGGTAAGATAAAAATAAATATAACAACAATGACAAGTTAATTAATAAAGCCTGGCTGGAAAAGCAAACTGTGTTTAGATTCCAAAATACTAAAGTCCTATCAGGCTGGTGTTAGATGAAATGTAAGGGGACGATAACGGCAAAAGTCACTTCCCCCCTTATATAGATTTTTTTTTTCATTTAAGCATTAAATTTGCTGAGGCACTTAATCAAATAGTTTCCTTTTCAACTATTCAGCAAAATATTTGCTAGCTGATAATACAGTTTTGCAAAAAGAGCATATTTTAGCAAGGTAGCTGGAAAGATGAGAAGGCCCCCTCAGCATTCTTTATAATGAGCTGTTCTTCACCAAAGACACCATGAAAGAATTTAAGAAGCATCAGGTAGATCATATCACCATTAACAGGTCCAAGTTCTCACTATCACCACCCTTCCAATTAAACAGAGAGAGAGAGAAAGACCCTTAGGAATACAGGGACACAAATGTCATGCAGACAACTTTAAATGAAATCAGTGATACGTGGCCACATGCCCGACATTACCTGGCTTATGAGGAAAGGAACTTGATCAAGAAGGTGATACGAAACTTCTCCTAATCCAATCTCCTGCTTGTAGCCAGACTGAGAGACTTTCGTGACTGGCATTTTCCGTAAAACATACAAAAGTTTTGTTTTCCAAGAAATAGGGACCTGGATGAAAAATGACATGCAAATTGCCATCAATTAGTGGCTATTTAACTCCTTGTGGAAACATATTTTTACCAATATGATTTTCCAGGGTTGTATAGAAAAAACACAACACAGAAAAGTTACTGGGAAAGGACTACAATACCCAGAATGACTACAACACCCAGAATCTTCTAGCCGGATTGGCCAGCAATCCTTCTGGTTGAGGGATTCTGGGTGCTGTAGTAAAAAATAACTTTCCCATACTCTTCACTATTAATAATTGGTACCACTGTAAACATTACAGTGCATAGCAGGCCTCTTCTGGCATTAAAAAAGTCCTTTTTTTTTTTTTTTTGAGAGCAAGGTTTGTTTCTGGGTTTGTTTTTGGGCTGCAGGGCTGCAATAATATCAGAATAGATTTGCTCTCTGTACAACAATTTTGGTAAGAAAAAATGGAATGACTCTTTCTCTCAGTATTCCTGTATTATTATTATTATCATCATCCGTATTTTTCACTTTGTTTATATCCTGCTGTCTCCCTCAGAGCTGGGACTCAGTTACAAATTAAACCAGTTAAACAGTTACAATATACATGAAATCATATAAAAGACTGTAGTGCAATTAAGCTACCAATAATATTAGAAACTATGTGAAACATGCATTTAAAAAATAAAAAGCAATTAAAAACTGCCAGAAACAGTGAATATTGCTGTTATCGAGCTAGTGGGTTGACATACATTTTATAAACCTATAGATCAGTATCATTAGCTGTTTTTTCAAGTCACTCTCCTTTTCAGCACATTTTCCTCATACTGGCTTCTGTGCATTTGACCACCATAATCGTTCACATTAGCAGGTCAAGTGATTATATATGTTTATTCAAACACATTCACATACTCACATGATATGCAAACAACAAAGAGAATTATTTATCTACTATACTAGAACCTTATGAATTCATCAAATAATTCTGTTTAGATTGAAAAACTCATTCTTTAAGTCCTTCACAATAGGACATCCCTCTTTCTATAATTTGTACATCAGAACCACAAAAATCTTCTGAAACAAATGTTCCCCATAACTTGCTCCACCCACCACTTCGGTTGCCAACATTTCAGCATTTAAGATGTTCACTTTCCTCTTGATAACTATTTTAATCAGAGCCCTCAAGGACCACAAGATTTAGTCACTGAACTGTTCCTGTCCTTTTCCCACCGTCCAGCTTCATCCATCTGAAAACAACAAGAACCACCACCTTTAATCACACATGAGTCTGTGACCACTGCTAAGCTATTAACTGCTTCTTGGTTCTGAATACCAACAAAGGTTCTCTCACTTCCGAATGTGCCAACACACTTTATCCTTTTTCGTTCCTACCTGCCCATTGCCCACGTAAAAGTTCCCTCCTGGGCCAGTGAAAAGAACAAGCCGCTGAAATTGGCCTTCATCCAAGAAATCCAGTAAAGCCTTTTGGTTCTCTTCTGTTGAAACGAAGCGATTCAATTTCTCAGCCTTCAGTCTAAAGGACCTGAAAGCTTGTTCCTTGAGGTGATCTATGCGTTCATCTTTGGCCAAAACAGAACTCAAGTTGAGAGGCGCTGCACTGGCTGTATTCAGGAAAGCGTTGGAGAAGGGATCGGTGCTGGTGCATGCAGCTGATCCCAACATACTGGACCGTTCTAACTGACGGCTCTGGCTGAGAGACGAAGGAAACATTGGACTTGTTGAAGCGCAGCAAGGGGCCTTTACCCCTCCCCACTTCAATTCACATGGAAAATTCCCAAACTGGACACCCTAGTAGCTCCCATGTCACATTCTGCAGGTAGAAGGTATAAGTGTTATGTGTTTCTCGAGTCTGTCGAAGAGCACACTGGGCTAGCAGAAGCTGGGACTTGGAAACTGTTCCTTATGTTCCCTAAAAGGCAAGAGTGCCCCTCCTTGTGCACCTATTTAATTTCACATGTTTAAACAGTAGGGGGTGGAGGAAGTAAGTAGATCTTCCTTAATGACTGAGAGAGTGACAGCCCAGCACCACAATACCTCATTCTCCTGCAACCTGAGCAAAAGAGCCCTCTCAGGTTGCACTGTCTCCCTTATAAAGTGTTGTGCCACCGTTTACAGAAAAACAATGGAGAAATCTTCTGAATGTAGCTGGGTAATTGTTGCAGGATCCTCCTGCAAATACAAAGCCAGGAAGACCAGGAGGGGAGGAGGAGGTTCAAGTCGGTATTTGAACCTCTCACTCAGAGGGCTTGAGACCAAGTATGAAAACATTCCTGTGATTAGGGGGAAAGTCAGACTCACCAGTCTGAAAGGGAGACAAAGGCTTGGAGGCCAAGAGGGCTTCGCTAATGAGGGATTCACGTTGCTGGGGTCAAAATGTGAGCTCTTAACCTTGGCTATTAAGCCCTGAGGTGAAACTGCTGGAAACCACCACAGATAGAGAGATCTGCATACAGGAAGAGTTCACAGCTCCCTTTTCCAAACCGTTTTCCCAGCCTGTGCATTTTGCATTCTTCTTAGCAAAAACACCAAGGAAACCTGCCAACCATCAGCATAAAATGAAAACAAAAAATAAACCAACACATCCAGTATTAAAGGTTTATCCCAAGTCAACCATTGACTTACAAGATGCCAGAACAAAATTAGGCAGCAAGCTTAGACACACTTACCTGGGCATGAGTTCCACTGGAAATAATCACTGCTATAGTGCTATTATTATTCCACTTTCAACATGCTATGGAATCCTGGGGTTCGCAGTTTAGGGAGGGGCCTTTAGAATTCTCAGCCAGAGAGCTCTTGGGCCTCAGGAAACTCCAAACCCTAGAATTCCACAGGATGTTGAAAGGGGAATAATAGCACTATAACAGTGTCGGGCGGAAAAGCCCAAAGTCTAATAAATGAGAACAATACATGTATACCTATTTTTCAAGGCAGTGCTTTCACAATGGGATTCCTCACTTTTGCCCCAAGGATGGCAAAAAAGGATCCAGATCTTGAGATTCCCAGACTTGATATTATTTCTGGACATCCCCAATGCAATGCTGTGTTCAGCTATTCATATTTGTGTTCTGAAATAATCTGGAACAGCAGCAAATTTGGATCATTTCCTTCTCTTGCAGCAGCTTCATATGGTCCCATTTCCTTACTTTGATGTTGATACAAGATGGTTCTGGATTCAACAGCGGTACAGGTTATTAATTCTACTTTAAACACGCACACACACACACAGAGGGAGGGAGAGATCAGGCAGAAATGTTCAATAGTCTGCATTACAAAGAGTATTTTGTGCACATGAAAAGGGGGAAATGACCATAAGTCATGAGCAGGAATTGTGTCGCCTTCCAGATGTTGCTGCACTCTGTCTGCCATTATCCCTCACAATTGGCTGCACAGTCTAGGGTTGATGGGAGTTGCAATCCAAATATCCAACATTTTTCTCATTTCTGCTATAAGTGGCAACAATTTGTATGAAACCATGATGCATAGCACAAATATTCTGTGATTGTCAGATTACAACATCATAACAGAAATAGCACATCAATTTTCAAGTCCATCTTAGGGCCTTTTCGCACTACACTGTTACAGTGATATTAATCCATTTTCAACATCCTGTGGAATTCTGGAGCTTGTGATTTACTGAGGCAAAATGGCTCTGTGGCTGAGAATTCTAAAGACCCCTCCCTAAACTGCAAACCCCAGGGTTCCACAGGATGCTGAAAATGGAATAATAGCACTATAGCAGTGTAGTGTGGAAAGACCCCTAGATCACTATAATAAGGTTTGATAGTTAAATCACTAATTGTGCCCAATAAGAAATTATTTTGTGAGCACTTCTAAGGCCTTGGAGAGGTTTTTTGGCCTTGAACTCCTTGAATGTTAAGCATTTACACATTATTTCCAATGCACAACAACAGGTGTACAAAAGCAGGCCTCAGTAGAAGTCTTTGTAGAGCATTTATAGATGCAGGAGTCATCCCATAAGCACAATCAAAATGTATAACATGAATTGGCTGTGTGATTCTTTTATTACATCCCCTCTGCATCTTCTTATCTTGGCTAGGAACCAGAGCTGGGAAATATTGCTGTTTTAGATCATGACTTCCAGAATACATTAGCCACCATAACCCTTGGTTGGAGGAATAGGGATGTTGTACTTCAAAAAAGAAACTTTTTCTAAGCTCTACTAAAGGGTGTTCTCTTTTGACAATTACTTTACTTGGCAAAGGTCATGTTTCAACATAGGAGCCCAGTTCCTCTTAAACTTCATTATAATTCTCAGTAATGATTGCTTATAAAACCTCAGTTAGACAAACCAGCATAAAATTGCATTTTAAGAAACTCTTTAAAATCCCAAACTATTTTGATTCAGCTTTTGAGAGTTGCTCAGGACACTAGCCTTTAAGACTGGTAAAACTGATAGGCTGTCTCTCCTGTTAAACTGTGCATAACCTTGTTATCATCTGAAAAACTTCCTGTATGACATATGTGGCAATAAACTTGTGGCAGTAGCCATCCAGATGCAATTGCAACTGTAGGAATGCCACGTGGGTTGGGGCATATTCTTAAGCTTATCTTGTTTTGGGACCCTTCCACACTAAACAGTTATAGCACTATAGCATTCTAACAGGTGTGGCCACATCCCTTGGAATCCTAGGGTTTGTAGTTTGGTGAAGTACTAAAGCTCATTGCCTGAGAGTAAATAACTCATTAAACTACAAACCCCAGGATTCCACAGGATGGAACTACCACATTTAAGGTAGAATCATAGTGTGTGGAAGGGTCCTTGCAGCATCTACCAGCTGTGACCAACAAATACAAAGAATTGCCTTTGTAAAATCAAGTCATGGAACCCATAACGACTGAGTTTGACTGGGAAACACTCCAGAGCAATTTTCCCAATACTAGCTCTCTCCAGTATTTCTGAGCAACGGTCATGGTGGCTGGGGATAATGGGTGGCAAAGTCAAAAATATCTGCTAAGCATCAGCTTGGGAAAGACTGCTCCAGAGTCTCAAGCAAATTGCTTTGCCAAGCCTAAATCAGAGAACATTTAACTGGAATTACCAGGGAATTAATATATGAATGTTCTGTTACTGAGTTACTGCTGTCGTCTCACCGTACTTCTCCTTTGAGCTCTCAGATTTCAATTGCTAAATGCTGAATAAAAACTTAAAGCAAAAAGCAACAAAAGTAATATTTCTAGCACAGATAACATCACAATATGTATTTACATTTGGCTTTGTACAAGTTATTGTTTAAAATTAACTTTTCTTTTCCAGGGGCTATGCCTTTTAAAAACGTAAAATTAAAATTAAAAATGGGGAAAATCACAGCCCCTAGTGCAAGTTATTGACTGAATAGCTCTGAGACTTTTAACACTTTCAACAAATCTATATAATATTGTCAGGTACTCAGTCTACCTAAGTAAGTACATAATAACACAATACATAATAACATGCCTAATTAAAAAATTAAAATTAATTAACCTTTTCAAAAATGACCCATTTTTGTGCCCCTGGTAAACATTCAACCACTTAAAAGAGAAAAAAAATACAGGAAGCAACAAAGCTATTATTTGAAACTATATATTTTGTGCAATGGGGCTCCTTTGGTGCCTTTCCAAGCTGTTAAATAATTATATATTTAAGGTGCATTGCCTACATAAAGACTGGTGTGAAAACATATGGGAAATTGGACAATGTGCCACAGTGTGTTTAATTATTAATCACAGCACCTCAGCAAATTCACTTAGATTTTGATGATTAAAAAAAAAAAAAAAAAACAATTGCATTATGGCCTAATCACCAGCCTTATTCTTTCATTATGCAGCAGCTACGAACACATTAAACACCTTTTGAAATGTTTCACAGCACTCAGCAGAGCAAATTCCACAGCCCCTGGGGGTGTTATAAGCCCCCATTTTCTCCCTCACTTTCCTCTCCCTGAGATCCCAACTGTTCAGCAGAGTCCAGTTGTTTTGGAATTCTAACAACATTGTTGTCTTGACTAACGGGACAAGATTAAGAGGAGGACTATATTGCAGGGGCAAAACAGCAACCTCTCACTGAATGTTTCCCCAGAATATTTCCCCACAGGCATAATCTAGCTGAGTATTTTCTCTATGCTTTTAGTAGGAAGAAAGAGGACTATCAGGGTGTGGAATACCTGGTAGCTGTTTTTTAAAAGGGGGAATGTTTATATTTTTCACCTCACCAATGCTTACCTTTTCAAAAAAAGTCTTATTGCCTGCTGAATCAGAGTAGAGGCTACTCTAGTCCAGTATCCTGTCTTCCACAGTTGTCATACGGAAACATAGAGAAAGACCACAAACAGGACATGATGGAAATAGCATTGCCAGTAGTTCAGTGGAGGATGGTGGCTTCCATGCCAGTGGAATGGTAATTTAAACTAAAGAGCCCTCTGGCCTGTAGTTTAAAAGACCTTCCTAAGGCACTGTATTCCTATCCCTAGATAAGATTCAGCACTTTGGATAACTCCTTTAAAGTTCAGATTCACTGCCATGTTGGCACAGAAGCCACCAGCCACCACTGCAATGGTGAACTGTACTATGAACAGGTTAAGACACCCAATATCACCTTTCTGCTCATGCTTCCTCTTAACAATAGAATCTACCCCAGGTAAACCAGTTTTGGAGCTCTATCACCTCATTACATGATATAAGAATATGACAAACATAGAATTCAAGAATGTGTCTTATATGAATAACAAAATGTGGGCCAGGATCCTGTATCAAACACATAGCTACAATTTCACTCAGCATTTAATTTCTAGAAACTCGCCTTAGTAGCCAGTCAGCTGCCTGGAACAATGAAGGTCTGTTCTGCTGGTAAGCTGGGTGATGCAGGGTGATGCGACCAGCCCCCTCCTGCTAGCCAGCAACCCCATGAAGAGCAGAAGCAGGGACTCCTGTGAGTCTTGTTCCAGCTCTTCATTGCAACTTCTCTTGCTGGCACAAGGGAGCTGGTCACATCAGTATATTAGACCAAAGGCCTACCTACTCCAGTATTCTGTTCACATAATGACTGTCCTGACAATTTCATGGTCCAGAAGGTGGAAGAGGCAACAAGGGGATCAACTATTTTAGATCTGATCCTGACCAACAGGGATGACCTTGTTGAAGAGGTGGAGGTGGTGGGATCCTTACAGGGGGAGTGACCATGCTCTTTTGGAATTTGTCATTCAGTGGGAAGGAGGAGCCAAGTGTAGCCAGACACACATCCTAGACGTTAAAAAAGCTGATTTCTGTAAACTTAGGGAGTTATTTGCTGGAATACTGTGGTCAAAAATACTGAAAGAGAAAGGATTTCATGATGGATGGGAGTTTCTTAAAAGTGAGATACTGAAGGCACAATTGAAAACTGTGCCAATAAGAAGGAAAAATGGCAGGTGTCTAAAGAAACCGGAATGGTTGACTGAAGAACTCTCAGCTGAGCTAAGTGTTAAAAGAAACATGTACAGGAAATGGAAAAATGGTGAAACCACCAAAGAGGAATTCAAGCAAATAGCCAGGAAATGTAGGGAGAAGGTCAGAAAAGCTAAAGCGCAGAATGAACTCAGGCTTGCCACAGACATTAAAAACAATAAAAAGGGGGTTTTTTTTTAGATATGTCTGCAGCAAAAGGAAAAACAAGGAAATGATAGGGTTGCTGCACAGAGAAGATGACCAATTACTAAGAAGGGGAAGAGAGAAGGCAGAACTACTCAACACCTTCTTTGCCTCAGTCTTCTCCCAAAAGGATAGAGGTACTCAACCTGGGGGGTGGGGAGCAGGTGAGGAAGCGGCAGGAAATGCAGCACAGAATAGGTAGACAAGTAATACAGGAATATCTGGCTAAACTAGATGAATTCAAGTCTCCAGGGCCAGATGAATTACATCCAAGGATATTAAAAGAACTGGCAGAAGTAACTTTTGAACCACTCACAATAATCTTTGAAAACTCTTGGGGAATAGGAGAAGTCCCAGCAGACCAGAGGAAGGCAAATGTCATCTCCATCTTCAAGAAGGGAAAAAAGAGAACCCAAATAATCATCGCCTGGTCAGCCTGATGTCAATACCAGGAAAGATCCTAGATTAGATCATTAAACAGTCAGTTTGTAATTACTTAGAAAGCAATGCCGTAATCACTAAAAGTCAACATGGATTTATCAGAATAAGTCATGCCAGACTAAACTTGTATCTTTTTACAATAGGGTTACAAGCTTGACAGATGAAGGGAATGGTGTAGAGGTAGCATATCTTGATTTCAGTAAGGCCTTTGACAAAGATCCCCATTACATTCTTGCAAAGAAGCTTATAAAATCTGGGCTAGGCAGGGCTATTGTTAGTTGGATTTGTAATTGGTTGACTGATGGAACCCAAAGGGTGCTCACCAATGGCTGCTTTTCCTCCTAGAGAGAAGTGACTAGTGGGGTGCCACAGGACTCTGTCCTGGTTCCAGTGCTATTCAACATCTTTATCAATGACTTGGATGAAGGAGTGGAGGGCATGCTGATCAAATTTGCAGATGACACCAAATTTGGAGGGGTTGCTAATGCCCTAGAGGACAGGATCAAATTTCAAAATGACCTTGACAGATTGGAGAGCTGGGCCAAAGCTAACAAAATGAATTTCAACAGAGAAAAATGTAAGGTTCTACACTTAGGCAGAAAAAATGGAATGCACAAATATAGGATGGGGGACGCATAGCTGGATAGCAGTACATGTGAAAGAGATCTAGGAGTTTTGGTAGATCACAAGCTGAACATGAGTCTGCAGTGTGATGCAGCAGTCAAGAAAGCCAACAAGATTCTTGGTTGCATAATAGGAGTCTGGTGTCTAGATCAAGGGAGGTAATGATACCACTGTATTCTGCATTGGTTAGGCCTCATTTGGAATATTGTGTCCAATTCTGGGCGCCTCAATTCAAGAAGAATATCAAGAAGCTGGAACGTGTCCAGAGGGTGACCAAAATGGTGAAGGGTCTGGAAGCCATGCCCTATGAGGAACGGCTTAGGGAGCTGGGTATGTTTAGTTTGCAGAAGAAAAGATTAAGAGAGGATATGATATCCATGTTTAAATATTTGAAGGGAAGTCATGTTGAGGAGAGTGTGTGTGCTTGTTTTCTGTTGCTCCAGAGACTAGGACAAAGAGCAATGGATTCAAGCTTCAGGAAAGGAGATTCCACTTGAACCTCAGGAAGAACTTCCTGACAGTCAGAGCTGTCTGGCAGCGGAATATGCTGCCTCGGAGTGTGGTCGATTCTCCTTCTTTGGACGTTTTTAAGCAGATCCTGGATGGCCATCTGTTGGGAATGCTTTGATGTGTGTTCCTGCAGAGCAGAGGGTTGGACTAGATGGCCCCTGTGGTCTCTTCCAACTCTATGATTCTATGATTCTATGACTCTTCCACAGAGGGAAGAAAATGTTAATATTCACTTTCTCTACATCAAGTGTGGGGATCATGCAGCTATCTAGATGTTGGGCCACAGGTGCCAACAGCACTAGCCAATGGTGAGAGGTGCTAGGAACTGCAACCCAACATCTGGAAAGTTGCATGATTCCTATCCCAATTATATTATTATGCACTAAGTATGAACAGGTTGCTTACCTGTAACTGTGGTTCTTCGAGTGGTCATCTGTGCCATCATACACTAGGAGCTTTAGCGCCTGCGCGGTAGCGTTCGGAAACTTCTAGAGCTTGTTCGCTTGGCGGGAACCCCTCCCCCACGCCGGTACTGCGCATGCTCCTCCCGCCGAGCAACGGTCTCTCCTCAGTTCTGTCGTCCGCCGTAGAACCTACAGGGACCTGAGAAAGAGGGGAGGAAGGGCGGGTGTGTATGATGGCACAGATGACCACTCGAAGAACCACAGTTACAGGTAAGCAACCTGTTCTTCTTCTTCGTGGTCTCTGTGCCTTCATACACTAGGAGACTGTGTAGCTTACCGGTCGGACGGCGGGTCAGGTCCTACAGCACGGAAGCCAACACCTCACGTCCAAACCGGGCATCTCTGCGCGACCGGCAGTCGAGCCTGTAGTGGCGCACGAAGGTCGATGGTTGGGACCAGGTCGCCACACAGCAGAGTTCATGCAGGTCAACTCCTCGCAGGAGGGCCGCAGAAGTAGCCACAGCTCTGGTGGAGTGGGCTCAAAGCAGGACTGGCGGAGGCTTCCTCGCGAGCTCATACGCCAGTTCAATAGTCCTCACCACCCACTTGGAGAAGCGCTGGGTGGACACTTTTAGGCCCCTCCGACGTCGCCCATAGCAAACAAAGAGATGCGGCGTCTGTCGGAAGGAAGCAGTCCTGTCCTTGTAGAAAGCCAATGCCCGACGCACGTCCAGGGAGTGGAGGGACCGCTCCAACGGTGTCGTCGGGTTCGGGAAGAAGGCAGGCAGGATGATGTCCTGGTTGAGATGGAAACTGGACACCACCTTTGGCAGGAACGAGATGTCAGGTCTCAGGACCACCTTGTCCCTGTGGAAGACCGTGAAGGGCTCATCGGAACGAAGAGCTGTGATCTCACCCGCTCGCCTCGCTGAGGTCACCGCTACCAGGAAGGCAGTTTTCATTGTCAGGAGCCTGTCATCCGAGGTCGCCATTGGCTCGAAGGGCGGCTTCGTCAGCTGCGAGAGCACCAGCGAGAGGGACCACGGCGGTAGCGGCGGCGATACCGGCGGGTAGAGATGATGAAGTCCTTTCAGGAACCGCTTAACGGTATCGTTCCTGAATAAGGCCGAGGCAGCAGATCGTGGCGGTTGGTATGCCACGATCGCGGAGAGATACACCTTCAGGGATGGAAACGCCAGGCCCTGTTGCCGGAGGTGCAGGAGGAAGTGCAGGACGGTCGAGAGCCCCGCGGGCGATACCGGCTCACTCCTCTCGTTAGCGAAGGTCAGGAAGCGTCGCCACTTGTATTGATAGTTGCGACGGGTGGATTCCTTCCTGGCCGCGACGAGGACGGTACCGAGCACGGGATCGTCTAGTGCGATATCCTCCAGGCATGGAGGGCCAGGCGTGGCAGGTCCGGATGGAGGACTCGGCCGCCGGAGTGGGAGAGCAGGTCCGGTGTCGGTGGCAACCGGAGCAGGTCGTCTCGCGCGGCTTGTAGCAGGGGTGCGAACCAATGTTGCCTCGGCCAGTACGGGGCTACCAGGATCGCGTCGGCTCGGTCGGCGAGGATCTTCGATATCGTCCGGCCGAGCAGCGGGAACGGCGGGAACGCGTAGAGGAGTTCCCCGGTCCACGGAAACTGGAGCGTCCCCGATGGAGGCACGATCGTGGCCCGCTCTGGAACAGAATCGGCGACACTTCGCGTTTTCCCTGGTCGCGAAGAGGTCGATCGATGGTTCGCCCCAGCGGTCCCGAATCAGTCTCGAACGCCTCTCCGGAGAGAGACCATTCGTGATGGGATGAGGTGTCCCTGCTGAGGGCGTCTGCCGTGGTGTTCTCCTGCCCGGCCAGGTGAACCGCCACGGGATGCGTGTGCAGGCGAATGCACCATTCCCACAGGTCGAGCGCGATGTGGAGCAGGGTCGTGGAATGAGTCCCACCTTGTCTGTTGATGTAGCAGACGGCGGTGGTGTTGTCCGTCAGAATCAGGACCGTGCGCCCCGCCACGGCATGGCGGAACGCCCGTAGGGCTTTCCAGACGGCGAGCAGCTCCAGCGCGTTGATATGGAGAGCGGTCTCGTCGTCGGTCCATCTGTCGCGGACTCTGAGATCGCCGCAGTGGGCACCCCATCCATACAGGGAGGCGTCGGTCGTTACCGTCACCTTCGGTGTCGGCTGTTGGAAAGGCATCCCTGACATGAGATTGCGTCGCACTGCCACCATCGGAGGGATGAGCGGACGTCTCCCGGCAGCTGCAGTCGGAGTGTCTGTTCGTCTCGCAGGGGGTCGAATATGCGGACGAACCAGTGTTGAAGAGGTCTTGCTCTCAGCCTGGCGAGATATGTCACAGCGGTCGTCGCAGCCATGTAGCCCAAGAGCTGCTGGACGCTTCTCGCAGATAACGTCGGGGCCGTACGAGCGTGAGCGGCGGCCCGGATCAAGGTTTGTGCTCGAGACTCTGGTAGGTACGCCCTGGCGGAGGTCGAGTCGAGCGTCGCCCCGATGAAGTCCAAGATCCTCGCCGGCTCGAGGTGGGACTTCTTCGGATTCACTCGTAGACCAAGGCGGGTCAGGAGTGACAACGTCATGTGGACGTCGTGGTAAAGTCTCTGTTTGCAGGACGCCACCAACAGCCAATCGTCGAGGTAGGGGAAGACGGAAGCGCCCTTCGTCCGCAGGTAGGATACCACCGGGGCCATGCACTTGGTGAAGACCCTTGGGGAGTCGAGAGTCCGAACGGCAGCACCTTGTACTGGTAACAGGTGTCGTCGACTGCGAAGCGGAGGTACCGTCTGTGCTGCGGGCGAATGGCGATATGGAAGTATGCGTCTCGGAGATCGATGGAGGCGAACCAGTCCCCTCGATGTAGGAAGGGTAGGATCGACGGTATCGTGACCATCTTGAACCTTTTGGGGCGGATGTAGTAGTTCACCCCTCTGAGGTCTAGGATCGGCCGGAGGTACCGTCGGCTTTCGGTACCGTGAAGTACCTGGAGAAGAAGCCGGTGGTCTTGGCCTCTTGCGGGAGCTGCTCGATCGCCCCTTTCTGGAGGAGGGATTGGATCTCTTCCAGGAGGGCCGGACTCGACGGCGTGGAGTAGTAAACGCCGCGAGGAGGAATATCGAGAACTCGATGGCGTAGCCAAGACGGACGATGGAAAGCACCCAAGAGTCCGTAGTGACATACTGCCACTCCGCTAGGTGTCGAGCGAGAGTCGGTCGGTCTCCGAGCGCTGATGGTAGGCTGAAGAGTGGGTATTGGTGGGTCCTGCCAGGCACGTCAAAACCGAGACTTTATCTCGGAGGAGGACTTCTTCGACGAAGGCGGGCGCCGCCTAATCGTGCGTCTGGCCGATGAGCCGGAGGACGGTCTCGACTGTCCAGACTGGGCCGAACGCTGGAACGACGAGGTGGAAGATCGTCGCCAGGATGGGCGGAAGGTGGAGGCCCTGCGGGCCTGCGTGGCCGGCTGCAGCCCGATCTTTTTTGCGGTCAGTCTCGCCTTGACGAGATTGTCCAAGCTTCGTCTGTGGACGAATTGAATAGGCCTTCACCGTCGAAGGGGAGATCTTCAATCCTCCTTCTGGTGTCCTCCTGGATGTCGGCCGGTCGCAGCCAAGCATGGCGGCGGAGGCCGACGGATCCCGCCATGACCCGGGAGGCGATCTCCACTGCGTGCCGGGAGGAGGCCATCTGGTGCCGAGCGATGGAGATAGCCTCATTGAAGATCACGGAGGAGGCTTGGCGGATGTCCTCCGGTACCGCTTCCATCGCTGGTTGCAGGCGATCGAGCACTTTCTTCAGGTATGCCGCGAGGCAAGCCTGAGTGTTGGACAGCCTGATCTGCAAGGAGGCAGCTGAATAGAACCTCCTTGCGTAGGCGTCCAACTCTGCCCTCTTTGTCCGGCGGGGTGGTGTGTTGCCTGCCGGAGCCCTTCGTCTGCGCGGACTCGACGACCACAGAGTTCGGTGCAGGGTGATTAAATAGATAACCGGCGTTATCCTTCTGCACCCTGTAGAGGTGTTCTAACCGCTGCGGTATCGGCTGAGCCGAGGCCGGTCTATCCCAGGCGGCCTTCACCAGTCTGGATACCCGGGGCAGGAGAGGCAGCGGGGCCGTGGAAGGTCGCTTCTCCTCGAAAACGGAGAAGGCTGGATCGTCATCCTCCGGCTCCGCATCGGCGATCTTAAGGCCGAGGGTAGTGGCCATGCGGAGCAGCATCGCAGAGAACTGGTGGACGTCCTCTGGAGCAGAATCTGGGATCGGGTCCCCGAATCCCAACGGAGGAGACTCCTGGGAGGCCGCCTCAGACACCTCAGACTCCGCACTCGAGTCGTACGACTCCGAGCTCGGTGAGTCCTCTCGCCGCTCGCTCTCCGGCTCCTTCGTAGTCGCCGCAGGTGTTGCCTTCCTAGGCTTCTCCGCAGCCGGGGCGGTGGTAGCAGCAGCGTCCCGCTTGGGATGGCTGACCACTGACTTCACCCTCTTGGTGGTGACCGGGGTAGTCTGGCAGGCCGACGTCGTCGTAGCCCGCTCAGTCACCACCGACTCCGTAGGGCGCGTCGCCGTTGCCGTGACCCTAGGAGGTGGCGATATCGCCCGATACCGTGGTGAAGGCTCCCTCGCCCTATGATATCGAGGGGAGGGAGAGCGGCTGAAGGAGCGGCGGTCCGACGGAGATCGGCTTCGGCGTCGACGGTACCGAGCCTCGTCCCCTCTAGGCGAGCGCGATTCGCGCTGTCGACGAGGTGACCGGGACCTCCGGAAGGTCTCCCAACGACTCGGGCCACGATGGTACCGATCCCGGTACGATGGCGAATGCGACCGATAGGAGGCCGGGCGCTCTCTCCATTCAGATTCCCTCGCGTACCTGGCCACGTAGGACGCCGAGGTGTATCTGGAGGCAGACGAGCGAGGTTGTTCCTCTCTTGTCTCCCTCGGAGGCGGCGAGGCCACCGGACGCTCGGAAGAGCGGGACCGGGATCTGAAGGAGGTCGAACGCCGCTCCGGAAAAGCAGAGGGCTCTCTCTGCTGCAGGTCGGCCGACCTGCGACGGCTAAGAGGGCGGTGGCGCTCCTCCACCAGGGTTGGAGGGTCTGCCACAGGCGAGTCCGGGTGCTGTTGGGGAACGTCCTCGATCTCATCCTCCGAGAGGTCGACGGACTCGCCTCGCCCTTTGGAAGGCTGCTGAGTAGGAGGAGGAGTAGGAGGTTAGCGTCCCCAGCCGGGGAGCGCTTCTTTTCCTTCTTCTTCTTCTTCTTCTTCTTCTCCTTCTCCTTGCCCTTGCCTCCGTCCGGAGCAGGGCGCTTTTTTGCAGGCGTCTCCGTAAGGGGAGCCTCAGCCTTCCTCGCCGTCGAGGATCCTTTCGCTGACTTGGCAGCCGCCGACAGCTTCGGGATCCTCGGTAACGCCGAGATCGGCGTTTTCGCCGGTACCGAGCCCGATACCGACGAGGTGGACGGAACGGCAGCCGCCGATACCGTCGATGGCGTGGTCGTCTTCTTGTCGGCCATCTTGGAAGTGGAGGTCTCGTCTATCACCCGCAGAGACTGTTCCCAACAATAAGATTTGAGTCTCGCGGAGCGGTTGCGAAGAGTTTGGGGAGAAAATCCCTGCAAATTGGGCAAGTCCGGATGTTGTGGGACTCGCCCAAACAGAAGAGACACTCCTTATGGCCGTCGTTGAGGGCAACCTTGCGGCCGCAGGACACGCACTTCTTAAAGAGCGCGGACATAAGACGAAGAAACGCCAAACTCCGAAATCCAAAAAGACGAAAACCGAAGGGGGAGTCCGAAAGAGAGGTCAAAGACAGTCCGAAAGTCCGTAAAACCGTGAAAAAACAGCAAGCCAAGCACGACGTGAGAGGAACAAACTAAAGAACCTTCCGTACGCGGCGGCGGACGAGAAAGAACTGAGGAGAGACCGTTGCTCGGCGGGAGGAGCATGCGCAGTACCGGCGTGGGGGAGGGGTTCCCGCCAAGCGAACAAGCTCTAGAAGTTTCCGAACGCTACCGCGCAGGCGCTAAAGCTCCTAGTGTATGAAGGCACAGAGACCACGAAGAAGAACTGAGGAGAGACCGTTGCTCGGCGGGAGGAGCATGCGCAGTACCGGCGTGGGGGAGGGGTTCCCGCCAAGCGAACAAGCTCTAGAAGTTTCCGAACGCTACCGCGCAGGCGCTAAAGCTCCTAGTGTATGAAGGCACAGAGACCACGAAGAAGAACCATATTTCTATCACAGACATGCTTTTTGTCTGAGCAATAGAATCCAAATTTTGACACAAAAAATGATTCTGTCCCAATACATTGTTCCCTAACCTCCCCATACTATTTGCATCTAGAGAAGATCTTAAAAGTAAAGAAAGAGGTTTAGCATTTTTTACAAACATGTGGGGAGACATCTCTGTTCCCAGATGCACATGGGTAGCTTTCAGGGGTGGCCTCTCTTGAAAGAGGATGTGCCAACCAGAGTTAGAAACAGTAAAGTAAGACTACAGGCAAAAATGATGTGCTGAAAGCAGCCATTTCAGAAGCCTCTATCCATTCAGCTGGCTTAGTTCCACTCATATATTTGAATATGGGAAGCACACTCCGTATTTATTTTCAGTTATGACAAAGTACTTAAAAGAACAATATGCCAGCATCTGCCCATGAGCTGGACTTCTGCCATGATCAACTAGAAAAGTAACTACAAGATCTGTGCATCCCTGGCTAGAGGACATTACATACAAGCTATCTTCTGGAAAGTTTGTTATGGTGGGCAGACATATGGTACACCAAACAAAATTATATTAGCAGTGTGACTTGAGAGCAGAGACCTCAATATTACATTGTTGTTGTTGCTGTCAAGTTGCTTCTGACTTATAGTGAGCCTAAGTCAAACCTATAATGGGGGTTTTCCTGGCAAGATTTGTTCAGAGGGTTTGTCTTTGCCTTCGTCTGAGACTAAGAGAGCGTGACTTGCCCAAGCTCCCCTGGGGGTTTCTATAGCCAAGCTGGGATTTGAACTTTGGTTTCTAGAATCATAGTCCAATGCTCAAATCACTACACCACACTGGCGTTCCATATTACATACCATGCTAAGCTCCAGAAACCACACGCCAGGAATAGGATGTAATGTAAGATATTATGTAATGTAAGATACCACTATTGGAAATACTACCAGTCTTGCTACTGGATTCCTAAGGCTTCCAAATGTGCTATCCATGTATTTTCCTCACTCAGATCTTCCACCACAGCTATGAAGAAATCAAAATTCAAACTAGCAAATATAAAGTAGGACTGACTGAAACTATGAGGAAAGATGGGTGAAGCCTTAAAAACTCAGAGCAAAGTGTGATGATGGTACAACCTTTTTTGTTTCCCTGCATACAGAATGGGGCACAGGACATTGAACTCACCTCTTCTGCAGCTTATTCTCCGTTTCCCTTCCCTGTTATCCCTTCTCTCTCAGGCACTTTTCTCCTCCAGTGAGTTTCAAGGGTAGACATGAGTTTGCTCAGGAAAGGACTATACATATATTGATACATTTGCACCTTTTCAGGTTTTAAAAAGTAAGTCTAATCCATAGCCAGGAGAAAGGGGAGCATTTAGGGAGGGACTCCAGAATATAAGTGGTAGTTATAGAGAGGTCTCAGCCATATGCCACTCTTGGTCTAGAAGATAGGACTTACACGCCTATTAAGACTGATACAAACTGAGGCTTATACAAACACCACCGCATCTCACACAGCCCAGAATAAGTAGAGGGAAGAAATTTAGCCATCCAAGAGAAAAAGAGTAAGATTGCATCTGAAATAATGGGGAAGGAAAAGCTGCTTGAATTCACTTCAGATGAGGCGACTGTGCCTCTTTTGTTGGAATGCCTATGACCAAAACAAACACAATTTACTCAATATTATGGTTCAGACAACAAAGGAAAAAGGAAAATAAAAAATAAAGGCGGTGACACATTGGGGAGGGAAGCCAGAGAATGAGTTCAAATGTGAGATATTTTAAAAACAGCTTCATGATCCATTGCTCTTCCCTCTTTGTAGAACCGCGGTCCACAGCATATTTCTGTAAAATTATTGTTACATTTGGTATGCTGTTTAAAAAAATGGCATGGATCGCATTCTTAGTCTCAATCACAGCAGACCTACTGAATCAATGGCATTCAAGTAGGCATTCAACAACTGGTTCAATGGGTCTATTGCTTTAGCTGCGATTGTCAACAGAATTCAGGCCTTTGTATCTGCACTGCAAAGGTGGGTGGAAAATTCAGCATGGGACAAAGTTGAATGCCAAACAAAATACAAACTAGCAAAAACTGGTTACGTGACATCTCTGTTTTAAGCCAATAAAGATGTTCATTAGCATGATGAAAAGCATCTTTCCTGGCTCACCAAAGCTGAATTATTTCACCAAACAAGACCTGATCTTTTTGTACTTGTAGTAGAGGGCACAACAGCCTGTAAGGGTCCGTGTGGAGGTGCCATATGTATAAAGCTGCATTTCCAAAGCAGCCTCTACTGAGCCATAAGTCTGCTACCAGTCCCTAGTGCACTTAAGGGCAATTGCATGAAAACTGCTGAGCTTCTGACAGTGTGGATATTCTGAAAGAACAAAGAATATGCTATACAGTGCAAAAAATAAGTGCAGAATACAACCTAAGGCAAAGAATATAAACACATCATACTCTGTAAGAATAAATTGAGAATTACATTCTAATATCTCTTTTGCAGTACTACTTAAGTGAACTACAAAAGAGAAAAGAACTGTACAAGTCTGGATAATAATGAGATTTCAAAAGGTTAGCTATATTAGAAAATGATAGAGAAGGATAGCAGTGTGCGTATGTGTGTGTAGCATTGCTGCTGCCATAATTTGCACCAAATCACTTGTTACTCTTATGGCAAAAGGAAAAAGCCAAGGAAAACCAGAAACCCCAAGTCAAAAGGAAAAAAAAATAGTGTTTTATTAACTACCACACTGTTATAATACACTTTAAACGTACAATAAGGTAGCCTTTAAATTTGAGGTGGTTTGAATAAATGAACAGATTTCCAAATGTTTGTTAAGAATGAACTGCTGTAATTATTGTATTCTTTTTCTTTTGTTAACTGGGCAGAGCACTTACAGACTGGCTATGTAAATTAAAGTGTGTACATTTTTCTATAATTGAAAATATAAACAGTAATTAAAAATTAAAAAAGAATTCGGCTTAATAAAAAACATATATGTTTATCAGTTAAATGTACTGGATACATACAATTTAAGGGAAGCGTAAAGGAAAGGTGTGGACATTTAAATGCATCTCAGCTAACCAAAAGCTTGGCAGAAGAAAGCGCTGTAAAACCCTTATTTCACTATGACTAATATTAATATGGAGTATTGCCCCTATGAAACAGATTTTCTACTTGCATATGTGTGTGTGTATGTGTTTTATTGGTAATTTACATGATGGCTTTTAAGGCCCTGGCAGACAAAAATTTTTTGGAGTCAATATCAGATAAAAGCCACTGCTGAAATGGACACCCCTTAGTTTTTGGTCCTCCAATATTCAAGAAAGGGGCATCTCTTTATGTTTGTTTCACCACCCAAAATCTACAACCTCTCTTTTTTAAGCCTTTGAATAATTTTAAACATTGGTTATATTGCCCAAATTAATTATTGAAAGAATATTAACAAGACATTATTTTGGCAAAATTAAACTTTAAACATGGCTTTTCAATAGGATTTAAAAGGTGACTATCCCTAGAGTTCCATGTTAAAATGTAGTTTTCAAAATCTTACAAGAGTAATGCTTAAAATATTGTACATAGTTAACCTAATTAAAATAATTAGCTTCAAAATGACAACTTGATGAGCTAAGTAAAGCCTATACAATGAAACATTTGCTTGGAAACTTGATTTGTCAGTTATGCATAATAAAAATTCCAGTCATCAAGAAAATTACAAAATTTCTTTTATCATAACATGATTTCTTTTCACCAATCAACTTTTATCTTACAATAGATAAATACCAACATGTTCTCATTTTTACACTAAACCACAAAGGATTGATGCATTTGATTAGACTACCATTTCCATCGTTAAATTCTTTTTATACAAGTTGGTAAAATTTAATCTCTTCTAGATTCCAAAAGTACCTACAAAACCCATGCAATTTTACCATTTTAATATACTATGGAATATCATACAAAGTAAGGCATTTCAGTGTCATGTATAACCAAGTTACTGTCAATCCAAAAATTTTTGCACATCAATAAAAAGATATCTAAGAACTTAGGAACAATATTCTTCTCACTACTGTATAAAAATAACCACAATTAATAGGTATCTTGTGTATATTTATTCCATTGTCTCATTTCCAGAAACAGTAACAAGCTGTAAAGGTATTTCAGCGTTGGTAAGAATATCTTGATTGCTGGTGCCAGAAGTATTTACAGTTCCTATCCCTGAAACAGAACCTTGTTGAATATTAGCAAGGATAAGTGTTGTTCCACCCGCAGTAATCAAAGTATCTTCTGGTGTTGCTTCTACAGATGCCAGCACTGTACTGCTAGCATGAATAGCCTTTTTATTTTGATGCGTTTTAATATGTTTGGCAAGGTGGTCACTTCTCATGAAGCGCTTTGAACATTCTGGACAAACAAACTTCTTTTCACCTGTGAAAAATATAAAGAAAGTGTTTCTTCCACACAGACATTCATAAGATACTGCCATACAATCTAATGTAACTTAAACAAACTGATCTTTGTATGAAAGAGCTTACTGAGTGGACAACCAAATAAAAGTATATCGCTCCCCATCCCCTCTAAAAATAGCTACGGGCTAACTTTTTCCAAATAGTTAGAACTTCACGACAATAGCTAACAACTATATTTTAAGACTGACTAATTCTTCTCTGTCTCTTTCTCTTTCTCTCTCTCTCACACACACATGCTCCTATCCTCATTTCAAAAAAGAACACAGAAAATAATGTTAGTAACCTGTATGTGTTCTCCTGTGCCGCTGTAGCTCATCACTGCGGGTAAACCTTTTGCCACAGAACATCCAAGTACAAACAAATGGGCGCTCCCCAGAGTGCCAGCGGAGATGAGCCCTCAGATGTGATGTCTTTCCATATACTTTCCCACACCCTGGTATGTGACAAATATGCTGCTTCTTTTTCCCTTGATTGGTGCCTCTGTTAAAGTACACATGAAAACAAAAGTTACTCAGCATTTCTAGGGCTGTCGTCTATTTGGCTGAATTGTAAAGAGATAGCATCCAAATCATTCAGTACACATTTACAGGGATCCATGGCACTAACTGTCTCAGGAGCTGCAGGAGCTGTCACCACTGAAAGGGAAGAATCACAATACAGGCCCCATCCCTCTGTCAGTTACCTGCCCACCTGCACTGCAAGTACCAGAAGCACATATTCCCCACAGCTACAGGTGTGGAAATTAATGAGCTCCCTCTCACACTTTTGCCTCATTTATTTTAAGGACATTTACTACACAGGCAGTCAAGAACCACATACCTTCCACCGCCTTCTTTACAATTAGGACAGGTACAAGCGACTCTTCGCAATCTTTTCCCTTCTTGATGTGGCTGGTCCCCTTCCTCGTCTACCACCTGTACTCTCAAATGCGTCAGATCATTGGTATTCAGCGTAGAATCACCCCCAAGCTGCCATTCTTCTGGATCGGGCTCTTCTTCTTTAATCCTAATATCTAAGGACAAGCAACACAGATCAGTAGCTAGCCCATTAAACTGAAGGAAGCAGGCCATAATGATCTTACCCCTTTAATATGTCTGGCACACCATAGTGTGCCAGCTGAAAAGCTAGGTTCATAGGTTTTATTGCCTATCTGTGTTATGGCTATATCCATACTGACGGTTCTGTAATTAGAAGATATACCTAGCCACAGGCTGCAGACCTGCCAATGCAAGTCTTTCTTTTTTTAAGATCTATCAAAACTGTTACAAAGAAAATCAACTGTTTTCTTTGCTATATTTAAAAATGCACAGAATGGAAAGAAACTTTGACTTAAATTCAAGTGCTCATCCCACCAACTGCAGAAACCATGAATGAAGTGTTGAATGGTAAGTCAACGTCTATTCAAACCCCACTGATTCCATAGATGTCTTCTACTTGAGACACAGAACTGGATTTTGGCTATGACAAATTTTGTTGCTATTGTAGCCTTCAAGTAGTTTCAGACTCATGATGACCCTAAAGCAAATGTATCATGGGGTTTTCTTGGCCAGATTTCTTCAGTGGGGTTTGCTGAAGCTGAGAGTGTGGCTTGCCCAAGGTGGGTTTCCAAAGCAGAGTGGGGACTCAAACCTTGGTCTCCAGAATCATAGTCGGATGCTCAGACCACTACTCCTTGCTGGCTCTCATGACAGATTTAAAATTAAGTATTTGAACTCTCAAATATGAACAGTACAACAGGTCCCCCATATCCACATGGATATGTTCCCAGACTTAACTTGGATGGCATAAAAACACAGATAATAAAAAACACTATTTATTTGACACTCAGGCCAGGGTAGGGAGGGGGGTTGATTCACTGCCCAACTCCTCCTCCCTTCCCAGCAGGGCTTGGCAAGCAGCCCCCCTCCCTGCGAAACAAACTGGATGGGAGGCCTGGCTGCTCAAAGTCATGTGTCTCTCCTGAAGGAAAGAGTATCCATCTCCTTTCTCAGCCAAGAGAGGTATGTGGCTTCCTGGAGCCAAGCTTCCTTTTACTCTCTCTTTTAGCCAAGGGAGGAGTGTCCACCTCCTTCCTCAGCTGAGAGACGTGTCAGAGGAAGGGAGATTCCTTCTGCGGCCAAGAAAGACATGGGAAGACCAACTGTGCCTTGCTGTGTGCATCTCTTGGATGGGACGCAAAGGAGACTCTTTCCTTGGCTGAGACAGAAGTGGGAAGCCCAGCTGTACCTTGCTGCGTCAGAGCCAACTAAAGGCCACTCCAACACAAGTGAGATTGAACACTAACACTTCCATGATTCTGGCATCTGGAGCTGAAGGAAGATCGATGTGGAGGCTGCATGCTTACTCCGAACACCAAAGTCAGACACAGGAAAAAGAGATTGTTGTTCCCAAAGAAGAACTGATAAATTTCTGGATAGCAGTAGCAAGTTTTCAATGACAGTGGCTGGATATTTCCATACAAGAGCCAAAAGGATTTTTAAAATCTAATTGTGGCACATACGCTGCTCCCTTTGTTTACATTTATAGCACTGCATTAGCATTTGAGATTGTCATGATAAGCCTATTTCTGTCTACTATCCATCATGTTCATGCCTCAAACATAGCTTCTCTGATAATACAGTACTGTATTTATCCTGAAATTCAGTGCCATTTGCTTAATAAGTTCCTCTGTGTGTATCTGCACTACACAGTTATAGCCACTTTAACTGTCATGGTTCCATCCTATGGAAACTTGAGTTCTGCAGTTTGAGATGAAGCTTAAAATTCTCTGCAGAAGGTTAACAGACGTCTGTAGGAAGAAGTCTAAGCACATCACCAGACTACAAAACTCAGGACTTCACAGGTGAAGAGGCCATGACAATTAAAGTATCAAACTCTCTGAAATCCTACAACATATTTTTAGACTTCAGAAGTACCAAGTGCTTCATTCTAGTTTTCTCTTAAAATATTTAAAGTGTGAGGGGCTATTTAAGGCACCCACTAACAAACGGAATTCCAAGAAGATAGCATCATCTCAAATATAGGGAGTCAAATCCAAGAAATATACATACAGTAAGAAGTAACAGGAAAAAGACAGTGTAACTACTACGTAATTGCCTTAGGTAACACATTGTATGCTGTTATGGTCTGCTCAGAAGTTGAACAAATCTCTTGTTTGGATAGAAGCAATACCAGTTTGAATATTTCTTTTCCAAAACTATGTTTAAAAAGATTTCTTTACTCTGTCCCAACATACTTTTGGTCTGCTTTTCCCACTTAATATTTTCTGTGTGTAACTGACAACCTGAAAGTTGAGTTCTTCCAATGATCTATCTTCAAATTAAATATGATTTCATATTACAAACGTAGTAGTGATACAAATACAATCCTATTATAGAAAAATGCATCACACAACATAAAATAGTAGTAATCTCTCTTCTGAATCATATTTTAAGCTTCCAGCAATGGTGTTTAGAGGATTTCTGAATTATAAAGCAAAAACAAAACAGAACAAAAACATACATACATATGTCATTTTGTTTGACTGCAACTACTGTGCACTGTCAAATCTCACTCATTTCAAACATCAACTCTAGCTGATGTTCATAGTCCGGAGTAAGTAATTATAATCAGATATTCGAATAGTTCTTTTACAAAACAATCCTAACCGTACTTCTTCAGGGTGTTCAGTAAGAAACACACTCAGGTAAATACACATAATATTGCAGCCTTCAATGTGGTCAACAGGAGATCCCCTCTGTTCCCATCTCCTGTTAAATATGGATTTAATAGACAACCACAGATGATCAGGATTTTACAAGGCCCATGTATAAATCTTTGGTGCTTCCACATGCTTTTCCTTTTAGCCAGAGCTCTTCACAGCATACTGCATGCTGCTCCGGTCCCATGAAAGGCAGCAGTACATGAAGACCTTGGTAGCTCAGTCAAAGAAAAAAAATTACAATATTAAGAATGGTTGCTCTGTCTCCTGCACAAAAAGTTATGCATGACACCAAGTGCAAATTGCTTAACTAACCCCACTGTGGTCAGAAACAGTATCTCTGTGTTTGGGGAAATTTTGAGAAATGACTACCACTAGTAATCACCATCATCATTATTATTACCACAACAGAAGCAGCAAAGCATTTTCTGGGAATTCTGAAATCTCCTGCAGTTAATTATTGGATACGACAAGCATCTTGGGTTACAAACAATTTGGCTGGTTCGGAGCAGTCTGGAAGAACTCTTCCCAGAAGTGTGAAAAATCCAGCAGGCAAGAAAAATTCAAGAAGCAGATCCCTTCCTATATTCTTTTACCAAAATATCTTTTATGCTTAGAAAAGACAAAATGAGATTTGAATTATAGCAATTAGAGAAAAACACACTTGCAGCTTCCACCATGCACAAGAAGCATTTTAAGAGAAAAAATCTCTTTCCCCCGCTAGTTATCAAGAGTCATTAGCAGAATGCTGGAAAGTGTAGAAGTGGTGTGTGCACATAGCTGGGACCCAGAAATTCCAAAGCAACGTTATGCACACTACAAGACTTCTGCACCTTATCTTCAGAGCCCAGCTGTTTGTGTTGTAGGACTTCGCTGAAATTTCTTGGATACCATAAGGCCTATGGGGCAGGGCAGTGTTTTCTGAATAGCCTTTTTGCTAAAGTTACAAACTTACCCTCTGTATTTATTATTTATCATGGTGTACTGGGCTGTTTATGTATTCTGCAAATTCGACCTGCGGTCAGGGTAAACACAGAAAATAAAGCAGCCGTATTTGCCTCTTTGTCTTAACAGTCTCTTCAGACTTTGATTCACCCATTTGTTTTACAGTTTGCTTTTCTATTAAGCCTAGCATCTATCTTTCTGTCTCTTTGTCTTGCTATCATACTAGATTTTAAGCTCTAGAGCTAGGACAATTTCATTACATATTTTGTTATTCACAGTGATATGAGAAGTTACATCTGTCAAGAGATTCCATTCCTCTGCTACTTTGGGCCAAGCAACACTACAGGTCCATCACTCCCTGGCCCACATTTCTGTCTTGCATACCCACTACCTGCATTTTAAAAAGGGACCTCTACTAAGTATCTTTTCCTTTTCAATCTACTCCTCTTTAAAATCTGAAAAGTGGAAAAATTCGTAATTGTCACTTGCTACCATTCCAAATGGGTATTTTGCCTTCTGCCTTCTAAACATTGGATGGCAACTCAACTTCTGGAGCAAGGTCAGATGGGCAACTTGTCCCCGAGATCCTGCTGCACTGCAGCTTCCATAATCCCTCATCATTAGCTATGGTTCCTGATGGGAGTCAAAATCCAACAGCAGCTGGAACACTGAATACATCCTAGAATTTTGGTATTCATTTTGAAATCCAAAATACTTTATCAATAACAAGCAGGACAGAGGCTATATGCACTATTGCATGGACATCAGACCATGTAATTGAATTTTCTTGTCTTCTCCCAACAGGTTCCCACACACCTTCAAATCTGCTCTGAGGGTCTCCAGTATTCACAGCAGATCTGGAGGGACACAAGAGTTGCAAAGGGGATAGGAAGTATTTCACAGAATGACAGAGTTGGAAGAAGCCTCAAGGGCAATTGAGTCCAATCTCCTGCTCAATGCAGGATCTCTAAGCTAAAGCATCCCCAGCATGTGCTGTCTAGCCTCTTTTTGAAGATACTCAGAAAAGGAGACTACACCACCTCTCAAGGCAATTGGTTCTTTTGTGAACTGCTCTGGCAAGAAGTTCCTAATGTCCAACGGAAATCTGCTCTCCTGTAACTTTAAACCATTAGATCTGGTCCTACCCTCTGGACAGCAAAGAACAGGTCATGTCACCCCCTCAAGTCATCTCTTCGCCACCCTCTCCCTTTAACCTTTCCTCTTGTTTTGTTCTCCGTATCCCTTATCATCCTACTAAATTCCATTTTATTAATATCTGCCCAATCCTTTAGTTTATCCAGATCCTTTTAGATTCTGGTCCTAGCCAACACCCTCAGTTTTGTGTTATCTACAAGCTTAATAAGGATTCCCTCCACCTCCTCATCTAAGTCATTGATAAAAACATCAAGGAATAACAGTCCTAGGACAGAACCCCGAGGCATTCCACTCAAGATCTTCCTCCAATCTGAAGCGCAGCCATCAATGACAACTCTTTGAGTAGTTTTCCAACCTCACTTATTTTCCGTGATTTCTCAAAAATGATTGCAAGTGATTCAGAGCAAGTCCTGGTTCAGAGCAAGTTCCTTCAGCACTGTGGTATGCAGTTTGGCTGGCCCTGCATATTTGAACTCCTTTAGGTTACTTAGGTGATTCTTGACTAACTCCCTATCAATCTTGATTTGCAATCCAGATCTCTTGCCAAGGTCTCTGCTGCTACATGAACGCACACAGTTTTTTGGGGGGGGGGCCTGAAGCAAAAATGGTATTGATTAGTTTTGCCTTTTCATTGTGCTCTGTTAGCATTTTGCCATCCTTACTGAACAGCAGTCCCACTGTCTCCTTGCTCATTCTCTCACCACAAAACATATCTGTACTTCCCCCCACCTTTTTCTCTCTCACTTGCCTAGCCATTCTGAATGTTAGCTTTCCTTATACTATTCCTGCAAGTTTGGACTACACATCTGTATTCTTCTTTGAGAACTTGTCCTTCCTTGCATTCTGTATACATACTCTTTTCACTTCCTCATTGAGGTTGCTGTGTAGCCGTGTTGTTGTTTTTTTCCAGATGTTTTCCATTTTTATTCTTCCCAGTTTTCTGCTTGTGCTTTCTGCAACTCCTTCAAAAACTCCCACCCTTGCTGGGTAACTTTTTCTTTTAGTATGTCTAGCCATGGGATTCAACCCAGTATTTCCCTGAACTTGTTAAATTCAGCTTTCCTGAAATCCAAGGTCCTTGTTTGACTACAATCTTTGCCCTGTCTCACAATTGCTAATTTTAGCATTGTACAGTCACTTCCCCCTAAAGTCCTACTTTGATTCCAGTGACCAACTCCTCCCTATTGGTTAGGGTGAAGTCCAGGATTGACAATCCTCTTACTCCTTCCTCTGTCTTTTGAAAGAGGAAAGTATCTGCAAGGCACATCAGGAATTTGTGGCAGAGACTATGCTTAGCAGAGTTAGATATCAGGATAACTGAAGTCCCCCATAACCACCAATTCTTGCATCTTTGAGGTTTCTGAGATTTGCTTATGAAAACATCATCCACCACCGCATCTTGATTTCATGGCTGATACATGCCTATCACAATGTTTATTTATTTCTCCATTTATTTTTACCCAAATGCTCTCAACTGATCCACTCTGATCAGTCTCACGATTTCTGTACAAGTGAATTTGTCTTTGACTTATAATGCTATTCCCTCCCCCTCTTCTGCTACATCTTTTTTTTTTTAGAATAGGTTATGCCCTTCAGTTCTAATATTTCATTATTTTAAATCACGGGAGTCATCCCACCAGGTTTCTGTTATGCCTATAAAGTCATATCCACCTTCTCGCAATAAGACTTCAAGTTCATCTTGTTTGTTTCCCATTGACAAATAATGTTCTGTGAGCACATGGACACAACTGGATCTCACTCATGTTTAGCACCCAGGCAGGCCTTTTACAGTCATATATACAGATATAGATATATAGATATTCATTAGTGCCTAATGCATCAATTGTGAGAAAACAAATGTTGTGTGCCTTCAACTCATTTTCTAACTTACGGTGACCCTGAAGTGATCCTTTCACAGTGCTTTCTTTGCAGAATTTGTTAAGATGGTGTTTGCCCTGGCCTCCCTCTATAAGGCTGAGAGAGTGTTATTTGCCCAAGGTCATTCAGCATGTTTCCATGGCCAAGATGGGATTCGAAACCCCCACTGTCCTACATTCAAACCACTATATCACACTGGCTCTCAAGAAAACAAATAGATAATCCCATATCACAAAAGCACCCTGGGAAACTAGACTCCTATCCCTTTAACAAGGAAAGGTTATCACCATTAGGCAGAATGACCCACTAATCTGGGCAAAATGACTACCTACTTCTTGCTATTTGTGTTGAACAGTATTCAGAAACCAAAGGGTACAAGAAATCTGAATGAAAAGCAAATTAGGGAAGATGTTTCAAAGATAATTATTCAATTCTTTATGCTTAATTCAAACAAACTGTGTTAAATACTATAAAGACTGAACTAATCATTTGTCTAGAAAGGACTAGATTTCAAATGGATGGGGTACTTTTTAGGAATAATCTCTCCAGGAATTAGAAAATGCCTAATTTAGGTACCTATGAGGCAAGCCATTTTTCTTCTACTCAGTGCCCTAGATCAGTGCCAGTTTTCTGGAACGAAAGCCAGTAGCCAATGGGCAGAAATACAGTACCAGTTCCTGGTATTTTGCGGGGGACTACTGGTTTCCTATATCAGAGAGCTTAAGAAGCCCTGTTTTCAACAACTCTAATGAACTCTAACATGTCCCCATGTTGCTTAACACTGATGTTACAGTTCAAAATATACAGAGGTACCAGATGACTGAAGAATGATATAAAGTTTATACATTTTGATCAATTAATCTTTGTTCAAGTAGGCAAGCTGTTTGCATTGCACTCTTGATAACGTTTGGTATTTTCTGGAAATTTTGTGTGGTACTTGCTGAGATCCTGTATTAAACTGCCTAATTTAGTTCAGGTTTAACTTGAAACTTTTACATACAGGTTTCGATGTACATTTGACATCAACAATCCATAAAACTTGGTATCAAGTATAAGTTTGAATGAACTATGTTATCAACCCCTCTTCCTCATCTATCAGACATTAGGCTAACTCTTAAGCACTAATTAGAAAACACTGATGCGTCAATCTTTATAGGACAATCATGATGTCAGAGATTTCTGTAATTCCTTCTGGAGTTGGAAAGCAATGTATACACTGGTTATTTAAGTATGCAGTAGTAAAGCAGCCTGCTGGATCAGACCAAGGGCCTATTTAGTCCAGCATTCTATTTCCCACAGTGGCCAAACAGATGCCTATGGGAAACCCACATAATGGCAGTAGCAAACTCCTACTTTCATTCAAAATAATCAGGAGTCAGTAATCCTGGGGATATATATTGCCATCACAACTAGTTGCCACTGACAGACTTATTATCAATGAATTTGACTAACCTTCTTTTAAAGCAATCACAGTTGCTGACGATCACATCTTACGGAAGTAAATTCTACTGCTTTTGCTCTGTATTGTGTGAAGTCCTTTATTTCTCTCTTCTCACAATTCAGTGTCAGTGGATGACACTGTATTCTAACATGACGGGAGATTCTTCTCTACCACTGTACACATTATACATAATTTCATATAATTTTATAACCTCTGTCCTCTTTCCCACCACATTTTTCTAAACTCAATCGTCCCAAAGAAGATAAAATTCTCCTCACAGGAGTGTTGTTCCAGTCCCCTGAATGCTTTGCCTACGTTTTCTGCATGATTAACACCTCTAAAATATCCTTTTGAAGGTGCCCTTGTACCTCTGTTAACTGAAGTTGACACCCCAATTTTCATGTTATATTGTTATATATATACTGATCACTGTTAAAAAATGAAAAGAAAACAACTGCAGAAGTCAACAGAGCACCTAATAGAAGGGAGAGATCCTAAACTTGGTAAATACAGGCTTCCTCTAAAAGCTGCTTGGACTTACAGAAGCAATCTCCTTCAGCTCAGCTGCATACTTGTCTTTTATATCAGAACAATAAAATAAATAAGCAAGAGAACTTTATATGGAAGAAAATGAACTGTCCACGAATGGGAACATAAAGTCTGATATGCTTCAGGGATAAGAACACATAATATTACCTTCTGTCAGTATTAAAAGCACAAGTTTTAACACAATTATAATAATATAAATACCTGCTGGACTGTCCACATTTTCTCCTGGGTGCAGCTGAATGCCACCAGAGTCTATGGAATTTATTGTAACTGTTTGTAGATTTGGCAACTGAGCAGTACTTAGACTAACAGGAGTTGATGTCAAAGCACCACCTGCTGCAACTTGACCAAGAGTGAGTGTCTGCACAGGAGTCAGTGTTATCTGTTGGCCAGGGGCATTCTGCAGCTGTAAGTTCTGCAAGTTTTGAACTCCCTGTACTTGAAAAGTCTGCCACGTTATCTGCCCAGATGGGGTCACTGTTTGCGCCTGGATTAAAAAAGTTCCAGGATTCAACTGAAGCTGAAGATTCTGCAAAGCCTGCTGCGATATACCTTGGCTGGCCTGCACACCATGGATTGTCTGCTGTGCAATACCTTGTACAATTTGGGCTTGACTGGTGGTTTGTTGAGACTCTTGAAGCTGTATATGCTGTACAATAGGCTGTGCTGTGGAGACCTGAATATTCTGCGCCTGTGTCTCATCTGAGACTGATGTTTGGATGTAATTTCCCTGAAGATCAGAACTGTGTACTTGCCCAGTGGTAGTAGGCAAGCTGTTTGCATTTTGTTCCAATATACTAGAACTGTCTATGGTGACAGGCAGTTGTGATGAAGAGGATGTTGGCACAAACAAGTCTGTATCAGTGGTGGTTTCTGTCATTTCAGGAGAAACCTGCTCAGCAGTTCTATCAGAAGTGTCTGAACTATCCATTGCCTGTGCAGTACTTATCAAGTGTCCATCAGCATTAATGCCTGCAGTCATGGTTTGAGAACCACTGAGTCCCAGAGAATCAAGATCAACACTATTGATGGGAACGAAAGCAATATTTCCTGGTAGTCCAAGAGGAACATTAGCAACTACCTGTGCTTGTCCAGGAAAAGATGAACCACCAATTGTCACCCCTTGGACTTGGCCAGACTGTGATAAAATATTCTGAATATTACTAGAAGATGTTCCAGAGGCAATAATGGTTTGATTGGAGCCAGGAATGATTTGAATTTGGCCAGTTTCTTGATTTACACTACCATTGTCAGAGGAGGCTGCAAAACCAAGCTGAACTTGCTGACCATCCGCTGTCTGAATCTGGGGTATGACTTGATATTGGACGCTGGATACAGTACCATTTGATGAATCTGATCCAGGCGCAACAGAAAATATCTGTTGATTCTGCAGACTCTGAAGGGGAAGAACGTATTGCCCACTTGAAGTTACTGTTGCAGCTCCTGGGATCTGCACTATATTGCCAGCTTCATCTTTGATAGTTGTGGGTGTAGCAGACAATACCTCCCATCTATTTGGAGTTCCTGCTAATTGCACAGAGGCCAAATCTCCAGTCTGAATAAAAACAAAGAAAAAAATTAAAACAAAGTTAACACACTTTATGTTAAGTTACACATGGAATGTAAGTGAATACATTTACTCATGTACCTACAATATACAAAAATCTTTGACTTCAATGCAACATACAGTGAAATGCACATAAAGCAGTTGATTTCATGGGTGTCAACACACTCAGCACATTGCATTGTGTTAAATTCTGTGCTATACTGTGCCCAATTATATTCATTGCTCTTTAGATGTATTAACTTCTGAATTTTTGACATTTAAATTCATTTTTTCAGTTTTAAAAGCATTCTGCTTCCTAACTGCATTAGATGTTTATTCATTACTAGAAGCAGTTATTTATTTTGGAGATTATCACCACAAACCTAGTGTTCATCTAAGATGTTATCTTTTCAGTTTAGAAATTAATGAAGCTACTCTGCTTAAACAGCAGAGAGACAACACAGCACCTTTCCACGTATCCCTGAAGCACTGTGGAATGTAGTTCTGAACTGCATAACAGAACATCAAATGTTTCAGTCTCATTACTTTGACAGCATATCTTAATCACTTTACACTTTTCCTTCCCCAAATCTGCTTTACAAGTTAAAGTCTGAGGTAAAATAACCGCACTATTCACTTGAAAATTGGATTTTTATAATATAGCTTAGAAAAATATACAATACAAAAAAACTGAGTAAGAGCAGATCAAATGCTCATCTAGTGTCACAGCCTCCTAACAACAGCTATTGTGTTTACTAGTGTGCAAAAATCTGAAAAGATAGCTGCTGCAACTGAAATATTAAGGTGCTTAGAAGAATGTAATGGAAAACAGAGATACTAAAATTGTCAAAGAAATAAATCTACTTCCCATAATAAATGGCTAAAATGTTACATTAATAACCATTCTTGTTTCAAATTATTTCCCCCCCCCAAAAAATTAAAAATGTACAATACTGGAAATAAAAATTAGCAATCTCTGATCTTAGGACCTTATGATCTTACATTTATTTTGCTAAATACAATGGGTCAAATTCTGTTGGTTAGCTTCAACTACAGTAGACCCAGTCTGTCAAATGCTGAATGATGAGCTGATTCTTAGTTAAACCCCACTGATTCAATGGGTCTACATGATTATTTTTCTCAGCTTTTCCCCTCCACCCCATCAGAACTCAGAGTTATCTTTTTTAAGAGTACAGGATCACTTTCCTGAAAATTAATGTAGTGTTATTTTTAAGGTGTGATGTACAAGCAAACCAGCAAAGAAAGGCATGCAAGTAATGCTGTGCTCACTCATCTTTTAGTAATATTGCAAAAACGCCAGTGACAGCCTTTTCTTCAAAGACCCAGACACAATTTCTAACACAAACACTTATTTTATTTAATAACAAAAAGCTACTGCATTTTCACAACAATCAGTTTCAAATAGGATATACTTTTCCAAGACTTCTAATACTTTTAAATTTGAAAGTATTCAAGTCACAAGTCTCTTCTTTTTGCATAGGGAAAAGGAAAACTCTTCCCTACATAAGTAGCTCCCCAACCACTGTATCTAAAAAGTATCACATTTTATTCATGCAACAGATGAACAAAAATACCAGAATCAACTCCTACACAAATGTGATATATATTCTTAAAGTCTCTAAGAATTTCTGCCATGAAGAATCTATTTGCATACCTGTTACCAGTCTCATGTTCTAAGTAATTTTCTTCCAAAACAGACAAAATGCAAAATAAAAAGTCAAGCAAGCAAGTCAGTGCCTGGTAGCTACAGTGAAGAATTCTGACATGTCACCCATATATATATAAATATAGGTAAAAATATATGACTATTCCCACCATTCTTTTTAGAAATACACAACAGAATAAATAAATAAATAAAATAAGAATGGACAATAATAACAAAAAAAATGAATAGTGCCAGTGTTACACATGTACATGAGGCTCTATCCATGAATGGAAGAAGTATTTCCAGGAAAAGGCAACTATGGTCCCTCACCATTCACTATGCTGGCTAATGCTAGCAAGAGTTCAATAGTTGGCTCCTCTTGTGTTAATAGGTGTTAAATTCACTGGAGATCCAGCTGACAAAAAGAAAGTAGGTGATTTTTGCAACTTCCCTCCATGTAAACAGTGGTGTCTTTCAAAAATATGCTCTGGAGAGTTGGGGTTCTCTACAGTAGATTTTTGAGAAGATGCAAGTGGCTGCTAGTGAGAATGAAATCTGTTTCTACCCCACTGAAATATGGGTGCAAATTCATTTGGAAATTACTATAGAAGGAGCTAAATCCACGACCTGTTTTACTTTATGCAAATAGAGAACACACAAAAGAAACAATAAAATATTGTCTGTGGTAATTTGAGTTTTCAATGCTTTTATTCACTTTTGTTTCCCCTTTTTCTATAAGACTGTCCTGGTCTGCCAATTTGCTTCTTGTATAGTGGCCTCAAGAGCCAATGCAGTGTAGCAGTTTGAGGACAAGACTATCACCAATTTTTGCATGGCTAAAATAATGTCATTAGGATTTCTGGAGATGGAATTAAACATCATTAAAAACTGCAGTTCTGATTGCACTGAAAGTCATCTCCAGAAACCCGTGTTTTTAAGCTTTGAGAAAGGATAGGATTTATGCATCATTCTTGATACTGTTGGACTGCAGCTCCCAGTGAACCTTAGCATCAGCTACGCTGGCCAGACTTGCTAAGAACTTGAAATCTAACAACACCTGGAGTACCATAAGGTTCTCTCTACTGCTTTAGAATAATCAGGTCTCCAGATACAATTCCAGGTGGTCACTCACTGTCAGGGCCTGTGTTAAATAATGTTATTTAAGTACTTACAATATCTTGCTGTAGGCTATCTCATTTAAATCTTACCTGTGTTGGTTATATTCCACATAACCCAAGTTATGGTCTATCAGTCCTTCTGGGTCTGAGGCCAGTGGTAGGCAGCTCAGGACCATCAAATATCCCTCTCATAATCACTTAACCATGGTCATTTGGTTAAATCCAACATCTGCAAAAATTATTTGTACCATAGCCATGCCCCCTTGTCTCATCCTTCCTCAAAATTGCAAACTCAGAATGTTTTTGGTAGCCTCTTATGATGCTACAAATATTTCACAGTTAAGGTATACAGCTATATTTGACTATTTATTTTGAGCTATATTTGAATATTTTGAATAATAAAATACCACATCAAAACAAAGATGATTTTTTTTATTCTCTTCTTTAAATGCTTTATTTCTGATACGATGCCTACATTGTCATAAACAGATGGTTATGCTGATAAAGTTAGGGTCTCTGGAAGTCCACTAGTACTGGGTTTGAAAGAAAATACACATACATGAATTTGACCAGTCAATCATACTGATTTTCAGACTAGCACCTGCCAATAGTACAGTACAGTAGAATTCAGATGATAATTTAAACTGGGAGATTAGATGATCCCACTTGAGCCAGAGTGAGCCTAATGTTCATATGTTCTTCCTCCTCTTGTTGACACAACAGTAGGATAGCAAAGTCTCCCATTTTCATTTTTTATTTCACCAGCTTCTTGTTACTTATAAACTTGAGGTAGTCCTTTTTATTCTTGCTAGGATCAAAGCAGGGCTCGACAGAATGATCTGTCTCAAGTAACAATTTAGTTCCCCAAATTCATACTAGGAAACTGCAGGTGAGTCAAAAGCAGAAGTGTTTATTTTATATGCCTTGGTTTAAACCAAGATGAACAACACACCGCTTTCAAAATTCTGGGTGGCAAGTCCCAGCACCTTTCATCATCAGCAGTGTGAGTAGAACTGTTATGAGTTACAATTGAACAACATTTTCCAACAGTGGTACAAATTGTGTGGCCCAAGGGTCATATCCTGCTGGGTAGTCCAGGGCAGCCTTTAAAATCTCCCTGACCCTCTCAGTCCTATGCAAACAACAGTCAGCCCAAAATTTCACTCTTTTGGGGGCCAAAACCAAATAATCTCAACTGCTCCAAGGGGCTTTAAAATGTTGTTTCATCAGCCTCAGAAGGTGACTGGGAGTGATATGACTCTCTTCCAGTTGCCCCAAACGGCAGTTAACATGGCTCTACAGCAGTGGTTCTCAACCTGGGGGTCGGGACCCCTTTGGGGGTCGAACGACCATTTCACAGGGGTCGCCACTCCTCAATCCTGCCCCCCCTTTTAAAAGAAGGTGGCCTCACAGCCAATGGGAGCAGTGCTTCTGAGACCCCTGGGCTAGGAGGAGGGGAGAGGAGGCATGCTGGGAGTTTCCCCATCCTTCCCTGCCTGGTGGGAAAGCACTGGAGGAGCCTGAGGTGGAGCCGGAGGCATGGAGAGTGGGAGGAGAGAGCTGGAGCCTGAATGTTAAGGCGGAGGTGAGGACACCGAGAGGAGAGAGCTGGAGCCGGAGCGTTAAGGAGGAGGTGAGGAGAGGAGACCCCTTGCTGGCGGGAGCGGAGAGGAGGCATGTAGCTGGGCGCAGCCAGGCGCTGCTTGGACGCTTGCGCCTGCACCACACACACACACACAGAGAGACACACGGAGGGCTTCCTTTCCCCTTCATGCCAGCTTGCAGAGTCAGAGTTGCTTGCCGGGTCGAGTGAGCAGCTGGGCGCTGCTTGGACGCTCGTGCCCGCACCACACACACACACACACAGAGGGCTTCCCATTCAGGGTTTATGGCGCTGCAGCGGGACGTCTGGGAGGTAAGACCCCGTCCCCTCACCCTCTTCGCCTACAACTCTGGAGACCAGGGTTTGAATCCCTGGTCAGTCATGGAGACCCAGCAAGTCACTTTCTCTCAGCCTCAGAGGAAAGCAATGGAAACCCCCCTCTGACCAAATCTTGCCAAGAAAACCCCATGATACGGTCACCTTAAGGTTGCCATGGAAGGGAATTGAAGGCAACAATTTGGTCTTTCTCCCAGCAGGGGACCCAAAGTGGCTTATAGTAGAATAGTGGTTCTCAACCTGGGGGTCAGGACCCCTTTGGGGGTCGAACGACCATTTCACAGGGGTCGCCGCTCCTCAATCCTGCCCCCCCTTTTAAAAGAAGGTGGCCTCACAGTCAATGGGAGCAGTGCTTCTGAGTGCGGAGGTGAGGAGAGGAGACCCCTTGCTGGTGGGAGGGGAGAGGAGGTGTGCAGCTGGGCGCAGCCAGGCGCTGCTTGGACGTTCGCGCCTGCACCACACACACACACACACAGACACACACACGGGCACTGCTTGGACGCTCATGCCCGCACCACACACACACACACACACACACACTCACACAGAGGGCTTCCCATTCAGGGTTTATGGCGCTGCAGCGGGACGTCTGGGAGGTAAGACCCCGTCCCCTCACCCTCTTCGCCTCACGCTCATTCATGCCGGCGAACAGAGTTGCTTGCCGGGGTGAGCGAGCAGCTGGGCTCCGCTTGCTTCCCAAAGTGGCAGGGCTGCAGCAGCGGCGATCGCCCGGTCGCCCATTCATTCTGGGCATGCCGCTCCATGGGAGTTGTCGGTGTGGCTGTCGCCTTTGGTCCGGCAGGCAAAGCGGGAAACTTTCCTGCGGCAGATCTGCCATCCGACGGGGGAGATCAGTCCCTCCGAGACTGAGAACTCAGTCGGGAAAGGAGCAGGAGGCATCAGCCAAGGGCTTCACTTTGTGTAGCAAGAGCCCCTGGGGCTCCTTGGTTGGGTTTTTTTTTTTTTTGACCCGAAAGCGCTGCTCTGATCCGTCCTGTGGACTTTGCCCATTTCCACATTCCAGTGTTATAGCGCTATGATTCCACTTTCACCATCGTATGGAACCCTGGGGTTTGCAGTTCCAACTGCAAACCCCAGGATTCCATAGGATGGTGAAAGTAGAATCATAGCGCTATAACAGTCTAGTGCAGAAATAGCCAGGATGACTTTCTCCTCTCGCTTTTGTTGTGCGTGGACCCTTGGCGCTTACCACATGCACGTGTTGTGTTCTTCGCCCTGACTGTCTTGCATTCCTCGCTTTTTGTATGTTCAGCGTCCGCACTCTCTTTAAGGGAGGGAGGGAGGGAGTGAAACAAAACGCGTCTGCTTATGCTGCTGCCATCTTTCCTCTCTCCCTGTCCTTTCCTCCCTGCACCTCGTGTAAAATGTGGGCTGTTTTGGCATTGCCTTTGGGAGTGACTGGCTTTTTGAACTGTGGAAACCCAACATTCAGAACTAGAACTACTGCCTTAATTCTGGCATTGATGGATGCTTTCTGTGCTTAAAAAGGGGGGGAAGGTTACCAGTTTTTAGGCATTAGAAGTATCTCCAGAGCAGTGATTTAAGGCAGTGTTTCCAATCTGTTTGATGTTGGAAATAACTAACTAACTAAATAATAAATAAATACATAATAACGAAAATGATTTTATGGTTGGGGGTCACCACAACATGAGGAACTGTATTAAGGGGTCGTGGCATTAGGAAGGTTGAGAACCACTGCTCTACAGTATGATGGAAAGACTTTCTGTTCGCAAATAACGATAATCTGGGTATGAAGAACTTTTTCAAAATAAGTCTAGGAATGGCAAGCACACCAGTATCATAGACAAAAGCTTTGAAGGTTTTTTTTTTAAATCTCCAGGGACTGATTCAACACCTTAACTTATACAAGATACAGGCTCAAAGTAATTACACACACCTCCTATTTAGAGTAGGCTTATTCTAGATTCCTGATCTTCAAAGCATAGACTCAAGTAGTCAATGTTCAGTGACCCACAGCTTCCTTATGAAAATACGTAATCAAAATTAGTACATGTTGCAACTATGTAACTGGGGCAAGTACACACACTATTATAGTGCACTGTAAACATTGTTAGATTTAACCTCAATATTAAATGTGTTTAATTAGAAGGAAATCCCATCAAGTTCAACAGAACTCAACAGTCCAGTTAAGCTACCTTAAAATCACAAGGAGTTATTTATATAAGCATCTTCATTTTTCTTCTGGCAGTAGCTTATAAACAAGGGGTGGGGGACCTCTTTCAGCTTGAAGGCCAAAATCAATGTCAGAGAAATTCCTCAGGGGAGAGGTATTTCAGTAATGGGGAGAGTCACAGAGAAAAGGGTGGGGCCAAAAATATCAGCATATTTAGCTTAAAGCTCTTAGTGTCAGTAACCTAAGTCTTAGGAGAGGCATTTCAACCTTTTAGAATGCAAGAAACCTGGGAAACCAACAAATAATGTCATCACGGAGAAGGGAGCATGACCACCTGGTGATAACATAAATGAACCCTACTTCAAGAATTCTGCATCTTCTTTTGCTTTGATTGGTTGCTATACTATCCCTACCACTGCTAAATAGATTGTGTTTTTTTCCCATAAACACGCCCCAAATGCATTTTATAAAAAGCAAGCCATGAAACTTGACCCATAGGATTTTCTCTTATACTATCCATTCCTTATAAGTCTGCAACTATCCATTTTGCTTATTGTGTACCACTATTCCTTAAAGAAAGGAGGGAATGAAGGACAAAGAAAGCAAGCTCACATTAGTTTTACAGGATCAAAAGCTTTAAAACATTTTAAATATAGGGAATTCCTTCTGAAGGTCGCAGTAAAGTAGCAAACATGTTGTTACAATGGGTCAGTTTATAGATTTCAGATTTCTCTTAAAAATGTTACACCTCTAATACTAGCTGACAGAAAAGGAGTTGAAAGGGGACAAAAATAAATCTAGGTGAAACCTTAGATCAAAACAAAAATGTCCCAAATCATGTCATTTGTCCTGAAGCTTTAAAACTACTACGACGTTTGCACAAGTGGTAAAAAGCTTCAAAGTGTACAATGGTAAAAAGTACCAGTGCTCTTCAGTCAGCAGTTATTATATTTAATGGGGAGGGGGGTTAAAAAAGAAAAACAATCAGTACAGGAAGCAGGCAATGAGATGAACAGAACAAATCAGAGTTATTTGCAAGTATGACAGAAAGCAAGATTTTATCTTTTTTTCGGTCCAGTAAACATGAAAGCAACCACAAAAGCAGCTGAAACAGAAAAAGAAGCTTGAGCAGAGAACTTTACCAGAGTCATAAGAAAACAAGATACCTTGTCCAAGTAAAGCATAACACGGATTGTGAGAAAGGTCAATGCACCTTTGTAAAAATTGGTACTTATACATAGCTGGTCTGGATCTAAATGAAAGTTCTCAAAAAAGAGGCAAGCTTAAAATAAGGGCATACAAACTCAGTATTAAAACTGCTATGTAAGTTTGGGACTTGCAAGAATGAACAAGGAAGTTATCTTTACAGCGCAAAAGGATAACGCTATTCAGTTCCACTGCTACAGGAAAACATTCTGCTTAAACTGCAGCACTCTCGCCCTGTGTCTGACAACACCAACTAATGTGATTAGAGCCCACTATGCAGAAAGTTTCTCTCAGCCTAGAACAGTAACTGCAGATAACTAGATATATTCTGAACCTTTCTCTCTCTACACTGTAGTCTTCTTTCATTTAACCTGTGAAATGAGTAGAGACCACTCAAACAGTTCAGTGTCTTTGAAGGCTGATTAATCAATTATCACACAGAAATTTATCACAGTTTTCTCATATTGCCAGAGTTTCTTCCCTCTGGATAACTGTAAGATGTACTGCCACTCCATCTGCTCAATTTTCCCTTCACTTCTGCTTCTCCACCTCTACTCACAACTGCTCTCAATATACTCTGTCTCCCAAAGCACAATGAGCATGCTCAGCCTGTTCTGTATTTGGAGGATAGGAGGGAGGAATTTTTATTTCTCTTTTGTAAGCTAAAAAAGAAAAGAAAAAAGAAAAAAATTAACTATATATCTGGATAACTCATTCTAAGTATGCAGAAACTCCTGCCTCTTCTGGTGGTGATCCTTTTTTCCTCTGTCCTACCTGATGGCACTAGAGAATCAAGTCTGCTTAAGAATAAGCTGGCATCTTTGTGAGGAACTTGGAAATTCCTTACTTTGAAAATGTACAAGGAAGATCAATAGTCTCCTGCTCACCTAGCGCATATATATTATAGCACTAACTGCTGAAGTTCAAAGTTTGATGGGCAGAAACCTACATTATATGGAGAGTTATCTGCCAAGATGCATTCCCAATTCTATTCTACCAACCCTGGATATATATGTTACGTGCTCAAACAAGCCAGCCAAGTCCAATGTCTACCAAATTATGTTCTCCAAAAGATCCTACTGCTTATCAATTATAGAGATTATGTTCAACAAGTCTACAGAATAGAAACCCTACAGAATGTGGGTACTTGCTCAAATAGGACTGATGTGTTCCATTTCCTACTATTCAGATAATATGAGTTAATTTCTAAAGTTTTCTGTTTCTAAGGTCTGCTAATATGTAAACCAACTGTGAAATGATATGCTGAAGTCCTTCCACTAGAACACATGCTAGATTTAGGTTTTCCTATTTTCCAAACTATATCATTGATATTTATCTTGACTAGATAAGTATCCTAACAATTATTTTTACTTTCGAATCACGAGCAGATCCACTACAACTCACTATTTAATTCAGATGAAATATATTAACAACGTTCTTATAGTTGGGCCTGCATCTCAGACATTCTTATTCCCTTCTTTTTTTCATGGTTTACTGCTTTCCAATGAAACAGAACTAGGCAAGCCTTATGCAAGCAACAGCTTGGCTCCAGTACTGGAAACCAAATTAACCCTCATGCACTAAAATTAAAAAAAAAATATGCCAAGTTGATCTTTTCTGACTCCAGTGAGAATTATGTAGCGTTACAGAAACACCTGATCTTCAAAGTACTATACAAAATACCTGATATCTGGTAGAACATACTTTTTTCTGTTTGCTTATATAGGATACATGTATTCCACCCAAACATCTAGAACCAGAAAACATTAAGTGGAATGAAAAACAAAATTAGATCAAATAAAACATACATGTTTTGCAGGATGAGTATACCTTGACAAATACCAACGTATTCCCAATGGAAGAAATTTTTATGCTTCCCAAATGGGGCCAATCTAGTGAGCACCACAGCAAGTCATTTCTGCTCTGCTACATCATGGTTTGTTGAAAGATATAACTGAGTATTTTAGCTAGGATTTTAAAAGTACCACAAGAGATTTTAAAAAATCAGTAGATTTGCTGGGTCATTTTTCTCTCATTTTCCATTTATAGAAAAAATGTACATGACAAATGGCTTAAATCTGAACAACTATTCAAATGACAATGTCACAGAATGCATACTTTGCTACTCTAGCCGTACGTGGATTTTGAAACAAAGCATGCCTCTGAGGGACTAACACGTCCCAATCTTGTATAGGAGGATTAAAACTGCAAGACAAACTATAAACATGGCTACAATTACTTGCCCAATTCTTACTTTTCAGTTACTGGGAAGCAAAAACTAAGAAAAAGAATGAAAGTTCATGAGAGATCACTCAAATTCAAAGTTTGCTAATAAAATAGTGTGGACTCTCAAAAAGACCTTAATGAAAATCACACTCAGCCTATTTAATTAGAACTAAATACTGGTAATTTGATCATGGTGCACTGTATTATTTTTGTAGCACAAAAATGCTTTTGGGAAGAAAATCGTCTCATTTCTTAAAAGCGTTCTGAGGAAAAGTATAATATAACTTTAGTCGAGAGTAGTTGTCTGTTCATAATAGAAAACAGTGCAGTCACTGGGAAAAGTCTGAATTTAAAACAGACACTAGTATAGCAAGATTAACATAGCAATATAATTGCTGACTAGATCCTAGCTGCACCGAGCTCTGAAAAACTGGACATGTGTCATTTAAAAGAGGCAGGGAAAAATCTAAGCGCTTTTATCCTTTTATCATAAATGATAATCGTTTTTTTCTAAGAACATCTCAAAGTACTAGATGGGGAATTTAATGTAGAAGATTTTATTTCAACTTTGTATACTTAAGCAAAAACACCTCTTTAAAAAACTCATGCTAACTTTTCTGGCTCTCGTCATTATTAGTGTGAAAAAACCCCAAAGGTCCAGAATTTTTAGTGTCATGAAAGTAATAGAACGGCATGGAAGTATCACAGCCCTCCTAGCTAGTGTTCTCTAAATGTGATCAACTACAGTTTCCATCAGCCCCAGCCATGATGGCAGTGGTCTGGGACAGTAAGAATTACAGTCCAAAACTATAGTTGTGTCTGCAAGTAGTCTGGGCAGATGATGGTACACTGATGTACCATCATAATTACTTGCAATAAGCCGCAAGAACAACTTTTTTGTGGAAAACCCTTTCAATTTACGTTGCCTCTGTCATACATGCCCATTTCATGTCTTCTTCTCCCCACTCTTACTTCTCTTAATAAATTCCTGTTCATGTGTTTAAAAAAAACACAAATAATTCAAGCTTAGACGACTAACAAAAAAAAAATACACATTTGAAGTTATTTGAGTATCATTTTAGCTCCTATTTTAATAAACCCAGAATTTCAGCCATGCCAAAATCTTGCTTCAGGCTGAGAATCTGAGGCCACACCACTGCCCTATTTTTCCTTTGCGTCACATTTGGAAGGACACATATGAGCAAGTTAAAATTTGGCTTGGTTCCAGACTCTGGCGCTAACTCACTGAAGCTGTGGACAAGTGATTAACTTGAACAGCATCTTAGCTTCCTGGTGTGTTGTAGAGATAATACATACCTTCTTTCTACTGGGAAAGGCTTTTACAAACACTAGCAAAGCTGATATGGTTTATAAGCATTCAAGTGGGTAAAGAAATACAGATTAAATTAAGTGAACAAATTCTAAATGATAGCTCAGTTCAAAAGTTAACAGGTCTCCCTAGATGATACTAGAAGGATCCCATGCATGTTTATTTAAAGCTTAAACATAAAACCTAAATAAAATGTACTTAAAAACCTAGAAAACACCTAGCAAACCTCACAAAAGATGCACATATTTCACTCAGCATCAAAGTTATAGTTTTTCATCCAGCAAACATAAAATAAGAAATAGTGTCCTACCCTCCTACACTAAATATATAGCTAAGTCTTTAAAACAGACTGAATTCTCAACCTAAACGCTCCCAACTGATCCATCGATCAAGAAACCGCCACTTATGTGACTTAAAAATCTAATATTTAAGTACCCCTCACACTTCAGAGTCGGTTCATTTAGCTGTCTAGACAGCAGACTCGCTTGGCCCAAATCTAGTTCTAAATTATACTTCAGCCCCACCACGGTTCTCTCAACACGACCTAGAAAGAAGCTTAAAAGGAGTTTACCGGGGAGGCACACCACAAAATAAGATAAAATACTTAGAACTCTTCCCCCCTCCCCCCCGCCCACGGCAAGATCCGCAGTGCATAACGAACTGCACCCAGAACCCGCGCTCCTAACTGCCGGCTTCCGCTAGGGAGCATCGGCTGTTTTTTTCAAACAGCCATTTTAGCCTTAAAGAGCATCCTCCCTTTCCAGCCCGGGCTTCATTTTGTGTTACTGTGGGGCTCAGGGGCTGACAGCTGACATTGCGGGGAGGGGGGAGAAAGAGGAAGCGAGGGAGGGAGGGGGGATTATTCACGTTTCTGGGACGAGAAAGACAGACGCCTCCCCTGTCGATGGAAGGAGGGGTGAGCGGGAGCGTGAAGCTTCCCGCCTCCCTTCTTCTCCCCCCCACTCGCCAACCCCTATTTGAAAGGCGCCGCTCCCAGGAGCGAGGGGAAGTCCCGCCGCCGCCGCCGCCGCCGCGGCCTCCCCTTCCCCTTCCCCGCCCCAGGGAGCCGGCTCCTCCCGGAGCGAGGCGGCAGGGGAGCCTGGGGACCCCCCTCTCTGGCAGGTCGGCCCTGCGATCGTCCCTCCCCCGGGCGGGCGGGCAGTGCGATGCGGTGTGTCTCCCCGTCCGTCCCTCCCCCCGGGCGGGCGATCTGCGCGGTCTCTCCCCCCGGCAGGCCGTGCGAGCGCGGCGGGGCGGGCACTCACCGCTCCGGCAGATGGGGAAGCCGCCTCGTCCTCCTCCTCCTCCTCGTCGTCGTCGTCCTCCTCGTCCTCCGGCGACGGCGGGCCGATCTTGCTGCAGGTAGCCGCCAAGAGCGCCAGCGGCGACGGCTGGGTGTCCTACGCGGCGGGCGAGCGGGGCGGGCGGGCGGGCGGGTGGGCCGCGGCAAGGAGGGAGGGAAGGAGGGAGGGAGGGGGGAGGGGGAGAAAAGGAGGCGAGGGCGGCGGTGAGTCCTCGGCGGCCTTCTCGGCTCCCCTCCTCGCCCCCCGCCGCCCGCCCGCCCGCCCGCCCTCAGGCAGGGGGGGCGGCGGCGCCACCGAGTCCTGCGTTCCCGACGTGTCACCCGGGCGGGTCGGCGCCCCGGCCAGGCGGGCACCCGGCCAGCCCGCCCGCCCGCTGCGCCCGGGGAGCGGGGGGGAGGCGGCGGCTTACCTGGGGGGTCCCGGCCTCGTCGGAGGCGTCGGCCGAAGTGGCTGCCGAGGCGGCCCCGTTGCCGTGCTGCAGATACTCGCCGTGGGCGCCGCCGCCGCCGCCGCTGCTGTCCACGTCCAAGGCAGCCATTTCCTCTTGTTTCACGGGCTTCTCGGGAGCTGTGGGCATAACGCGGGGGGAGGGCAGTGGGGGGGGGTTTGCGCGTGTTTTTTAAGAGGAGGAGGAAAAAGAGCAAATCCCGGGTGGGAGGGGGGGTTGTCCGTGGTAGTCGCCGTAGTAGTAAGTAGTAGTTGGGCGAGTGAGCGCGCGGGGGGAGGGGAGGGGAAGAGAGTCACTGACGGGCGGGCGGGCGGGCGCGCTCGCCCCCTCCCTTCCCCGTCACCCCGGCCTCCCTCCCGCGCACAGGAGCCCGCCCGCCCTGCCTCCCTCCCCGCCCGCGCACAGGGGCCCTCCTCCTCCTCCTCTGCCTCCTCCCCCTCCCTCTCCCTCCGTGGCGGCGGCGGCGGCTCCCGCCACTGCTGCTCCTCCTGCCTGCTGCCCCTGCCCCTCTTCTCCTCCTTCCTTCCTTCCTTCCCTCCCCTCCTCCTCCTCCTCCCCCTGGCTCCGCTCCTCCCGCCGCTCCGAGCCAGTGCCGCTCCAGCCACGCGCGCAAGCAGACCTGCCACGCACCACGCGCGGCCGGCCCAGGGCGAGAGGAGGGCCCAGCGGCAAGGCCGTACGTACCGGTCATGGTGGGAGAAGAGGCGGGCGGGCGGGCGGGCGGCGGCAGGAGCCTCGCTGCCTACTTGGACGGGCGGGCGGGCGGGCGAGGCGAGGCGAGGGAGGGGGGAGGAAGGAAGGAAGCGCTGGCTGGCTCGCTCGCTCGCTCTGTCCCGCGCAGGCCCCGCTCGCTGTTGCCGCCGCCGCCGCCGCCGCCGCCACTAGGGCCAGGCGGCCTCCTCCTCCGCCGCCGCCGCCGGGGGCATGCTTATTGTGCGGCTCGGGCTGGAGCGGCGGCGGTAGTAAGGCTGGTGGTGAGGATGATGATGGTGGCGGCGGCGGCGGCCTTGAGCCCGACTCCGGGGCTTTCCCCTATTTTGATTGACGGTGCGAGGAAGCCGAAAGGTGGGGCTTGTGCAGCAGGGGGAAAGAGCGGGGGCCCGGCCGACGCCGCCACCACTACCGCCGCCTTGTCCGCCTGCCCGGAACTCCCGCCTCCCCGTGGCGTCCCCGGGCGGCCATTGGCTGCCGCCTTCCGCGGCTCGAGCGCTCACTGGTTGGCTCGCATTGTCGCTCACTCCCCTCCGCTCTGGTTGGCCCCTCTTGCTCTCCCTTCGTGCTGGGGTGGCTTCCTGTTTTTGCCAGGGTTTGTGTGAGAGACAATGAGTGCGGCCTCCTCGGATGGGCCTGGGCCGCGGGGAGCCGCGAGGCCGGCGGCCCCGGAGGTCAACGGGGACGGCGGCCGCGGCTGGAGAGAGTCCGCCGCCGAAAGCGGCTTCCGGCCCTCACGTACACAACGCACTCGCGTCAGGCTCTGTGAGGGCCCGCGGCGCCACCTCCCCCGCCCGCATCCCGAGAGTGTTGGTTCTAACGCTTTCGCCCGCCCGCCCGCTCTGGCCGGTGCCTCCGCGTCGGGCGCCCTTTTCACTCGGTGGGAAGGAAGCCAGGGCGGCCTTCGCCCCGTCTTTCTCTCCGGGCGAGGGGTCTCGGCGCCGCTTGGTTTCCCCGGAAGACCCAGAGCTCTCCCAGCGGGGTTTAAAATCTCCCTCGTTCCGGCTGCCACTCAGAGGTCGTGACAGCGGCTCTCGGGAGCGGAGCGAAGTGGGAGCCTCCCCTTCATCCGGGAAAACAAAACACAAAACCACACGCAGACACACACACACATATACACACATATGAAAACGGAGTTAAAATGTCGGCCGACACCTTCTTGGCCTGTTTAAGGCTCCCTTGATGTGTTGTAACCCAAATACCCAGGTGACAGACTTTCGAGGCTCCCTTTGAGCAGCCAAGCGAAGGTCACTTTTTTAAAAATTAGTGGGAGCTTTGGGTCGGAACGTATTCTCTTATACATCTGTATTGTTTCCTACCTCAGGTTTTTCCTTGGAGACCTCAGAGCTTGATAAAATGATAAGTTCTGTTAAACATTTTGTATGACGAGCTGACAGTGTTTTTAAAGTGTGGTGACACGTCTGTCTGGATGTGCCTATTTATAAATATACGTTTGCATGGCTTGCTGTGAGCCCCCAAAGCAATCCGGTTTGGGAGAAATGAGTTTAAGAGACAAAACACATAATCGACATCTCTTTAAAGTGAGTGGCGATTCTGCCATTGATTTTAAGTGTTTCTAAACTGTTCCCCCAGGAAAGCATTCCAATCTCTCACTGAGATCAACAGAGATGTCTTCATTGATTGTAATGAATAGGGTTCTGACCATAAGGTTCTTTTGGAGTTAGACTCAATATTATATATACTTTGTCCAACACCGATATATAAAGAATTTGAGGTTCTTTTTTTAAAAAAAAGATGCTGAATTTCTGTCTCATCCAGAATTTCACACAATAAGGTATAAATAACATGGTGTTTTAGTTCTTCGTGTGTTATCTAATACAGTATACCTTGTTTAGTTTGCCTTAAGGTGTTGTTGAATGCTTTAAGCCGCGCAGTCTGACGACTTGCGTATTTATTCAGAATGGGATGTTGAATTCACAGTCCACTTTGTCTATTGAGACTTCTCCCTTAATAACTCATTGGGATCACATCTTACATTATCCTACAGATCTGAGCAGGATGCAGCAGTAGTCTGTTCGCAGTATAGTCTGCAGTTAGGGATTTTTGGCTTTGATGCAAATAACAAGTTAGCTCAGGTAACTGACAGAGCACAGCAAGAATGACTTACTAGGTTTTTATGATGTTCTCAACATTCCGCTTATAGAGGGCATCAGCGAAATCCTATTGCCAGGGGTAAATGATTATGTTCTAGCTGCAGGGTGATGGATCGATATAAATAAAAGGCTTCCATGTCTTCTGTGCCCATTTGCAACTGGCCAAATTTGCCTTTATCCATTTATTAGTTCATGCAGCTATAAAACCACTGAAAGCTTAAACGTTTTTCTGTTTTCCTTTTGGATGACTTTCAGGGGGGTAGGACTAAGATAGTGAAAGAAAAGGTAGTATTATGTAGTAACCTGTATTTAATATATTCTTTAGATATTTTCATTCTTAAACATGTATTTTTCTGCCTCAAGTCACCAGGAAGCCACATATATGAATAATTAGGGGTTTGTTGTAACACTTGACATATCATTATGTTAACACATGACAGTGGCTTAATAGTATGCCAGTAGGAAATTAATTATTGGTTTGTTGGATGTTTTGGGCAACTAATTCAAAAGTAGATTTTTAGCATTGTTTGCACAATCTCAGTTCAGCAGTGAAAGGGAACTGTGTGCACAGGTCTGCTTGTTGGATAGATTAACCTGCTCATACATCATCATTCCCTATATGTAACTTCTGATCCAGAAATGGACCCATGCCTGAAACCTGCTTCTATATTTGGGTCATATCTGTAGAATCAGTCCATGAATATCTCAATTACAGTTGGCTCTCCACTTTCACAAGTGTTTGGAATGCAAGACTCTTGCAAAAGTGGAAAAACTGAAAACAATTCCTCTCTTCTTCTGCCCAAGCAACCAAGGGAATACACACTCATGCCTTCCCTCCTCGAAGTCCCACATCACATCCCCTTGTTCAAGCAAGTGAAGGAACACATGCACGCACCTTCCCTCCTTGCATTTCCCCTTCCCATTCCTTTGTCACCTGAGTGAGCAAGGGAACGCACGCTCACACCTTCTGTGTTCATGCTTCCCTGTCCCATCCCCTTGTCCCTTGCCCAAACAAGCAAAGGGATGCATACACATGCCTTACCTCCTCATGCTTGCTTTTGTTCCCTTGTCACCCACCTGAGCAAGGGTGTGTGTGTGCATCTTCCCGTCCCCTTGTTGCCCAAGTGGACAAGGGAAGACGTGCACACACCTGTCTTGATGCTGCCCCCTCTCATCCCCTTGTCATCCACCTAAGCATGCAAAGGAACACATACTCACACCTTTCCTCCTCCCACTTCCCCCATCTCCTTGTCATTCTTACAAGTGAGGGAACACATGCTCACACCTTCCCTCCTCCAATTCCTCCCTCCATCCCCTTGGTGCCTGCCTGAGCACACATGCCTTCTGCCCACACGGTCTCCCTCATCCCTTTGTCACCCAAGCAAGTGGCGGAACATGCATGCACTTTGCAAATAATCAAATTTGCAAAGGTTGAGCTCACAAATGGGTTGGGTGGGCTGTATAGTTGAAATAAAATTTAATCATATCCTAATTATATGACAGAGAATATAATATTTTCCTTGGTTATATTAGTAACTCGCTTTTGGATACAAGTCCATGCAGAAAAGTTGTTGGTTGAGAAAATATTCTAGACAGAAAATAAAACAGTCTGCATTGACCTACAACAGTATGTTTAGTGTCATCAGGAGGGATTAAATAAAAGTAGTCTTTTAAAAAAATTTTTATGACCCTGGTAAAATTATTTGCCTTGCCTTGATGTTTGTTAATAATGATTATTTTTAATTTTTTACAAAACAATACTTCAAGAAGTTAAAAAAAATAGCAATGCCAAATACATATAGTGTGAACTTACCTAGCCTGGAATGAACGGTTAACCAGATACTTTTGCAGATTCACATTTCCTAAGCTAAAGAAAAAATACAAATAAACATATTATTTTCTTGCAGGTGCTGTTTGTGCAATGCTGGTGTTAGCTAAACAGGATGATACTAAAAAAGTTTACATTGAATCTCCAGAATCATCATCTCCCAAAATGCAACAAAGTGGAACCTGTGTGCCATCTTCCAAGATGTAGCGAAGAATCTCCTCACAAGTCCAGTGCAGCCTAGACAAATTGAGGTGGGGCTGTGGATACAGAGGCATAACCCTTCAAATTCAGTTAGCTTGGAAGACTGTTGAGAACTGTTCATTTGGAAAAGCTAGATGAAGGGCATGTTGAAGTGAGTATAGTTGCCACCTGGCTAGTTAGCATCTAAGCTCAAGTACAACAACAAGAAGTTGCGCAGAGTAGAAAGTCAAATATCAGAGGAAAAAAATCCTTCCTAAGACTTTACAGTTTTGCAACAGACATCAAAATTCAGGAACCCACAGTCTTCCACAAGGGATCAAATTACACCAGGAACAACTAGTGACAGCTGGTGGATCCCATGTTATTAGGTCAGTGAATCTCCTCCAGTCTCAATCTTAAAGGATTTATCCAATCCATTTAACTTGTTTTGGGAATAGAACTCATTACGCTGGCTTCTTCCTTAAAATTTGGATTAAAGGGGGTTGATTAACTGCTGTACTGATATGGAGGCCACCAGCTACCACTAGGAACAGTTCAACATTCATCATGTACTTTGGTGGGGGAGGGGGGTTCTCCAAGGAACATCACCTGCCATTTTAATTTTCCTATAATTTCCTCTTATAATGTCTCCTCTACCCACCCAAGAAACTGGTTGAAGGAAAAACAGAATAGCTGCAAATTGATTGAATTGTAGCACTATAGCTTGTCTGAAAACATACTGATACATTGGAGACATTGATACAGCTTTGCATTGAAATTCATGCTTGATATGTCTTGTGGCTTTTTTTTTTTTACTCATTAATAAAGTACTGTTTCTAGATATACAAATCACTGCATCATCAGCGTATAATAGCACTGAGAGTTGTCTACCCACTAATTTTGGGGAATGAAAATCTGACTAGCTAAGAGCAGCAACCATTGAGTTTATATAAAAATTAAATAATGAGCTAATACACACCCTTGCTTTATTCTGTTAAATGCTGGAACTTTGTCAGACAGATGACCTTCTAAGTTACATCTTATTTTCAAAACTGTATTTTCATATAGTTTGTAAATAAGTAGTAACAGGCATCGATCTATAGAAGAAGCCTCTAACTTATGCTATAATTTATCCCTAAAGATGGAATCGAAAGCAGCCTTGAGATCAATAAAAGCTGCAAACGGTGACCCCTTTGATTCATTAGAGTACCGGTATTATTCCACCAAATGCTGTAGGATTAAAACCTGATCCAAAGTGGACCTGCCTGATCTAAAGCCCACTTTGTTCATCAGCCAAAACCTTTCTAGAGTCCATCCAGAGTTGTAATTTCCAGTATAGATGTCTAGCATAGAGTTTGCTAATTATAGAGAGCAAACTAACTGGGCGGTAATTTGCTAGATTACTTCTTGCCTTTCTTAAAGATTAGAATAATAATAGCTGTTCCCCACTCAGATGGCATATGGGCTTTCTGATCAATATATGTAAAAAGATTTGCCAAGATTGGAGCCCACCAATCTATGTTGTATTCAGTTAGCTCAAGAGGGATACCATCACAGCCTGAAGCCTTTCCTGCTTTATGTTGGTTTACTAGCTCAATTGTTTCATTAATTGTTACTAGTTGCCATTCCGGTAGGCTCCTAGTGATGTGTTTCACTTGGAAAGTAGGGGATTCTTTACTGGAATATAATACACAAAAGTAAGCTTCCCACACTCCATGGATATGGCAATTGGCCTCTGTAACATAACCTTTGGTTGCTGTTGATGTAAAATACCGAAAGGTTTTCATATCCGTTACCTTAACTGCGTTGATAAGCTGATCCCACAATGCTTGTTGTGCACTCCTTTTCTTTAATCAGTTTCTTATACCCCTTTTTTAGTTGCAATAATTCCTCTGCCCTCACTTCTACTGAATTCTCCTTATACTGCTTAAATTTCAGAATAAGCATTTTCTTGGCATCTCTGCATTCCTGATCAGACCAATCTTCTGAACTAAACTTCCTAGTGTAGATTTTTTAAAGTTTTTTTTACTATATACAAGTCAACTAATCTGTTAATCAAAGCTTCATATTGCTTGATAATCCCACTCTTTGGACCTATTGCAAGACAAAAATAGATCGAATCTCTGAGTATTTATTGGTTTGTATTAAGCAGCTCTCTGAAAAACCCAGCAGTCTTTTGTCACCATTTAATCTTATTATTGATAACTATCACCCTGGGGTTTGTTTTTGTTTTTTTAATTTTATTATAAAGAAAAAAGAACAATACATAACAGAATAAAACACAACAAAATAAAGCAAAAACACCACGTGAATAACATAAATGTGAAAAAGAGAAATCACAACACAAATAGCTTACATTACTATTTCTCTCCAGATCTTTTATCATCATATACTTATTAATTAATTATTAATATATTAATTATATATTTTTACCCTGGGGTTTGGTTTAAGGATTTCCTTAACCTGCACTTGATATTCAGGAATCTTCAAGTATATATTTAGGGGCAAATGGTTACTATCCACTCTGCTGCCCACCACCAGTTTTATAGAAGGATGCAATAAATTGTAACTAACAATCATATAATCAATACTACTCATCCTGGTTCCTGACCAAAATGTAAACTGGCCTGGTATGTCCCCAGGTACACTCCTATTTAAAATGTACAAGTCTAATCTCTGTACCATCTGTAGCAAATTAAGACCTGCATAGTTGCTCACAGTATCCTTTGAGCCGCATATATTTGCTAAAGTGTGTGGGGGTCTTTCTGGTGAACAAATGTGATGGGCATCATAAAGAGCAGTGTCATTTACACCCAATCTAGCATTAAAAGAACCCCCAATAACAATCTGAGAAATAGAAAAAGCTGATAAAGACTCTTCAATATAAGTTTCAAGACCTTGTCAAGTTGACTTAATTTGTGCATGCAGTTGCTGGGGTGGTAAATAAACATTTACAAACATTATTGAGCATTTGTTGAACTTCACCAGCACTGCTATTGCATATTTATCATAAGTAGGGAGCTTGCTCAACGACATGCGGAGCTTGGTAGAAATAATAAGTAGCCCACCCTTTGATCTACCTTTCCTTGTACTGGGAGTGGCACAAAACTGGTGAGAAATATAACCATTGAAATCAATTACTTCTGAAGCCCATGTTTCCTGCAACATTAAAATGTCAAATTGTGAAAGGTACTCCATAAAAGAAGGATCTCTACATTTGGCATTCCATCCTGCAATATTGGTACAAGTGTGTTGTTTGAGGTAACAAAATTTTGTGCTGCCACAGTCAAAATCCGCAAAGAAAAGGTTAAATTCTTCCATCTTCTCTGCTAATACATGTTTTTATTGTCCCATTTTATATTTTATAATTGATATTTTGTAATTGATATTTTATAAATGATATTTTATATATTTATGGTTTATATTTATATTTTTATACATTATATTCAAACTTATAGCTTACACTTTACTTTTTATGTAATGTCGCTGAATAATGTATAATCTACCTGTGTTTGTTCTTAGTAGTAGTAGTATTGTTACTGTTATCATTTTTGGATATGGCCAGCGGCCGCAATAAACTGTTATCATATTGATACACAAATCCTTTTCACTACAATGTTTTACTGTTGTTATTCCTCAGCTATGTTTCATCCCCCTCCTAATCTGCTAACATGTTCTATTCAGCCTACTCTACACTTGTTTGTGCTCTAATGCCCTGTTCCTTTAAAGGAGATTTTTCTCACTTTTGGGACTTTTGGGAAGTAACATTGCCAAAGAGCAGCAGCTACCCAAGTGCTTGAGAGATCCAACTGCATGAGGGAAAGAGGGACTATTTTCCACTGGTCTTGCCTCTCTGAAAAGAAGGTGACAGGAAAATGATTGAAATATGCTAGCTAAAGGAGTTCTCCACTGGATCATTCTAGATCTGTTTATGTCTCTCTCATCTTTTTCAGAGGTGAGGAGGAGGAAAATAGGTTGATAGCTAGGACCTGGACAACACTGATTTGAGGTCTGAAGCCAGTTTCATTTTCTACAGGAAGGGTGATACCAGGCAAAATAAAAGGAATAAACCAAACAGAGACAGGCAAACTACCATGAGGGGTCATTGACATGAGACTAAGGAATACTGAACAGAGTAAATGGAGTGAACAAGCAAGCTGTTTATGTATTTGATAGGGCCAAATCAGATGCTATTTTTGATACATTTAGCAACTACAACTGTGTTATTACACCAAGTATAGAGAGAACATTTTTACCAGGAGGTTTAAGACTTCCCCCTCCAGCTAGACTCCAATAAAAGTCCCCCTGTTCCCTGCACATTACTTATTCTCTAGGGTCAAAACTGCTACTCTTGGGAAAGGAGTACCGAAAAAAAAGTTGATCTGTTGAAGCCATAAGCCTGAATTAGAGCATATTCTCCTAGCTCCAGTGTGTGTGCAAAGCCAGTGTGAGAATATTGTGGCTCTCCTGGTGGTGTTGGATTACAGTCCCCGCATTCCTCACTGTTGGAAATGTGGCTCATGCTGCTATGTATTCAGCTCATTAAATTGTTGGTCACTGAGTTTTTAGAAGATACTTGCATGATGTCATCACATCCTGCTGCTGTTATTATATTTACCTGTGTCCTGCCTCGCTCCCAAAATTGGGACTCGAGGAGACTTAGATTTCCAAAACAAAAAAACAATACAACTGAAAACATACAAAAAGTGACTATGCAGAGAATTAAAACAGTTCAAAACTTGTTGTGTACCTTCAAGTTATTTCTAACTTACGGTGACCCTATGTCAAACCAATCATGGGATTTTCTTGGCAAGATTTGTTCAGAGGGAGTTTGCCTTTGCCTTTTTCTGGGGCTGAGAGAATGTGACTTGCCCAAGGTCACCCAGTGGGTTTCCATGGCTCAGCAGGGCTTCAAGCACTGTTAAAAAGATAAAAAGCTATTAAAAACAGTTCTGCTTAAGACAATACAGCACATTTAGCCCATTATTTAAAACGTTTATATTTTAAAAGCCTGTTGGATTATAAAATGACAGCAGAAGGACAGCTACGAGGGGGGCATTCACAATATTTCTGCGAATGCTTGTAAGATTTTCCCTAGTGGTCTATTATATAAACTCGTGTAAGTCAAAAGTAAACTCCAGTGAGGTCTTACAAAGTGGGTATGATAGCATCTTGCAGTTTTAATGGTAGGTATGTGTCCAGCTCAGCTACAGTTGCTCTTTCAAACGTGAGATGCAGCTCTGCTCTATGCCCTTTTGCCCTAAGTAAGCAGCATCCCTCCATACTACCCATGGATGTGCACGGTCATGTTCATGCCCTGTTTAACTTCACAGGCAAATGTGATCATGATGGAAATGAGCAAGGGCTACATTTTTTAAAAGTTCCAGTTCATCCAAGGTTGTTCACATCTTAATGACTACCTACTATATTCTGAAGAAGTTGACTGGAGTCCATGAATGCTTATGCCAAAACAAATTGCTTAGCTGTCAAGTTATCACAATACATCTTTCTTTTTATATTGAGAATTTTTTGCTGCCCTGTATCAATGGAGATCTTGAGTAAATGTGTTTATTTGACTTGACATGTAATTAAAAAGAAAGGCCCATTAAAATATGTTTTAGTTGTATGATATGTATCTGAAATGGTTTTTCAGTATCCCCAGGACAGCAAAATAATTCATGGGGGGGGGTAATAAAAGTACACTGTATTCCATGGAAGGGTAGGTCTCACCACAGTGGAGGAAAGTTCTCCCATCTGTGCTACAACAAAAGTAGGGCAGAAAGTATTGGGAGAACTGAAAGAGACCTTGGATTCACAGGATCTAAAGTCATATCCCTTCCCTAACAAGGCAAACAATTACAACACTCTTGAGGAGCTGGCATAATTATTTTCACTCCAATTAGTTGCAATGACAGCTATTAAAAAAAAGTGGGTGGGAAAACACTACAAAGTCCACAAAGAACAGGTTGCTTACCTGTAACTGTGGTTCTTCGAGTGGTCATCGGTGCCCTCACACAATGGGAATCTTCGCACATGCGCAGTAGCCTTTCGGAAAGTTCCAGAGCTGAGCAGCTTGGCGGGAAGCCCTCCTCCATCTGGTACTGAGCATGCTCAGTCCTGCCAAGCTAATGGTCTCTCCTCAGTTTCGAAGTCCGCTGAGGCAAGGACCTGAAAGAGGGGAGGCTGGGCAAGTGTGTGTGAGGGCACAGATGACCACTCGAAGAACCACAGTTACAGGTAAGCAACCTCTTCTTCTTCTTCTTCGTGGTCTCTGCCTCACACAATGGGAGATTGAATAGCTTACCGTTGGATGGCGGGCCAGGTCCTACAGGATTGAAGATAGCACCACATGGCCAAAGTGAGTGTCACGCCAGGCCCGGCAGTCAAGGCGGTAGTGGCAGACCAAGGATGAGGGCCGTGACCAGGTAGCCACATGACAGAGCTCCTGCAGATCAATCCCACGGAGGAGAGCTGCTGACGAAGCCATGGCCCTCGTGGAGTGGACGCGGAGTGGAGGAGCTGGTGGAGGTTGTCCCACAAGTTCATAGGCTAGGTGAATTGTCTGGACAATCCACTTGGAAAACCATTGGGTGGACACTTTATGACCCTTCCTGTGGCCTCCATAACAGACGAACAGGTGCAGAGTCTGCCGGAAGGTCAAGGTCCTCTGTAGGTAGAATGCTAAAGCCCAGCGTACATCGAGTGAAGGGAGTGAGTGCTCGAGAGGCGAAGCTGGGTCAGGATAGAAAGTAGATAAGATGACATCTTGATTCAGATGGAAGTCTGAGACGATCTTAGGAAGGAAGGATAAATCTGGACGCAAGACCACTTTGTCATGGTGGAACACCAGGAAGGGTCCATCTGACCATAGCGTGGTAAATTCCCCTGCCCCCCTGGCTAAAGCAACAACGACCAAGGTGGGAGTAGTGGGGAGACAGAAGGGTAGAGGTGTTGAAGGCCTTTGAGAAATTGCTTGACTGTAGCGTTCCAAAAGAGGGCTGTAGAAGGAGTGCTACGTGGCTGGTAGGCTATGATGGCCAACAGGTAGACCTTCAGAGAAGAGAATGTGAGGCCCTGTTCGCGGAGCTGCAAGAGAAAATGCAGCACTGTCAGTAATGAAGCTGGAGACGATGTCTCATTCCAGGTGTCTGCAAAGGCCACAAATTTTTGCCACTTGTACTCGTACGATCTACGAGTGGATTCCTTCCTGGCGGCCGTGAGGACAGCTTGGATGGCAGGGGAGTCTAGAAGGTTATCCTCCAAGCGTGCAAATGCAGGAGAGGAAGGTCTGGATGAAGGACGCAACTGTCCGAATGAGAGAGGAGGTCTGACATGCAATGAAGTCGCATCTTGCGGTTCCGAGCAGCAGTGAGGAGAGGGCCGAACCAGTGCTGCCTCGACCAGTACGGGGCTACGAAGACAGCGTTCGCCTTGTCCGTCATAAGCTTGGCCACCACTCAGCCCAGGAGCAGGAACAGAGGAAAGATGTAAAGAATAATTTGTTGTTCCAAGGGAACTGGAATGTGTCACTGAGAGAGCCGGAGCCTAGACCAGCTCTCGAGCAGTAACGGGGACACTTTTTGTTCCGATCGCTTGCAAAGAGAGCGATGGATGGTGTGCCCCAACAGGACACTATCTGCTTGAAGGTGGCATCGGAGAGGGACCGTTCGTGGTGACATGCCGTGTCCCTGCTCAGAGTGTCCGCAGTGACATTGTCCCATCCCACTAGGTGAACCGCCATGGGGTGCACACGCAGCAGGACACACCAGTTCCAGAGCCGTAGAGCCAGGTGGAGCAGAGTGGAGGAGCGAGTGTCTCCTTGTCTGTTCACATAACAGACAGCTGTCGTATTGTCTGACAAGATCTGGACTGTCTGTCCGATGATCAGGTTCCAGAAGGCCTGCAGGGCTTTCAGGATGGCTAGGAGCTCCAACACCAACGTTGGAAGACACATATGAAGATGTGTCTCCAAGCCAGCCCAATTTCCCTATATGGCAAAACGTCCACAGTGGGCTTCCCAGCCGAGGAGGGAGACATCTGTCGTGATAGTGAGTGTCGGGCGAGGTTCAACAAATAGCATTCCTGATAGGTGGCGAGGCGAGAGCCGCCAGCAGAGGGATTCCCCCACTGGGCAGGGGACCCACAGAAGGCGGTACTGGTCATCTAGAAGAGGGTTGAAAGTCCGGAGGAACCAATGTTGCACAGAGATGGGATCGATAGTTTACCGCCGTCATGGCTGCCATGTAGCCCAAGAGCTGTTGGATTCTTCGGGCAGAAACAGCTCGGGCGCATAGGACAGCGACGGTGGCTTGGCGCAGCATCCAGGCCCATTTCACCAGGAGAAAAGTTCTGGCGGAAGCAGAGTCCAGGGTGGCACCAATGAAGTCCAGTGTGTACGAAGGCTCCAAGTGCAACTTCGTGGGGTTCACCCTGAGGCCGAGATCTGAGAGAAGAGAAAGGGCAAGGTGAATGTCCTTGTACAACTTTTGCTTGCAGGGCGCCACCAGTAACCAGTTGTTCAGGTAGGGATACACCATAACGCATTGCGTGCAGAGGTACAATACCACAGGGGCTAGGCATTTGGTGAAGACCCTGGGGGCGGTAGACAGGCCGAAAGGCAGAACCTTGTATTGGTAGCAGATGCCGTCGACTGCGAATCGGAGGTACCTCCTGTGCTGGGGCCGAATTGCGATATGGAAGTAGGCGTCTTGTAGGTCGATGGAGGCAAACCAGTCCCAACACCTCAGGAAAGGCAGGATGAAAGAGAGAGTGACCATCTTGAATTTCCGGGGGGAAATGTAAGGATTCACTCCCCTGAGGTCCAGGATAGGTCAGAGAGTGCCATCTGATTTGGGTACTGTGAAGTACCAGGAGAAGAAGCCGGTGGAACTGGCCGAGGGCGGCACCTGCTCTATGGCCCCTTTGAAATGAGGGATGGACTGGCAGGGATGGAGTAGAAGACGCCTAGAGGTGGAATACTTTGAAACTCGATGGCATAACCAAGACGGACGATGGGAAGAACCCAGGAATCTGAAGTGATCTCACACCAATGTTGAAGTGGCGAGCCAGACCAGGGGTTCTAGAAAGGTGGATGGGCAGATGAAACAGCGGTAGAAGTGGCAACCTGCAAGGGAAGTCAAAAGCAAGATTTAGCGGTAGAGGAGGACTTCTTGAAGGACGGTTGGAACCATCTGAAGGAGTGTCGTGAGGACGCTGGAAGAGAGGCCTGAGTGGACGCATGGCGAGGTGAGTGTGACCTGTAAGAATAGGCAGAACGCTGCCATGAGGAGCGTGACGAGGATGGTCTCTTGGACTGAGGAGTGGGATGGAGGCCCATCTTTTTAGCTGTAAGGCGAGCCTTCACAAGGTGGTCCATGGCCTCATCTGTGGTCGCATGGAAGAGACTTTGACCATCAAAGGGCAGGTCCTCAATCCTCTTCCTACTGTCCTCTGCAAACCCAGTGGAGCGAAGCCACGCAAAGCAATGAAGGGCAATGGCCCCAGCCATCGCCTGCACTGTGCCCTCGACAGCATGGCAAGAAAACAAGATCTGCTGGTTAGAAAGGGCCACAGACTCATTGTAGAACTGGATGGCACTAGTTCTATGGTCGTCTGGCAGATGAGAGAGTAGAGGAAAGAATCTGTCCCAGATGTTCCTCTGATAGACAGCCAGGCACACCTGCGTATTCAAGATCCTGGCGATCAGAGAGGATGCAGAGTAGAAACATTGACTGAAGGTGTCCAAGCAGCGGCCCTCACGGTCTGGAGGTGTCATGTGAGCCCTCTTGCCCCCCGTAGTCTGAGAAGTTTCGACAACTATTGAGTTCTATGTAGGATGGTTAAAAAGGAAGTCAACATCCTTTTTCTGGGTCCAGTAAAGATGCTCCAGGTGGTGGGGGATCGGCTGGAGCGAGGCCGGCTGGGCCCAGTGGTGTTTTAACACTTCCTGCAAGACAGGGAGGAACGGAATCGGAGCCTTAGAAGGAGACCGCTTGTCGACATAATGGAACACTGGGTCTTGCACTGTCGGAGTGGGTCCAGAAATGTCCATTGTTGGCCATCCTGACCAGGATGTCAGAAAATTGCTTGACATCCTCCGGAACTGAATCCAGGGTCGGATCTCCAAAGGCCAATGGCACAGAGGTATGGGAGTCAGGCATGGAGTCCACGGAATCACTGTTGGAATCATAAGAGGCTGAGGACTGAGATGGGGACTGGCGTAACCGGGGCAGATCCGGTACCGGAACAGAGGGAACAGCCAGTGGAGCACTAGCAGAGACCGGAAAAGCCACTGGGGCAGTATCAACGCTGTTACCGATATTGATGCCACTGAAATAACTGCCGGGATTGGGGCAATGACAGATTGTGTTGGTACCGAAGCCATTAGAGATGTCAGTAATGTAGATGCAAGGTGGGTATCCGGTGGAGGCCGAGAGACCGTCGCCATCACCCAAGGAGGCAGTGATATCGGCCTTCGACGAGGTGACCAGTTATGGGACCGGTGGTGGGCTGCAGAGTGCCAGTAATATGGAGAATGGGACTGAGAACGGGTCCTCCAATGTCGGTATCGAGAGGGGTGTTGGTAGTGAGACGCGGAAGAGTGCAATGGAGGGTGGGAATGCCATGGGCAATTGGGAGACCAACGATGAATGTCCGGATGATATCAATCATGATAGGCCAGTGAATAAAAATAAGCCAGGCTGTTCTCTCCAGAGATGCTCGTGGCTGTATCGAGCAATGTAAGAGGCTGAAGAGAAGGGTGAATCAAGTCTTGCCCGCAATGGGTCACGTTCTGCACAGTAATCCCAATGACGTGGGAATCTACCTCTATAGCCATGTTCCAGAGAGCACACCATACTAGATTGAGGGCGATCATGGGAAGGAGCCCGAGGAGCGTCCAGATGGGATGGACGGTCCAACTTGGGGCCAGCAGGAGTGAGAATCGGAGGAAGTGGGGTTTGTATAGCCACTACCCCTGTCTGGGCTGACACGAGCAGTGGAGACACTGGCGGTGAGGGTCGACGTTCAGACTCCAAAGTTAAGTCTACAAGCACTGGGACCGAGAGCACCGGGAGCTGGACATCGTCACGCTCCGACGAAACGTCGGGAGTGTCCTCTTCCTCCACAGTAGCCATCAAAGGCTGCGTCGGAGGGAGTGTTGGCGAGGGGGCCAACTGGCGGCCTGGAGGAGGAGGAGAGTGGCATTTCTCCTCCTTCTTCTTCTTTTTCTCCTTAACGGAGGAGTCAGCAAGGTGGGAGGAAGCTCGCTTACGCTGAGCAACCATAGGAACCTTGTGAGGCTGAGTAGAAGCCGGTTGAAAGCTAGAAAAAGCTTCCCCAGTGGAGGAGGTGATAATCAGTGTCCTGGAGAGCTTCAGAATCCTCAGTAATGAGGAAATTGGAGGCAAAGCCATTGAAGACGATACCGGTATTGGTACCAATGCAATCGGAACTGATGAGGTCGATGCCAGAGGCAAGATTGGCATTGTGGAAGAGGGCATCGACGAAGGTCTCGAAGTCAAGAGGGCCCGAGGAGAAGGTTGAGCCATGGAGGAGATGAAAAGGGCAGTATTCAAAGTTGCCTGCTCCTTTATCCAAAGAACTTGCTCCCAACAATAAGATTTCAACTGGGAGGCTCTGTTTATCAGGGTTTGAGAGGTGAAGTCTTTACAGATAGAACACGCCTGAACGTTATGGGCCTCTCCAAGGCAGAACAGGCACTCAGGGCGGCAGTTGGACAAGAAGACCTTGCGACTGCAACATGCACACAGTTTAAACAACGACATAGAAAGGAGGAAGAGTTCTTACAGACTTTTTTGTTGGAAACAGCAGAAAGAACGGTAGAAGAATAAAGAACAGCGAAGTGAAGCAAACTGCTCAGTGAGGAAGGCTTTCCAAGCTGCTAACAGGTCAGTGGACAAAAAGAAACTGGGGAGAAACTGTTAGCTTGGCAGGACTGAGCATGCTCAGTACCGGATGGGGGAAGGGTTCCTGCCAAGCTGCTCAGCTCTGGAATTTTCTGTAAAGTTACTGCGCATGCGCAAAGATTCCCATTGTGTGAGGCACAGAGACCATAAAGAAGAACCCAGCTTTCTGTCTCGGCTAGCATAAGCAAGTAGAAGGTTTTTTCCATCACATTTTTCTCCCTACCACCACCACAAGATTGCTGGCCCCATGTGGTTTAAACATTGATTCAAACAAATTTCATTTTTTTTAACTTGGACTTTTTTTTTCTTTTTTGCAACTCTCATAAATTCTGTATGGCATGGCAACTCAATAGCATACACTTCCCTCACGTTATTTAGATTTTGTGGGAATAAAGGCACTGTGCACTGTTTAGATGGAGAGCCAGTGTGATGTAGTGGTTTGAGTTGGCCAGGACTTCAGGAAACCCAGGTCCAAATTCCCACTCAGCCATATAAACACACTAGGTGACAGTGGGCAAGTTACACTTTCTCATCCTAAGAGGAAAGCAAGAGCAAAACTCTTCTGAAGAAAACCTTGCTGAGAAAACCCTATGGTTGACATGAAGGCACACAAAAATCACAAAACTTTTATTTTAGCCTGGCTAAAAGATCTTGAAATATATTACAAAGCAAGTGCCCTGACCTGGTTGAAAGAATGGATAATTCTTGAAAATGAAAGAATATTGGAATTGGAAGGATTGGAATTGAAATTTGGCTGGCATGGATATCTTTGGTACAATAAAATCAAAGTAGATAAAGAATTCCTCAACCATTATCTTAGAAGGGCATTATTTGAAACGTGGAAGAAATTTAAAAGGAAGATGTATATTAGAATCCCGTTATGGCTATCTCCCCACAAAGCCTTATTTGGAAGATGGCAAGATGAGAAAGAAAAATGGATCAGATATGAAAATATTTTAGTAGAAGAAAGGACAAGTCTAAGAATAAAAACAAGAGAGGAACTAGAGATGGAAGGTTTCACATATAAATGGTTCTTATATAATCAATCGAAGGAAAGATTTAAAATGGATAACAAATTGGAAGGATTTGAAAGTATAGGGAAAAGGAATGAATTTGAAAATGTCATTTTTGAAAAAAAAGACCATATGGTGGCTCAATTATACAAAATATTATTAAACAGAGAATTAGAGACAGAAATAATTAAAGATTCAATGATACAATGGGCAAGAAATATAGGGCATGAAATTAGCTTTGAATATTGGGAGAAAAGCTGGAAGAACACACAAAAATTTACAGTAGCCCAAAAGTTGAAAGAAAATTACTTTAAGATGCTCTATAGGTGGTACTTAGACCCAGCAAAATTAAGGAAAATGTACAAGATTTCCAGCAAATGTTGGAAATGTAAGACAGAAGAAGGAACATTTTTTCATATGTGGTGGTCATGCCCTGAAGCTAAAAGATATTGGAAAACCATTCAAAAGAAAATATTGGAAATATTACAAATTAATATTCCTTTGCACCCTGAAATATTTCTTTTAAATGTGTTACATCAAATAGAAAAAGAGCATATTAGATATTGGAGACTAATACTGTATATGGTATCAAATGCAAGTATTACTTATGCAAAATACTGGAAGTGTGAACATATCCCAGATATCGAGGAATGGGATGTTAAACTATCAGAAATTATAATTATGGATGATTTGACAATGAGACTTAAGGGTGAAACAAGAGGGAAAAATAGGGAAGAATTGAAATCAATTAAAGAATACATACAACGAAAATGGGTGATTCAGAAAGAAACATGAAAAGAATGAAAATAAGCAAAGATATGGGAAAAGGGAAATGAAAAAATTATTTTCAAAATTATAAGGCAAGTCACATAAAAAGGGAAATGATCAGAAGAAGCTTAGAAAAATAAGTGAGTAATAAAACTAGAAGAAAGAAAGAAGTTGAAACTAAACATTTGTATATACTTTTTATATAGAAGAATGCGCATAAAACTCAGATCAAAGTAGAAAAAGAATTCATATGTAAGACATATGTAAGACAAAGTAGAATATATAAGACATGTAATTGAAATGTATTTAGATACATAAAAGATATAGAGGTATGTATATATGTAGATTAAGATAGAAGATCAATAGAAGAAGAAGAAATAGAAATAGAATAAGATGTTGGATAGGTGTATAAATTTGATTGTATATATTTCTTTGTTTTCTGTTTCTTATATATTTATAAAAAGAAAGAATGATTATTTGTAAATATTGTTATAACTTTAATAATAATAATAAAAATAAAATAAAAGATCTGAACAGAAATATATGTGCCATCCAAGAGACTTTTCTGAAAAAGAATTAGAATTTTGATTTTAGATGGACTGTAGAGTATCTTGTCATCCAAAGCTGGAATGTTTTCCACCTCACATCACTGTCTATACAGAACATTAAAAGTAGAAGTCTATCTATGGGTATAGCTAGCTAGCTAAGAATTTTTTTTTTTCAAAGAATGGTAGAAACTACAGCAATTCTGAATTTTGCCACTGCAGAGTTTCAGAAATTAACAGCAAAATGACTCTACTCTGCCTCACAACTATTGTACTTTTCTCAACTGCTCCCATATCTGGGAGGTCGAAAGGTATAATTTTCAGTTTAATGAACATTCAACTCAATGGGCCTTTCACTTTAAAAGAAAATCTGAACAAAGACAAAATCTGAAAATACTTTGTTCTTGAAAATATTGCTGTATTCTGTAACATTACTAGCAGGTATGTGGTGTTATGGTTGCAACCCAGAACAACTATCCTTTCTTCAATGGATGCAACACTTCTGTAAATTTTCAATAAACTAGTAAGGCCCTCTGTATTCCCTGTCTCTGGGGGAGAGACCTCATGCAACCCTAACAACACAATCACAATCCTTTTGATCACTTCTCCATGAATCACTTACATACTGAAGAAACAAATTTCTGTAATTGAAAGGACTGGTGTAAACTTTCAAAATTAGACTGAACTTGGAAAAGATTGCTTTATGTAATACAATGTCTATAGTAGAGCTTGAAAAAGTTGCATTTTTTAAGTACAGTGCCCACAACAGAGAAGCTGTAGTCCCCAAAAGCAGTGCTTCCGAGTCTAGTCAACAACAATGATCATTTCATCATATTTTTCAGAACAAGACCATGTCTTTTTTAGTTAGTAGCCAAGATCTTTATCTTAGAAAAGAAATCAGGGTAAGAAACACCCAGCTCTTCAGATATTGTTGACCTGCAAGCCCCAGCAGCCTTAGCACAATCAATGGTGAGGAATTCTAGGAGTGCAGTCCAAGAATATCTGGAGGGCCTCATGGTTCCTACCCATTTTAAATGATGTGTCAGCTGTTTCCCCTTGGGTCGCATAATTCATTGATACGTCAAACTCCACATTTGTTTCCTTTTCCTTAGCTAGGGAAGTAACTGCGACTTCAAACAAGACATTAAAGAGCTAAATCTGCTATTACCCTTTTGCTTATAAAGTTGAACAGGATTGATGTTATTGGGTAAGGGGGGAATCTAGATTTTTGATTCTTACTAATTTTATTGTTTTTACATGGCTTTGTCTAAAAACAAATGCAGTGACATTTTTTCCTAAGAAATGTTGGCCTATTTTTTTCTTGTGTTGTTAACGTCATTTGGTTTGCAAAGAATTACCAGAATGCCCAAAACGGCAGAAGGAAGAACTATGATACTGATTAATTCAGACTAAGCTCTCCACAGCTGCTATTCTTATGGAGGAGAAAGCTGCTGTTTCCTCAAAGCAAATAGCAGCTATGGGAGCTGGAATTAGAATTCAGACTGCGATGTGGCCAGAGGCTTCTCCCATGCTGTATTTCCAATCCTGATCATCATCCATATGACTGCTATTTAGTAAAGACAATGTGGGTACATAAGGGCCAAAATTATGTATTTAACACAAACTTGCAGTTTTCTTTGTAATGAATAGCAAACCTAGCCATAGTTTCAAACTTCTTATCCTTGGATGACATCTTTTACACTGGTCTTCTTTCTGTGGAAGCCCCTAAACATTTATTATGGAATCCCTGCATATTACAGAAGATCAATGCCACATACTCAAATCATGCAGGGCACTACCTGAAATAGCTGAGTCTACTATTACTTTGCCTGAATTGGAAATTCATCATAGGCAGCAGAGAACGCTGATAGTTTCATGAGCAGGGATGTGATTAAATTGTAGGAGGAAAGGGAAACAATGAGAAAACCTTAGATATGAATATTTGGATAAACTCGAATTGGACAAATTATACTTGGAACAAAAGCAAAGTTTGAATGGACCTGTGACAACTATGGGACTTAGTGAAGCAATCAAAAAGACTGAATCTGGAAAAGCACTAGGCTCGGATGCACTATCTGCAGCATATTGTAAGAAACTTGAAGATGAGCTACTTCAATCATTAAAAATGGGGTGTGCTGAGTTACTAGAAAAAGGGCAGATGCCACATTTTGGAGAAATGCCTCTCTTACAATGATTAATAAAATACAAATGAGACATTAACAAAGAATTATAGACCTATCTCACTACTAAATAATTACTAAGATATTTACTACCATCTTGGTAAGCATACTGAGAAAACATATTTCTTAGGATATCCACAAAGATTAGAGTTGGTTTTCCCCCCCAAAAAAAGACAATTAAGGAATAATGTGAGAATGTTTCTTAGCAGTATTGAATTTTTGGAACATTATAATGATAAAAAGGCTGTTTTGATTTTTTTTTTAATGCAGAGAAAGCATGTGGTAATATTTACTGGAATTATTTCAAATATTGGAGAGCATGGACTTTGGTGAAAATATTATTCAGATAATAAAGACAATCTCCTTAGTTCAAAAGGCCCAGATCTTAGTAAATGGCACTGCAACAAGACCTTGTAATTTAAAAAGTGTATAAATAGCTTTTGAAATTAGAGAGTTTGAAACTAGAGACAGAACATAAGCCTGTAAAAAGACCACAGCCAGCCCTCCATTCTGTATCCATAGATTCAACCAACCATGTCTTGAAAATATTTTTTAAAAATCCAAAAAGCAAACTTTGATTTTACCACTTTATATAAGGGACACCATTTTACTATACCATGGTACATAATGGGACTTGAGCACCCACAAATTTTGATATTCACAGGGGGACCTAGAACCAACCCCTAGTGGGTATCAAGGCCCACTGTGCCATACATGAGAAAGTAGTCCCAAAAATTTGAGCATAATATTGATATGGATGTATGGGGAAAAAATGTGGTCCAAAGATACAAAATTTATTTTGTGGAGTAATTAAAATGGTATAGGATGATGTATAGATGGTATCCAACCCCAACTAAGTTGTTAAAAACATCCCAGAATGTTTCAAGTCAATGCTGGGGATGTCAAGGTAAGGAGGGCTCCTTTTTTCATATGTGGGGGTCTTGTAAGATGGCAAAAAATTACTGGCCTAAGGTTTATGTGTAGATTTTGTAATGTTACCAGAAATGCTTCTGATGGGCAATAAATAACTGTCATTCCAGGCACAATACAGGGTGTTGGTCATGACTTAAAAAGCTCTATGCAGCTTGGGTTCAGACCATCTTAAAGAATGAATCTTCCCATTTGAGCCTGCTGGAGCTTCAAGATCCTTAGGGACGGGTTTTCACTTGGTTCCACCACCTTCACAGGCAGATTTGGGCCATTTTCACACTGGCCTGTTATAGCACAATGATTCCACTTTCAACATCCTCTGGAATCCTTTGAGGGTGTGTTTTGAGGGTGTTCCTGCATGGCAGGGGGTTGGACTGGATGGCCCGTGTGGTCTCTTCCAACTCTACGATTCTATGATTCTATGAATCCTGGGGTTTGCAGTTTCGGGAGGGGCCAGGAAACTGCAAACCCCAGGATTCCAGAGGATGTTGAAAGTGGAATCATTGTGCTATAACAGGCTAGTGCGGAAATGGCCTTGGTGACGATGCAGGAGAGAGTTTGAGAAAAAGGAGCCTGGGCTGGCCCCTTCCCTGCTTTCCTTCTGCCAGCAAGTAAAGACTTTTTTATTTGAACAAGCATCCAGGGACTATGTGGCTATGGGGAAAGGTCTTTAATGGAGTATGCGTGCTGCATTTTTTTTTAAATGTTCTTGTGGTTTTAAATATTGTAAAGCATTAATGTTCTAATATGGCATCTTATTTAATTGTCTTCTAACTTTTTTTACTGCTAATTTTTAATTTATGTGCCTTTTTTTAATTCATGTGTGAGCTGCCTTGGGTCCCACTGGGAGAAGGCAATATGTAAATTAAACAAAGCAAACACATAAGTTACATCCTAACATGCTTCTCTTAGTTCTATTCTGTCTGTCACATGCAGGCATATACTAACCGAAGCTAGATTGGAGGCCACCTAGCATGCATTTTAAAAGCCAAATAACTCAATCTACTACACTTTGGTTAAAACATGAGCCCATCAACATTATGATCAGATATCCTCAGTGTATTTTTTGTGTGCTATGGCTATGAAACATTTATATGGGCCAGTATTCTGCATCAGCTACTCAGTTTAGAATACTTAACTAAGGGCCTTTCCGCACTACAGTGTCACAGTGCTATTATTCCACTTTCAACCTCCTGTGGAATTCTGGGGTTTGTAGTTTACTGAGGCCAAAGAGCTCTCTGGCTGAGAATTCTAAATGCTTTTCTCTAAACTGCAAACCCCAGGATTCCCTAGGATGTTGAAAGTGGAATAAGAGCACTATAATGGTGTAGTGCGGAAATGCCCTAAGTAACCTCTCTTCACCTGACTCATCCAAACCGAGCAGAAACATAATTCATCCATGCTCCAGTCACTGGCAGCTGATGCAGGGGAATGTAGGTTGGAGAGAAGTTACAGTCACTGCATTAATGTCACAATCATTACTAAGTAGCAATTGTGAATATGGAACATTTACAGATGAGTAAATGTAAGTAACCATTCCATACTCAAGATCACAAATTAGCCACAACTGTGACACTATTGTCATGATTACAACTCTCCGCGCCAACCTACATCAACTGCATGAGGAGGAGGTCCATTCTGCCAACAATTGACAATCAGAGCATTCTGTTTCCATCAGGCCTGGGGAAGGTCAGGCCAGAAGAGATTGCCTAGTTAAGTATACTTAACTAATAAGCTGGTGTAGTATACTTGCTGGTGGAGCTTGGAGTGTGTGGAGGGGGGGCTATGGTGCAGAAGCGTGGCCACTATGCATGGAGACGTGACCAGGGCACGTGGGGGCATGGCCAGGGCACACAGGGGCACGGCTATGGGCCAGGACGCCCCAAAAACATTGCCACCCGGGACGAACCACCCTCTTCACCCCCCATCCCTATGTGACTGACTATACTGGCTAGATTTCTTTTAATGCCTTTGTAATCTTTTGTTGCTGGAATAATAATAATAATGATTATAATTTTGACAGACCAACCAAGACAGCTATGTGACATCCCCTATGTTGTTTTTGTATGTTATATATGCAAAAGATGTTTACATGTTTGTTTGTTTTAAATTTCTTTGTAATCTTTTGTTGCTGGGATAATGATAATAATCATCAGCTCTGTAACAGGAATCACCAAGCCTCACAGCAATGAAATTAAATTACAATCTTCCTAACCAACTACATTTTGCAATTTTATCACCAAATAAATATCCACCTTTTCAGGATTGTGATTGTCATTTCTTGTTTTTCTTTCCATTTTTTCCATCTGAGGCTGCAATAATCTGAGGCTGCAGATTAATCTTTATTCTGCCCTCCAACAGCTACAGCAAATAACTGTCTATGATCTTATTATTAGCCATTTAATTAGACAAATGCATTTCTTTTTTTTCCCCAATGTAAAGAAAAAGGCATGGAAAAGCCTTTACATATTTTCCATTTGGAGATATCAAAATTTGTTTTAGGAATCACTTTTTTACTATGAGTTAATCCATGCAGCTTAACTCATAGTAAAGATGCCTCATAAAATAATGAAATTTAATCAATTAATTTTGTGGGAAAGGAAAGACAATTTCACTGCCAACTTATTGCACTTCTGCCTTTCAAGTACTTATGGTTCTATACTAATTGTATTTAAGTCCTTACAAGTTATAAACATAGTTTAATTATTTTTTTAACCAGGATCAAGACATAGGATTCTACGGACAGGTGTTTCCTACAATGACAGAACTTTGCACTACAGTAGCTAATGGAGCATTGCCTAGTTATTGTGTGTGTGGCAAATTCACACACCAGCTCAACCATGTACATTAGTAACTCAAAAGTCTATGTGCTTTTTTCCCCAGCAGCTTGTAGGATCCACAACATGTTAAGAATTCCCAACAGTTAGAGAACAAAACGTGCAAATATACAAGGAGGAGACATAATTTTACTGATTTTAGGTTCTCAATACTTAAGTTTTTTATTGCCTTTTGTAAGATGATTATCTTCTATTGTATTATCTTCTATTGTGTCTCCTGATGGAATACTGTTTACCTTCCATCTGCTATAATATTGTTTTGTAGAAACACTGTACCTGCTAACATTCAAGATTTTATTTATCACCTGGAACTATGTGCAGTTTAACAGATGAAAAAATTACAATATTTATGGGCCAAATCCCAAATCAGTCCTTAGATCAGATCCATTGAAATGAATGGAATTTGTTAATCACAACTAATTCCCACTGATGTCAATGGATGGTGTCAATGGAGCTATTCTGGGTAAGACTAATGTTCAGTTAGTGCATTATTATGAATTTATCATTGTGGGAAACTAATCATATCAGATAATCAATTCTTGGCTTTTGGACACAATATTTTATGTTACAAAATCTATCAACTATGAAAAGTGCCCAACTTTATTCCAGCACAAATTAACAGATAAGAACAGGTTGCTTACCTGTAACTGTGGTTCTTCGAGTGGTCATCTGTGCCATCATACACTAGGAGCTTTAGCGCCTGCGCGGTAGCGTTCGGAAACTTCTAGAGCTTGTTCGCTTGGCGGGAACCCCTCCCCCACGCCGGTACTGCGCATGCTCCTCCCGCCGAGCAACGGTCTCTCCTCAGTTCTGTCGTCCGCCGTAGAACCTACAGGGACCTGAGAAAGAGGGGAGGAAGGGCGGGTGTGTATGATGGCACAGATGACCACTCGAAGAACCACAGTTACAGGTAAGCAACCTGTTCTTCTTCTTCGTGGTCTCTGTGCCTTCATACACTAGGAGACTGTGTAGCTTACCGGTCGGATGGCGGGTCAGGTCCTACAGCACGGAAGCCAGCACCTCACGTCCAAACCGGGCATCTCTGCGCGACCGGCAGTCGAGCCTGTAGTGGCGCACAAAGGTCGATGGTTGGGACCAGGTCGCCACACGGCAGAGTTCATGCAGGTCAACTCCTCGCAGGAGGGCCGCAGAAGTAGCCACAGCTCTGGTGGAGTGGGCTCGAAGCAGGACTGGCGGAGGCTTCCTCGCGAGCTCATACGCCAGTTGAATAGTCCGTACCACCCACTTGGAGAAGCGCTGGGTGGACACTTTGAGGCCCTTCCGACGTCGCCCATAGCAAACGAAGAGATGCGGCGTCTGTCGGAAGGAAGCACTCCTGTCCTTGTAGAAGGCCAAGGCCCGACGCACGTCCAGGGAGTGGAGGGACCGCTCCAACGGTGTCGTCGGATTCGGGAAGAAGGCAGGCAGGATGATGTCCTGGTTGAGATGGAAACTGGACACCACCTTAGGCAGGAACGAGATGTCAGGTCTCAGGACCACCTTGTCTCTGTGGAAGACCGTGAAGGGCTCATCGGATCGAAGAGCCGTGATCTCACCCGCTCGCCTCGCTGAGGTCACCGCTACCAGGAAGGCAGTTTTCATGGTCAGGAGCCTGTCATCCGAGGTCGCCATCGGCTCGAAGGGCGGCTTTGTCAGCTGCGAGAGCACCAGCGAGAGGGACCACGGCGGTAGCGGCGGCGATACCGGCGGGTAGAGATGATGAAGTCCTTTCAGAAACCGCTTAACGGTATCGTTCCTGAAGAAGGCCGAGGCAGCAGATCGTGGCGGTTGGTATGCCACGATCGCGGAGATACACCTTCAGGGATGGAAACGCCAGACCCTGTTGCCGGAGGTGCAGGAGGAAATGCAGGACGGTAGAGAGCCCCGCGGGCGATACCGGCTCACTCCTCTCGTTAGCGAAGGTCAGGAAGCGTCGCCATTTATATTGATAGTTGCGACGGGTGGATTCCTTCCTGGCCGCGACGAGGACGGTACCGAGCACGGTATCGTTAGTGCGATATCCTCCAGGCATGGAGGGCCAGGCGTGGCAGGTCCGGATGGAGGACTCGGCCGCCGGAGTGGGAGAGCAGGTCCGGTGTCGGTGGCAACCGGAGCAGGTCGTCTCGTGCAGCTTGTAGCAGGGGTGCGAACCAATGTTGCCTCGGCCAGTACGGGGCTACCAGGATTGCGTCGGCTCGGTCGGCGAGGATCTTCGATATCGTCCGGCCGAGCAGCGGGAACGGTGGGAACGCGTAGAGGAGTTCCCCGGTCCACGGAAACTGGAAAGCGTCCCCGATGGAGGCGCGATCGTGGCCCGCTCTGGAGCAGAATCGGCGACACTTCGTGTTTTCCCTGGTCGCGAAGAGGTCGATGGATGGTTCGCCCCAGCGGTCTCGAATCAGTCTGAATGCCTCTCCGGAGAGGGACCATTCGTGATGGGATGAGGTGTCCCTGCTGAGGGCATCTGCCGAGGTGTTCTCCTACCCGGCCAGGTGAACCGCCACGGGATGCGTGTGCACCATTCCCACAGGTCGAGCGCAATGTGGAGCAGGGTCGTGGAATAAGTCCCTCCTTGTCTGTTGATGTAGCAGACGGCGGTGGTGTTGTCCATCAGAATCAGGACCGTGCGTCCCGCCACGGCGTGCCGGAACGCCCGTAGGGCTTTCCAGACGGCGAGCAGCTCCAGCGCGTTGATATGGAGAGCGGTCTCGTCGTCGGTCCATCTGTCGCGGACTCTGAGATCGCCGCAGTGGGCACCCCATCCATATAGGGAGGCGTCGGTCGTTACCGTCACCTTCGGTGTCGGCTGTTGGAAAGGCATCCCTGACATGAGATTGCGTCGCGACTGCCACCATCGGAGGGATGAGCGGACGTCTTCCGGCAGCTGCAGTCGAAGTGTCTGTTCGTCTCGCAGGGGGTCGAATATGCGGAGGAACCAGTGTTGAAGAGGTCTCGCTCTCAGCCTGGCGAGATATGTCACAGCGGTCGTCGCAGCCATGTAGCCCAAGAGCTGCTGGACGCTTCTCACAGATAACGTCGGGGCCGTACGAGCGTGAGCGGCGGCCCGGATCAGGGTTTGGGCTCGAGACTCTGGTAGGTACACCCTGGCGGAGGTCGAGTCGAGCGTCGCCCCGATGAAGTCCAAGATCCTCGCCGGCTCGAGGTGGGACTTCTTCGGATTCACCCGTAGACCAAGGCGGGTCAAGAGTGACAACATCATGTGGACGTCGTGGTAAAGTCTCTGTTTGCAGGACGCCACCAACAGCCAATCGTCGAGGTAAAGGAAGACAGAAGCACCCTTCGTCCGCAGGAAGGATACCACCGGGGCCATGCACTTGGTGAAGACCCTTGGGGCAGTCGAGAGTCCGAACGGCAGCACCTTGTACTGGTAGCAGATATCGTCGACTGCGAAGCGGAGGTATCGTCTGTGCTGCGGGCGAATGGCGATATGGAAGTATGCGTCTCGGAGATCGATGGAGGCGAACCAGTCCCCTCGATGTAGGAAGGGCAGGATCGACGGTATCGTGACCATCTTGAACCTCTTGGGGCGGATGTAGTAGTTCACCCCTCTGAGGTCTAGGATCGGCCGGAGGGTACCGTCGGCTTTCGGTACCGTGAAGTACCTGGAGAAGAAGCCGGTGGTCTTGGCTTCTTGCGGGAGCCGCTCGATCGCCCCTTTCTGGAGGAGGGACTGGATCTCTTCCAGGAGGGCCGGACTCGACGGGGTGGAGTAGTAAACGCCTCGAGGCGGAATATCGTGAAACTCGATGGCGTAGCCAAGACGGACGATGGAAAGCACCCAAGAGTCCGTAGTGACATGTTGCCACTCCGCGAGGTGTCGAGCTAGAGTCGGTCGGTCTCCGAGTGCAGATGGTAGGCTGAAGAGTGGGTATTGGTAGGTCCTGCCAGGCACGTCAAAACCGAGACTTTGTCTCGGAGGAGGACTTCTTGGACGAAGGCGGGCGTCGTCTAACCGTGCGGCTGGCCGACGAGCCGGAGGACGGTCTCGACTGTCCAGACTGGGCCGAACGCTGGAACTACGAAGTGGAAGATCGTCGCCAGGATGGGCGGAAGGTGGAGGTCCTGCGGGCTTGCGTGGCCGGCTGTAGCCCGATCTTCTTGGCGGTTAGCCTCGCCTTCACGAGATTGTCCAACGCTTCGTCGGTGGACGAATTGAATAGGCCCTCACCGTCGAATGGGAGATCTTCAATTCTCCTTCTGGTGTCCTCCTGGATGTCGGCCGGCCACAGCCAAGCATGGCGGCGCAGGCCGATGGATCCCGCCATGACCCGGGAGGCAATCTCCACTGCGTGCCTGGAGGAGGCCATCTGCTGCCGAGCGATGGAGATGGCCTCGTTGAATATCACCGAGGAGGCTTGGCGGATGTCCTCCGGTACCGCCTCCATCGTCGGTTGAAGGCGATCGAGCACCTTTTTCAGGTATGCCGCGAGGCAAGCCTGAGTGTTGGACAGCCTGATCTGCAAGGAGGCGGCGGAATAGAACCTTCTTGCATAGGCGTCCAACTTCCTGCCCTCTTTATCCGGCGGGGTGGTGTGCTGCCTGCCGGAGCCTTTCGTCTGTGCCGACTCGACCGCCACAGAGTTCGGTGCAGGGTGATTGAAGAGATAACCGGCATTATCCTTCTGCACCCTGTAGAGGTGTTCCAGCCGCTGCGGTATCGACTGAGCCGAGGCCGGCCTATCCCAGGCGGCCTTCACCAGTCTGGATATCCGGGGCAGGAGAGGCAGCGGGGCCGTGGCAGGTTGCTTCCCCTCAAAGACGGAGAAGACTGGATCGTCGTCCTCCGGCTCCGCATCGGCGATCTTAAGGCCGAGGGTAGTGGCCATGCGGAGCAGCATCGCAGAGAACTGGTGGACGTCCTCTGGAGCAGAATCTGGGATCGGATCCCCGAATCCCAGCGGAGGAGACTCCTGGGAGGCCGCCTCAGACACCTCTGACTCCGCACTCGAGTCGTACGACTCCGAGCTCGGTGAGTCCTCTCGCCGCTCGCTTTCCGGCTCCTTCGCAGTCGCCACAGGTGTTGCCTTCTTAGGCTTCTCTGCAGCCGGGACGGTGGTAGTGGCAGCGTCACGCTTGGGCTGGCTGACCACGGACTTCACCTTCTTAGTGGTGACAGGGGTAGTCTGGCAGGCTGACGTTGTCTTAGCCCGCTCAGTCACCACCGACTCCGTAGGGCGCGTCGCCGTTGCCGTGACCCTAGGAGGTGGCGATATCGCCCGATATCGAGGTGAAGGCTCCCTCACCCTATGATATCAAGGAGAGGGAGAGCGGCTGAAGGAGCGGCGGTCCGACGGAGATCGGCTTCGGTGGCGACGGTACCGAGCCTCGTCCCCTCTAGGCGAGCGCGATTCGCGCTGTCGACGAGGTGACCGGGACCTCCGGAAGGTCTCCCAGCGACTCGGGTCACGATGGTACCGATCCCGGTACGATGGCGAATGTGACCGATAAGAGGCCGGGCGCTCTCTCCATTCAGATTCCCTCGCGTACCTGGCCACGTAGGACGCCGAGGTGTATCTGGAGGCAGACGAGCAAGGTTGTTCCCTCTAGTCTCCCTAGGAGGCGGCGAGGCCACCGGACGCTCCGAAGAGCGGGACCGGGACCTGAAGGAGGTCGAACGCCGCTCCGGAGAAGCAGAGGGCTCTCTCTGCTGCAGGTCGGCCGACCTGCGACGGCTGGAAGGGCGGTGGTGCTCCACCACCAGGATTGGAGGGTCTGCCACAGGCGAGTCCGGGCGCTGTTGGGGAACGTCCTCGATCTCATCGTCCGAGAGATCGACGGACTCGCCTCGCCCTTTGGAAGGCTGCTGAGTAGGAGGAGGAGTAGGAGGTTGAACGTCCCCAGCCGGGGAGCGCTTCTTCTCCTTCTTCTTCTTCTTCTCCTTCTCCTTCTCCTTGCCCTTGTCTCCGTCCGGAGCAGGGCGCTTTTTAGCAGGCGTCTCCTTCAGGGGAGCCTCAGCCTTCCTCGCCGTCGAGGATCCTTTCGCTGACTTGGCAGCCGCCGACAACTTCGGGATCCTCGGTAACGCCGAGATCGGCGTTCTCGCCGGTACCGAGCCCGATACCGACGAGGTGGACGGAACGGCAGCCGCCGATACCGTCGATGGCGTGGTCGTCTTCTTGTCGGCCATTTTGGAAGTGGAGGTCTCATCTATCGCCCGCAGAGACTGTTCCCAACAATAAGACTTAAGTCTCGCGGACCGGTTGCGGAGAGTTTGGGGAGTAAAATCCCGGCAAATTGGGCAAGTCCGAGTGTTGTGGGACTCACCCAAACAGAAGAGACACTCCTTGTGGCCGTCGTTGAGGGCAACTTTGCGCCCGCAGGACACGCACTTTTTGAAGAGCGCGGACATAAGACGAAAAACGCCAAACTGTGAAGATCCGAAATCACCAAAAACCGAATGGGGAGTCTGAAAGAGAGGTCAGAGACAGTCCAAAAGTCCGTAAAACCGTGAAACAGCAAGCCAAGCACAAAAGTCAGAGGAACAAACCGAAGAACCTTCCGTACGCGACGGCGGACGAGAAAGAACTGAGGAGAGACCGTTGCTCGGCGGGAGGAGCATGCGCAGTACCGGCGTGGGGGAGGGGTTCCCGCCAAGCGAACAAGCTCTAGAAGTTTCCGAACGCTACCGCGCAGGCGCTAAAGCTCCTAGTGTATGAAGGCACAGAGACCACGAAGAAGAAATAATGTAATAAAATTATGTAATTGGTAGAAAATATTTAATTCATCAAAATACTGGCCTTAGGATAAGCAGCAGTTTTATGCCTGGGTAATGGAATGATTGTGTTTAATCTCTTTCTATTTTGTAAACTGCTTTGAGTGACTCCTTATTTAGAGGGAAAAGGCAGACTATGTGTTTCTTCAATAAACAATTATCAGCAACCAATTTAGACATCCATAAATCCAGAAGAGTATCAACACCATCCAGAGCAGAGCTTTCCAAATTGTGTGTTGCAATACATTAGTGTGTCACCTGCAGTGTTAGATGTGTCGCATAAACGTAACGGATAATGAGACTGCCTTTGCTGCTGCCGTGGCTGGCCAGGCCCAGGTGAATGGGCTGCCTCTCCCCCTGTTGCCGCCCCAGGCCAAGGAAGACCCCAGTGAGGGCGAGAGTGGCAGCAGCAGCAGGCCAGGCTTGGGTAGAAGGACTGCCTCCACATACTGAATTACTGTGTCACAAAGTTATGCATGCGTAACAAATGTGTCACCAACATGAAAAGTTTAGAAAGCTCTGATCTAGAGTATCAAATTCAGTCTAGTTCAGATGGTGGTACTGTTGGTAAGCAACTAATCTTCTTGGAAGAGAACAATTCAATCTATTCTGGAAAGGGTTGCATTCTCTCTAAAAGATTAAGTTCAGAGCTCATGACTGCTTGCAGTTCCATAAATTATCATCCTTGAAATGGAGTGCCTTGAATCAGCTTAGGGTAATACACCACCTCTGTTAACTGCTGTCAAATTAATTTCAATGTATGGCGACCCTATGGAGGAGAAAAACAGATCCTGCAGACTCAAGGCTACAGCAGTCTCCATTCTGACTGATGACCGAACCAAGATATTAAAAATCTTGAGCTATTTCAGTCTTTTCATTGTCCACTTTAATGTTATGTAAATAATCTGTGGTCATTACTTTTGTTTTCTTAATGTTCAACTGTAAACCTGCCTTCACACTTTCTTCCTTGACTTTCTTTGGTAATCGTTGTAAGTCTTTGCCATTTTCTGCTATAGAATGGTGTCATCTGAGTATCTTACACTGTTGATATTCCTTCCTCCAATTTTTATACCTCCTCTCCTGATCTAATCCTGATTTATGTATGGTATTTTCAGCATACAAATTAACTGGTAGTGTGATAAAATTCAACCGTGCTTGACCTCCTTCCTAGTTTGAAACCCTTTCATTTCTACATATTCTGTTCTGATGGTAGCTCTTGTCCTGAGTACAGTGTATGCATCAACATAATCAAATACTCTGGTACACCCATTTCTTTAAGAGCAATCCATAGTTTTTCATGAGCTACATAATCAAAGACTGTGCTATAATTTCTAAAGCATGAACTGATTATCTTCTGAAATTCTTTGGTGTACTACATTATCCAATGTATGCTGACAATACTCCCTAGTGCCTCTTCTTGGACATCTAGCATTTCTCATCCCTTTAAAAGTCTTTGTTGTAGAATTTTGAGCATCACTTTGCTTGCATGTGAGATTAATGCAATGGCCCTGTGGTTACTGCAGTTCTTGCTGTCCCCTTTCTTGGGGCAGGAATGTATTTTGAGTGTTTCCAATCTGTGGGCCATTGCTTTTCAGATTTCTTGACAGATTTTAGTTAGAGTAGATTCTGGCCCTTTCCACACGCGGGCCGGGAAACGGGGAAAGCCACGCTAAAACATGGGCTTACCTTGTTCCGTCGCTGCACGGAGCAGCGCATTTCGCTGCTCTACACGCAGCAGCGTCCCGTGGTGTCCTCGGCGCCCGGCAGCGCCCAAAATGGCGGATTTTGACTGGTGGAGCCTCTCCACCAATCGGAGAAGCTCACCAGCCAGAAATCCCACCCCCTGCCCGATCTGCAGGGACACCCTTTCGCGCGTCCATAAATCCACACGGGCGCTGCGATGGGGCTGCACGGGGCTGGATGCCCCGTGCCTTTGAAAAACCACATCAAATGTGGTTTTTCAAAAGCACGCAGCACTGCCACTTGCGGGTGCCCGACCACAGATTGGGGTGTGGAATTACTCAAGAGTAATCCACCCCAATTCGCGTAACGGTGTAGACAACCTCCGTGGAGGTCGCTCTACACCATTTTTTTAACCCCATGTGGAAAGGGCCTCTGTCTCTGTAGCTTGAAACAGTTCTTTTGGTATGCCATCTGTTCCTGGTGATTTATTTTTCCCAAGTACCCTGAGAGTACCTTCCACTTCACTTTCTAAAATTGTAGGTTCTCCTTTAAATGGTTATCCCTTGAATAAATCTGTCATCCTCTCATCTCTCTTCACTGTATTGTTTCCATCAGCTATTTATTTGTGTTTGGTCATGTAATATGTTCACCTTCTGGTCATACAGCTGCCCTACTCCAGGTTGAAATTTCCATTTGATTTTTTGGATTTTGTGGAAGTCCCTTGTTTTTTCTTTTCTGTTGTCATCTTCTATTACTCTGCATTAATCGTTATAGTAGTTCTCCTTGTCCCTACACACAAGTCACTGAACAGTTGTATTCAGAGTTCTGACTCTATTTTTGCCACCTTTGACTTTTGCTTCTCATCTGTCCTGAAATGATTGAAGAGATTCATCTGTCATCCATTGAGGGTTCTCTTTCTTTTAAGCTGCAGGTAGTGTCTTTTTGCACTCTTCTGCAAAAATGTCCTTTACTTCATTCCAGAATTCTCCCAAGTTCTGTACACCTAATAAATAATAAATATTTTAAATTGTTTTTTTTTAATTCTACTGATAGTTTAACTGTGGTCTCAGAGTAGCGCTTTATTGACCTTTAGCAATACCCTTATTACTACTTGGAAAGGGATAGATTGTAGATGTTCTGACTGTGCTACCTGGACTTTCTCCTGAAATGCTTCATCCTCATCTATTGTACTTTGGATTTCATTTACTGTTTATTCATCTATTCTATTCTGCTACTTTGAGAATGGCTCCTACATATATAAGGGCCATGCTTTTGGAACAGCTCCAGGGTCCCAACTACCTTGATCTGGATTATTCTGTGGTACTAGATTACTATACTGAGAACTAGAATGCATCTCAAGTTAAAAAGATCAGGTAACACGTGAAAGGGAAGCATATCTTGCAATATCTCACAGTCAAAAACCAGGACATATGTGTGAAGCAACATCAGGGTGTGATCAAGATGGCAAAAGTTACTAATAAGGAAGGACATGCAAGCTAAGAAAAGCTGCAGCAGTTTGCTTTTGCTTGGATCTACAGGAAATGACAAGATTCTCTCCACTTCTCACTTCTCCTCTCTGCTAAGTTAACTGCATATTAACCCTTTTTGCATTTTGAGTTCAGTTTGCAGCAGTTGAAGTAAGCTGAGTAAAAAGGGGGAAAGGGGGAGGAAGAAGAGAGAGAAGCCGTGACATTTTAAAACAGCTGAAAAGTGGGATCGCAGAGGATTAATCAAGATTGTTCCTGCCATATCAGAACAAGTGGACATTATAAGGAAGGCCTCTTCCTGAAAAGCACTTGCCAAAGTGGCCAATGGAGGTCTATACTGGCCTTAAGTCAAGTTATTGTCCTGATAATTTATTCTTGAGGGAGTTGCTTTATTTTGTGTATTGGCTGTTGGTTACTTTCAAAGAGATTAGATCCGTTTAAGAGAGATGGCGGGGGGAGGAAGAAGGAATGTAGCAGCACCTTCAAGACCAACTAGTTTTTATTTTAGCCCAAGCTTTTGTGGATATAAAACCACTTCTTCAGATGTAGCACAGAGTACATCTGAATGCAGTACAGGATGTGCTCCTTATTTTTCTCCCCCCTCCCTTCTTCTTTATTCTATGAGAAACTAACAGGGCTACTTCTTTGAAAACTACCGCAATTTAGGATGTCGTTGTTGTTGTTGTTGTTATTAACTTTATTTGTATCCAGCTGACTGAAGGTGGATTATACCTTTAAAAGATTACAATTAAAAACATACAAAAAGTCATCATCAACACCAAATTAAACCATTAACCCTCTAAAATATACATTTTTTTGAAAGTTGAACAATACAGCTTAAATAAAAATACAACCCTTACATCCCTTTCCTTAACAGCCTTCGATTATGAAAGCGTGGCCGAATTAAAAAAAAATCCCCTTGGCGAGAAGAATAGCAAGGAGAGAGCCAGCCTCACTTCCTTAAGGAGAGAATTCTGCTGAGAGCGGGTTCTCTCTCACGTTCCCATGAACTACACCCACAAAGGTGTTGGAACTAAAAGAAAGGCCTCTCCTGTAGATACGAGGTTCCAGACAGGCTCATGTTGTCTGCCAGCCTGGACCTAAACCGTATAAGGCTTTTTACAATTTTCATCAACTAGTGTTTTAGCTGTAGAACACTCACATATATATGTGTGTGTGTGTGTGTATAATATGTGTATACACACACACACACACACACATATATAAAGCGCATTTCCTTTTTAAATAATTTTTATTTAAGTTTTCCATAATTACAAGGGATTAAAATTGACTTTCCACCCAACTCCACTTACAGAGAAGAAAATAATATCATATTATCACTCCTCTCACATTAATCACCCTTTCTAGTTATCTTTCCAGTGTTATACTATCTTATTATCTTTAACGTTAAGTACCAGCCAGGAATTATATATTTTAATCAACATATTTTTTAAATAAAAGTAATCCAAGAAATTAGAACAAAAAAAGGACAAATAACCTGACCTACTGCAAGACAGCTTCATATGTAACATAATGTTTAATTTTTTGCTATGTTTGGACAGCAGATCAAAACTTGCTGCATTATACTGAGAGGAGTAGCTATTATAATTTAAAAGATGGTCAAGTAAAAGTGAGAGATTGAAAAACAGGAAGAGATGACTTCCTTCCTTCCCTTCAACCCCTCCCAGGTTGTATTACACAACATGTTTGGGGTTGTGGGTAATCACAGTGAATGCCTTTAAATCTGGCAGAGATTGGAACAACAACAAAAATAGGAGTTCCCCTAACAGCTGTACAGATATACAATGGGAATGGAGTTCATGGTGGGATGGTGAACTGGACACAATCCAAAACATGTTAGATATTCTCAAAGGTCCAATCATGTTTACACAAAATGAAAGGCACACTTGTACTGATGATGGAGCAGGCACATTTAAGTGTCCAAAGCTTTTTTACAATGAACACAGAACTGTTATCCCACTCATTTACTGATCAACAGATTCAGTCATTTACTATGGAAAGCCATTTAAATATTGTTAAATATTTCTTTGTTATGAATTCCATTCCATCCATCCAATCAGTACTATATTTGGGCTATGCCCAGCTGAAAGAACTGTACTCAGACCTTGCTATTTAAATTTTAAGACTACTTTCAGAAAATAAAAACACACATTAATTGGCTCGAACAGCACATATCATGTGTATGCTTGCCTGGAAATAATCCCCACTGAGTTCAGTGAGACTACTCTACAAGTAAGTTACATAAGATTGTAGTCTTAGGCCATTTCCACACTACACTGTTATAGTGCTATTATTCCACTTTCAACATCCTGTGGAATCCTGGGGTTTGTAGTTTACTGAGGCCAAAGAGCTCTCTGGCTGAGAAATCTAAATACCCCTCTCTAAACTGGAACAGAAGTGGAATAGTAGCGCTATAACAGTGTAGTGTAGAAGTGGCCTTACAGTGAAATTTTATGTGTGTCCATTCCAGTGAAGTGGGTGGAGGGGGGACAGGGGGCGTGGCTATGGTGTGGGGGCATGGCCAGGGCATGTGAGGGTGTGGCTACAGGCCGGAACGCCCCAAAAACTTTGCCGCCCAGGGCAAACCACCCTCATCATCTCCCAGTCCCTACACGACTGGTTCATTCAGAAGAAAATGTTTGGTTCAGTTAATATGCACAGGATCATATTCTTAGCCTCAAGCAATAGGCTACTTGTAGTTGCACAATTCTCTTTTTTGAGAGTGACAAATGTGTACCTCTTCAGATGCTGCTGGACTACAGCACCCACCATCTTTGTCCATAGGCTAGCTCAGCAAAGGTTGATGGGAATTAGAGTCCAATAATTGGTTCAGGTTTCTCACCCTGCCTTGGTATGTGTGTGTGTGTTTGTATTTGTGTATGCAGTTAATTATTTCTCCCCAGTCCTTTCCAAGCTCAAAACTGTCCTCTGAAAACTTTTTTTTTTCATTAACAAGTTTGTGTGTACATGTAGAAGAAGTGGGGGAGATATGGAAGTACTGCTGAGATCTATTTTGGATTAAAAGAATGGGGAAGAGTAGCCTGGGAAGAATGATTCAGACATTTAAGAGAATTAGGCAAGGTAGAGGTTAAGCAATACAGAACTTGTAGCTTTATGCATGATAGCTTGTTTATTTCAATGAGACCTGAGCACGCTACTCTACTTCCCTGTCCCTTTTCCCTTTTGTGGTTGTGTCTTTTAGACTGTAAGGAAGAGAGAGCAGGAACTATCTTTAAAAAAAAAAACAGATCTGGAAACTGCATCAGGGCTTCTCTTGGTTGACAAGCAGAGTAAAAAATGTTTTAAACAAACATATATACAGCTTTCTCTGTATTGTAGCCATTGCCTCCCAAGTCACTTGGTCTATATTCACCCTCAGTGCCCCTATAATTTAAAATCAAGTGTCCCAGTGGATGTTTAGTTTATAGCTCATTTAGTTTATGTTTCCAGACACTATATCTTTTAATTTTTTTTTCAGTGTGGGTCATTCTCCAACATATACTTTAATCTAGTCTTCTCTAACCTGATGCCCCCCAGACAATTCCTGTCATCTCCAGCTCACATGGTTGCTGTCATAGAGGCTGGGGTGATGGGAGCTATAGTTCAACATACCTGAAAGGCAATAAATTGAGGGAAACTACTTTAACCCATAACAAGTATGAAGAACTGTTGCTCTATTATGAAATGCATATCTTTCACTGAGAGAGTCTTCACCTAGGTTCATTTCTTTATTATTTTATACATCTGTCACCCACCTTTCTTCCATCAACATGGCAATATCTCAGGGTCCCAGGTGACCTTCCACCAGAATCAAACCTGTTCAATTTCAGCCAGGGGGCTGCATCTTGTACCCTCAGGTCATGTGTTCGCAGACTACAATAAACTATCAAAACGTCAATGGGACCTTAGCTCTGGGTTAACACAGAAGTTAAGTGGGGGAAAAGCCTTTAAAAGAGGCTCAAATTATGAAGAACTTTTAACTTCAGCATGCCTTAGTGCAGTCCTGTTTACCACCTTTTCTTCATTTTGCTACTGGTTCAGCTAATGAGATTTGTTATAAATGAAGAGCAACCCAACCAGACTATCAGATACAGAAACTGCAATGGCACTGTCTTCATCTAGTCCATTAATGTTACCGAGGTTCTGAAATACTGGACATCTGATGAAATGCAAATCTAATGTGGCATATATCATGCAGCAACTGAGATTTACCATTCAGTGTTTATCAAGTGAAAAAAAGTTTGTCTTCCATAGTTTAGTAGAAGTAAACTCACAAATCTCAGCACTCATTCCGTGCAGCAAAGCTCCACTTGTTAAAATTCTGAGCAAGCATGTTTTCTCAGTTCTCCCCCGGGTACCTTTCTTTCAACATGCACAATAACAATTGTTCCCTTTACTAAGGCTGAACACAATAACCAACTCTTTACAGAAGATAATTAACAGCCAGCAGTAAGTCTTAGCATTAATTCAATTGAGTATGAATGACTTATGAAATTTCTCTTTGCTGTCGAAATAATAGGATATCATGCCATTCACATATGTTTGGCTCTTGTGCAATATTGTATTCAGAGGTTTCATAATTCAATATGAGACATTAAATGGGCAATGATATAATGTTATGCACGTTTATATTTATAGAACTATTGATGAATATATTTCACTTGCTCTCTGTTCTTAATTAAATCCATCATTCATTTCTACTTGTCAGATAACTGTTCCAATGCTCTTTCTGTTGCTTGTAAATCTTCAAGTAGGATTTTTGCACAAGAAAAAAAAATGGAGTTACTGGGAGCCAAATATTTTAGAGAAGTGGTGGAGGTAGGCAGATATAACTCTGGATGGGAGGTTCTTTAGAGCCCCACATAAATGAATAGTGGAGGATAGATATATACATGTACACACCTATGTATATATAGTATAGACACACACACACACATGTAGGATCTTATCACACTAAGGTGTCATACCACCAGAGCAATGCATTATTCCTGGTTTGGGATCAGTCCTATGACATGACGTCATTGCTCACCAGCAATCCATTTGAAATGTGCCCTTTTTTTCATGCTGTAAATAATCAGTTAATGATCTCCCCTTTCCTCGCAACAATCCAGTTAGCTGTGGGAGTGCAGTTTCCTCATAGCACTTCCTTCCATAGCAGATCCAGTAGTGGGCATGTAGTGGGTTGTCCCTCCCTCAGCTATTCCCAAGGAGATCTCTGCCCAATAACCTCCAGATCAATCATGAGGTATAGGGTGGAGAAAAGGACTTGGGAATGACATTGTAATGCAGAGGGAAGACCAGCATGAATGATGCTACTCATCCACAGATGTCAAAAGGGTGCAATAGACAGTGTTAATAACCTGATACCATCACAGAAATGGCTATAGTGGGATTCCAATGGCACAATGCAGTATTAAAGTATGGTGTGATAAGACTCATAGGGTGTTGTCGGGAATGGACATCAATAAGACTGAGTGCCAGAAAGAAAGAAAGAAAGAAAGAAAGAAAGAAAGAAAGAAAGAAAGAAAGAAAGAAAGAAAGACAATTTTACACAGAACTTGTGTAGACAAGTTCTACACAGATTCTTTCCAGGCCTCAAGTGAATTAGGATGCAATCTGTTTCCCACTGTTGCTGTTTCAACACAATAAATATGCTTTGTATGCTCTAAGAAGAGCTCAGGCATCTCACTGAAAAGGAACTAAGTGCAACTCTGTACCACAGAGATCTGCTCTCTTACTGGACAGAAGTCAACTTCACACTCTATAGAACAGTGGTTCTCAACCTGTGGGTCGCGACCCCTTTGGGGGTCGAATGACCCTTTCACAGGGGTCGCCTAAGACCATCGGAAAATACGTATTTCCGATGGTCTTAGGCTCCATTCCCTCCTTGGTGGTGGTGCGCAAGCGCGAGCCACGCGCTCACGTCCTCCTGCCCCCTGTTCAGAAGGGACTGAAATGGCTCCCCTTCTCCGCTACCAGGAGAACCTCCCGTCTGACAGGCCAGCTTGGGGGGGCAGCACAGGGGGCAGGGCCCCTCCTTGCTACGGCCCCTGCCCCACTCACCATGGAGGGGGGTGCTGCAGAAGGGCCTGGGGCTGCAAAGTGGCGCTTTTCCGGGGGGCGAGCTGCACCCAGCACAAAAGACAAAGGCACTGGGATTCCTCCCCCCTCCAGGGTCGACACTCTGGAAACTTTTCCCACACTGCCCCCCCAGCGGAAAAGAGAGCGAAGCAGAAGCAGAGCCCGGGGGGGTCTTGGAGTTTTTTCCCAGGGGAGACACACGGCTCCTCTTTCCCTCCCTGCCCGCTCCCCCTGTTCCTGGCCGGCGAGGCAGCCTTTGCCGGGGGGGGGAGGCATTGTAAATAATAAATAAATAATTTTATGGTTGGGGGTCACCACAACATGAGGAACTGTATTAAAGGGTCGCAGCATTAGGAAGGTTGCGAACCACTGCCATAGAAGAATTCTATTTATGAAGTACACTGCAATCACAATGCAATGTCAATCTGTTAAAACAATGGCACATGGGAATGTTTGCTAAAAGGGGCAAGGCTCTGTGCAAAACCATCTCAAGGTTAGTTGGTGTGAGGTCAGGGGTAAGCAATCCATGGCTCCCCAGATGTTGTTGGATTCCAACCTCTACCATCCCAGTTGGCATAGCCATTGGCCAGGAATCATGGCAACTGTGGCCCAACGCCATCTGGAAGACCACAGGTTGTTCACCATTGTGACAGAGCTATATAGTAGCAAGGCAAGAACAACTATAGAGAGGATTCTGGGGCACATTCTTGGGTGAAGAAGAAGAGAGAAGGGAGAAGCATAAATATAAAGTTAAAAGGCCAGCAGGAAGAGCAAAGGTAGACCCTTTGGTAAGAGTATTATTTCTTATCAAAAACAAAACATTCCAATTTCTCTTTGTGGCAACTGAAAAAGGAGAGGCAGGCACAGTTTCATCACACCTAGGCCAGAAGCAGATGAAAGGCCCTCCATCCATCCCAACTGCCACTGCCCTGGCCTCAGAGGGAGAGAAAAGGAGGCAGTATCTGCTGGACGTAATCCCCTCTCCCACTGCCGTCCTCCTTCCTCTGTGTGTCATGTCTTTAGATTGTAATCCTGAGGGCAGAGAACCGGTTTTTTCTCATTCTTTTTCCTGTAAAACACCAGGTACAGTGATGGCGCTATATAAACAGAGGACAGTGACAATGGTGATGGTTTGACTGATAAGTTTCAAGCAGATTTGATTCATCAGAAGCAGTGGTATCTTCTAGTTCATATCCTGGCCAAGTCCACTGTCCCCAAAGAATCTACTGACAGAGCTTGGAAAGAATTAATATAGTGGCAGGCTGAAGCCATTTATAATGGAACAGTGGTAGGATGATGCTCCAGGGCCCATCATGTACAAATGGCCTCAGCATGTCACTACATTCATTGTTCTTAAAAGCTCTGCCTACTGGTAACAATAAACTAGAAGACAGTTGTCTCTGATGAAGAGCAATTGCATAAAACATCTCAGACCCAAGAGAAAGATACTGGAATATTGTTTTTAAAATAGAGAAACAGTTACTTGCACCTTGGTGTTCATTGCCCCCATTCCCTTTTTCCCCTCACATTCTTAGGGTCTGCATCTCCATTATCTGGAAGGTTGTGGCTCTGATTCTGTCACCTCCATAGCTGCTCCCACATTGCTTCAGGTAGCAATGTTTTTTGCCCTCAGAGGTCAGATTGTATGGTTATATACTCTTGAGGACAGAATGTGGATGCTGCCAACATGGTGCATATAATTCATTCTACTCTTTTTCTGTGGGCAGAATTTTTTCAGAGAAATGTGAAAGAAGGCACTTAACTCAAGTGACATGTAGGTTACTTTCACACTACACAATTAGAACACCATGATTCCACTTTAGCTACTGAGATTAGCAGTTATGGGGGGGAGGACATTTAGAATTTGCAGCCACAGAGCTCCTTCGGTTGTTACTGTGGTTCAGACCTGGGCATTGATAGCACTAGATATCTCTTTTGATATCAAATAATTTGACCTTTTCCTGGCACCATGGCTCATGTGTGCAAGGGTCCCCTGACACAAGGAGCAGCTGTTAATGACAGGGATTTCCAACTTCCCCTTTCAGGCGGGCATTTCAAAAGCCTTGGTCGATTGCTCTGGGACCTGGCTTGCAGATTCATTTTGTTTTACAATGATGCCAGATTTGCGCCAATGACTAACAAGGTCATGTTAAGTGCTCCCCAATTTGCACATTGGCCACACTATTAATCTACCGGCACTAATCTGATAGCAGCAGTTCAGACTCTTTTCCGAGCCTTTGTCCAGTTCGAAACTTGCTTTGTTCTCAACGTTTATGGTCTGGCCCTCAGGCACAATTTCTGCTATATAAACCCCTAGTTTTGAGAGTTCACTGCCCGCTTTTCGAGTTTCATCCCGCCTTGCTGTCGGTTTGTGTGGCGAGTTCCTCTCAGTGCTAAGTTCCCTTTTTCTCCAGCTTCCCAGGACTACAAGATCAAGGTGTCGTATTGCCTATCCCTAAGCTCTCCTTTTCCGCTCCTTTTCCTATTTTTCAGTTAGTAGTGTGTCTGCCTGTCTTATTTTTTTATTTTCTAATAAAACATTAACTGGTTTATTCTGAAACTGCCTGGCTCATTGACCTGCCGCTGTAGACATTGGGCGAAAGATCCCCGCTAAAGTTACCCTGCCTCTCGCTAGCCAGCAAGAGTGCTCTAGTTAATTTCCCCATTTGTGTTAATATTTGGATATTTGGGTGTCCCTTCCAGGACCCCCGAGATACAGGCTAACAGGTACCTCTGGCCAAACTACAAACCCCAGAATTCCATAAGGTGCCGTCATGGCAGTTAAAGTAGGATCCTAGCACTGTATTTGTGTGGTGTGAAATGACCAGTAAACTGGATCTACATTCATACAAGAATCAAGCCACACCAGCAGCAGTGAGAAAGCTTTGGCCAATGACTTGCTTTTAAGTATTCCAGTCACACATTAAATGTGTGTTGTCCATGGCTATTGTCTAGTAGGTGTACAAGACTGAGCTAGCATATAGCTAGTCTACAAGGACCACCTATTTGACCAAAGTGACTTTTTATGGACCACAGAGGAAAAGAAAATAGTGCAGTATCTCAGTGTCTCTTTCATAGTCATACTTGGGCCATTTTCCAGCGGCGCAGCTTGGAGTACATGGAGGGGGGGCAGGAGGGGGCAGGGCCACAGTGCACAGGGAGTAGCCACAATGTGTTGGGGCATGGCCACTATGCGTGAGGAATGGCTGTGGCATGTGGGGGCATGACTACAAGCCAGGATGCCCTCAAAACATTGCAGCCTGGGGCAAACCACTCCCATTGCCCTCATTCCCTATGTGACTGCCTTTTCCGCACTAGACTATTATAGTGCTATTATTCCACTTTCAATGTCCTATGGAATCCTGGAATTTGCAATCCTGCAAACTCCAGGATTCCATAGGGTATTGAAAGTGGAATAATAGCACTATAACAGTCTAGTACAGAAATGGGCCTTGGAATTAAAGTACTGTCATTAACTAGTTGACCATTAATTTGTTTTACCATTACCACCCAAATGAGGACAAAGTGTGTTATTTTTCCCTGTTACTTTTTTTTTTTTTTTGGTATGACTAAATGGGGTTTCACATTAAACCGAGGAGGGGGAGGAGAAGTTGCTGTTGTTATAGACATCCAAACTAGTGGCTTCTGTCCACTGCACATACTTTGTTCTGCCAGTCTGCCTGCCTGCCTGCCTGCCTGTCTGCCTTGAGTCATGGGAAGGAGAGTGTAGGGAGCAGACTGTGAGGAAGAGACTGAAGAGGAAGAGACTGAAGAGGAAGAAAACTGGAGAATAACAAAAGAGGATAGAGAAAAGGCAAATAGAGAAGAGATGATTGGAAGTGAGGAGGAAAGTGTGGAAAGAAAGGAATTGTAAAAAGAAATAGAAATGGAATAGGGGAAGTTTTATGTATTAAATTTCATTTGATTAAAGAAATGCAGCAGGCACACCATGAATTATACAGTCAGACTTCTATATCCAAGGATTCAGCCAATCGCAGCTTGAAAATGTTTTTGAAAAATCCAAAAAAGCAAACTTTGATTTCGACAGTTTATATAAAGGACACCATTTTGCTACACCATTGTCCATAATGGGACTTGAGCATCCACAAATTTTGGTATCCACGGGTGGTCCTGGAACCAAACCCTAGCGGATACTGAGGCCCACTGTAGATTTTGACAGTATGATTCTACAGAGAAACAGACCCACTGTTCCTTAGTAAGCATGCACATAGGGTGGATCAGGCCTAAAACTCAGAAATGCATGATGGCTTGGACATCAATGCCCTAAATTCAGATTCCCCAAGGCCCAGCCAGTGATCTGACCCTTTACTTACACATCATCTCACAGATCCTTCTCCTCTTTGCCATTTACTTTGAAGAGGTCCACCGGGGAGCAATTTACCAGGAGAGTTCAGACTGAGACTATGAAGGAAATGGCCGTGGCAAAAATACAGTGATCTATATCTATATTTATATCCATATCTATATGCCAAGTGGCCTTTCCTTTCTAGTCCTATGACTTTACTACAATTAATGTTAATGATCAATGCAGGAAGCAACTTAATGAATTGAACCATTTGCCTGCAGAAGTTAATGAAACAAATTTGTGTTTTCTTTTTGTTTTGGGTTTTTTGGGGCTCACAATGGATGAACAAAATAGTCTTTAAATTTCTAACCCTCCCAGCTCTGTACTGAGGGCACTTACAAGAGCAGTTCCTATGGATCATGCCAGTTGGTGTACTCCACTGTGACTGTGCTCCTAACTTTGTTCATTGTCATTGAACACACCCCTGCTGCTGCATCACTGTTGCTGCCACTATTGTTGGTGTCCAGGGGTTCTTAGCCCCTGTAAAGATAATTTGTTGCTGGGTACCCCAAGACTTAAATATTTAAATTGAATTTTAAACATTCAAATATTTATTTAAATATTCAAATAGTCATCTATCTATCTATCTATCTATCTATCTATCTATCTATCTATCTATCTATCTATCTATCTATCTATCTCAGGCTTCTGGAGACTAGGATTCAAATCCCTGCTCAGACACTCGGTGACCTGGGACAAGTCACATTCTCTCAGCCTCAGAGGAAGGCAAAGGCAAATCCCTTCTCAATAATCATGCCAAAAAACCCCAAAAACTGTGATAGGTTCACCTTAGGTTTGCCATATAACTTGAAGAGACAAAGCAGCAAAGTACTGCTGACAGGGGGAGGTTCTTTTTATCCATCCTGTCTCTCCCCTTTCAAAATTGACTTATGGCACCCTAAGGCAAATCTATCATGGGGGTTTTCGTGGCAGGATTTGTTGCCTTTGCCTTTCTCTGAGGCTTAGAAAATGTGACTTGCCTGAAGTCACCTGCTGGGTTTCCATGGCCAAGTGGGGATTCAAGCCCTGGTCTCCAGAGTCATAGCTTTGGGTAACCACATGTGCCTGCCACCATGTCTCTTTCACCAGGGACATGGCAGCAGGAGTGTGTGTGCAGGTGCCAAAACTGCTCCCTTGTTTGTGGCAGCATGGGATATGGGCTCTGGAGGATGAAGTGGCAGGTAGGAAAGTATGTGTGTGTGCCCAAACTGCTCCCTCATTTGCTAATGAGGGAGAAGCTTTGGCACCCCACAAACCGCTACTGCTGCATCGCTATTGCTGCCACTGCTGTTGGTGTCCAGCATCAGGGCTTCATGGATCCACTGTGAGGGCTCCATATACTCCCAAGGGTCTCTGGACCCCAGGTTAAGAACCACTGCTCTAAATAAATACATAGTTTAATTCTTCTGCGCATCTAGCCAGAATATTTATCTGTATCTCTGTATAAGTGGGGTTGGTACCTCTGTTCTGATGTCAATAGGGACCTAAATATGCTCCAATCTGAACTTTAAATAAGCTTTCCAAAGTATAGAACCCCATCTCCACAAGAAGTGTAGCATCTTGGATTGCTCTTTTAAAGTTCAAACTAAGTGCCAGAGCAGATTACAGCTGTTCACTTCCTTATACAGTTGGCACACCACTTTTACAGGGGTTAGGGGCACAGGATCCCCATGAAGGTGGAGAAACGACAAATATTATAAGCCCTCCAAACTGTATTTAACATATAGAAAAAGTACTTGGACTGATAAGCTGGCTGGCCACACAGGTGGTAGCGGGTGAGGGGATGGGATGAGGGAAGCCGGAAGAGAGAAACGGGACACCTGTCCCATCCCCACCCACCCCTTCTGTGAGCAAAAACGTGGTCCCTCCCTCCCTCCCCTTCCACCCTGTAATCCACAAATAATCAAATCCACAAATGCTTAACCCACAAATGTGGAGGGTTAACTGTATAAGGGTCAAATATATCTACATCCCTGGATCCCAGATGAGATTACGGGCTCTCTGTCCTAAAGTGTTGTGGTGATTAAGAGGAATGACATACACGAAACTGACAGCCAAATACTGGGCTGAGTAGTTCAAACAAAACTCAGTTCACTCTCTTGCTGCCACTTCATTGGCCTTGTCTCTTGGCTACAGCTATTGATTTTCCTGTGCCTGCCTTTGCTTTCCCAAACATCTCCCACTGTTCCTAGATGCTGTGTACAGTGTTTTTCTCAACCCAGACAGACCTTTTACCTTTCCTACAGTTGCTGTATTTGTTCTGGTTATAAACCACATTTTTCCCTATGGCTCATAGGCATGCTCTGGTATCACAGCAGTGGAGTCAATGCCACTCTACATATGTGTAACAGGGACCTTAAAATATTTTTTTTGGTGAAAGAATCATGCATTCTTTTCTTTAACAAACAGCAGTCTATATACTTACATTTACAATGCTGACTGCAGTGCCCATTTGAAATATAACATTTACAGCTTTGGACCATTTAATAAAATTGATTAACACTCTATCTGAACAGCTCAAGTATTGTGTTCCCATTCCATAACCATTAAGAAAAATGCTAGAGAGGAAGAGAGACAACTAAATAGCTGTGACAAAGTTTAATTAAGGGCAAGCCAGCGTCTCTCCAAATACATTTAATTCCTTTACTTAGTCATATCTCACTTTACAAAGAACACAGCTCTGTCAGGCTAAAGAAATTAGTGATTTAAATGCTTAGCCTAACCCCCACAGAAATCTGTTCGCATTCAAAAATAAACCTTGATCTTTCAATGGATCTCTTCAATTCTGTAATGAGAAAACAAACCCCAGTCAAACATGCCACCATAAGCAACAACTATAACCGATTTTGAAAACTGAAATCAAGTGGCGCCATTGCACCAGTGTTGAAACATCAAGTGCGTTTTAAGGAAAGCAGCCCTGAATTACTACATAACACAAATGCAAAATATCCTTTCTATCAAATGCTGTTGGGTAGAAAGGATTTTTTTAAAAATTAGATGCTGTTATAACAGGGTCATAATATTTCAAAAAACAAAAAACAAGAGATGCATTTACTGACTACTTCAAACCACCAATCGCTATGACAACTCTCATGTTCTTCTTGTTCCATCGCCTCCACATGGCCCTAGGCTCCCACAGCCCCTCTCTTGCAAAGATCTGTCTCCCTTCTCCTCCCACCCCTGAATCAATCCCCCCTTCTTTTGGCATTCCACCAGGCCAGCCTCCATCTCTTTTCTGAGCCAGCAAGATGGGGATGAGGGGCAGCATCACTGGTCAGGAGGTGAAACAGCAGCAGACTTTTTGAAATCCCCACCCATTTTAAAAATCTTCCCGCACAGAAATTTTAGCTCTGAAAAAGATACTTCCAGGAAAACAAGGATGTATAGTAACCCTATTTTATAAGATCTCGAGCAGCGAAAAGATACTAGTCAGACTCCATCACAGTTTTTTACTTTACTGAAGTCATTCTTGTTTCAGACTGCAAACCTATCCACTTTCCTTGTGATAAGAACCATTACACAAAATAGGATTGTGGACATGTATAGGCTTGTACTGTAACACTGTCTTTCATTCCGGGCATCTTACTTATACTTTTTTGAAGGTTAAACTAGATATTAAGGAGAATGTGTGTTCGCTACAATTAACCCATTTTTCTTCTCACCTTCTCATCTTCCTCAAAGATACATGCTTCAGCAATGAGACTTATAAATTAAGTTTGTGCTTCCCTTCCACTAACCAGTTACAAAATAAACTACACTAAATGCAAGATAAGTAGATAAGGAAAAATATGTGCTGTAAAAAACTTAATATTTTGAATAAAGATTATTAAAAAAAAACTTAATATTTCACCAACTACAAAAACTATGTTATAGTATATGTGAAGTAATATCTAAGGCAAGACCCAATGTTGAAGTGGAATTTGATGGGGTTAATATGTTAAGTAACAAGATTATATTTAGTAATAGTATTAGATTAAATTTAAGGGAAAAATATAGAATTAAGAATGATATTACTATAATAATAATGAGTATAATGAGAATAAGAATTAGAGATAGGTAGTAAAAATATATAAGTAATCGGATATAGAATAAGCTGAATAAGTTTTTGATTGTAATTATATAGGAGAGAAATAATAATGTAAGTTTTTTTTGGTTGAAATCTTTTTGTTTTATTATTAGTGGTACCACATGGTGTTTTATTTTTGTGCTTGTGTTATGTTAATAAAATAATTAATATATATATATATATAAAAAAAAAGAAGTGGAATTTGAGTGACTGACATTCAAGTCTCTACTGTACCATGAGACTCACCTTTGGACAGTCAACCTCTTTCCTATCCCACTGGATTACTGTGAAATAATGTAGGAAAGAAAGGCAGGATGCAAATATAAATAATAATTATAAAGACAAACTTTACATATATTCCATATTTTGCAAATAGGCCAGGATACTGGGGAAAAAATATATACCATGCTTCTATAGAATATGGAGACAAATATGTATGTTTATTCAGAATAAGTTCCATTGCAGTCAGTGGAACTTATTTGCCAGTCAATGCAAAGTGTGGTCTTAAAGGTTACAGTCATAACAGTGGCTGTGCATTAAACCTCATGAAGGTTCCTGCTGGACCTGATAAATTTGTGCAAATTACCAGGAGAATCAAAGCGTGGTTCTTTCCTTCCTTCCTTCCTTCCTTTCTCCCTTTCTTTCTTTCTTTCTTTCTTTCTTTCTTTCTTTCTTTCTTTCTTTCTTTCTTCTTTCTTAAGACAGTAGATATTGTTTCACTGAGTGCATTAGGAGGATCACCTCAACTGTTTGAGTAATTGCTACACAGAAAACGACCCTCACAGATGGTGTTTAGAGGAGCTGAAAAAATCAGAGTTGTTTTTTTTCCTGAAAGAACTGTGGGAGCCCACTGAGTATCAATCCTCCTGACAAGAGATGAGGGTAGCTCAAGTCACTCTTGCTGTGACAATGACCAATATCATCTAGAACCAAGCACCTATAGCATATAGCAATCTGTGAAGTACTTATAAGACCATGTAAGATTACCTGGGGCATTACAGGACCCTGCTATCATCCTAAAATGTGTTAAATTACAGAACCCAAAATCGTTTCAGCAGTGTGATTGCCTAGCAAGCACCAAAATGCTGAACCAAAGGCAGCCATGCTTTTGTGTGGGGGAGCAGTCACGGGAACCAAGGTCATTGTGGCCCAGTTCATTCCCATATATAGACTGTATGTTCATCAACAATGCAATCCTATGCATGTCTACAGAGAAAGACGTCACCTCCAGTTTCATGGGCCTTACTTTCAGGTCGATGTCTGTAGAATTCTAAGAGCAATCAATCTCAATATTAGATTTCCAAAATATTTCAAATGTTCTTCAAAGCATTTGAGTGTTGCTGCTTAATTTTAGATTGTGAAGTAAAGGATACTAAAAGTAAGAATAAAGGGAAACCTGTCTTTAAGATCAAGTATTTTTATTTTCCTCAACTTAGACCAAGGCTGTATTGAGACGCACCGAGTCTCTGAGCCAATCTCTTTCTCTCTCACACACACACCAGTAGCATTCTAACAATTATGTAAAACTTGAAATGTAGCAGATTTTTTTTAGTATGCAGGTTGTCATATTCTGAGGCCCGAAATGAGGGGTGGGATTCAAGCAGACCTCCAGATCATGTTAGACCGCACTTGGTCGGACAAAGACAAAGGATTTTATATTTTTGTGGCTGTAATCCTATATGCCTTTACCTAGGAGGACTCAGCCACTAAGCAGCATAGATATGCCTAAGATTTGCTCCAGAAATTTCATTAATAGCACAATGTTATATTCTAAGTTACAAATTATGCATATCATGTTGTTAAACCAGTAAAATAAGTTTAGGTTGGGTAAGAAAGTTAGCATAGCATTTATTTTGAGGGTTTTCATCCTGGAAATGTCTGGGTTTTCTCTGAAGAGGAAAAAAAAGTGGAGAAGCAACTCCCTAATTTCAACATTTCTCAAAATTTTACAGTTCTAGTCAGTCAGTAAAAGTGTGAAAACAGCAGCACATCTGTGCCAGTCTAAGACCAGTTGCAAGATCAAGACACTCTAGAGGGGAGCCCTGAAGGTAGCAGAACCTGGAAAAATTACTTTTGGAACTACAGCTCCCAGAATCCCCCAAGCAGCATGGTCAATGAATATGGAGGGTGGCAGATTCTGGGAGCTGTATCCCCTAAAAGTAACTTCCCCGAGCTCTGGGAGATGCTGTTATAATCTGATCTTTGAGGTCTCATGTGGTGCAACCAAGGCCAGTGAACAATGTCAACATGAGTTCTTGCCAGAGCATTACCTACTTTAACAAGGGAAGAGGAATACTCAAAGGAGGTGGCCCTGTGGGACAGAAAATAAACTATTTGGAAATGCCTTTGCCAGGGCTGATGGAGACCTTTTGCAGGCTGAGGCAAAAGAACAAGATGGCAATTCTGCCTTCAATTTCCCCTACAGAAGCTGGCAGTTGAATTTTACTTTAACACTGGGGACAGGAGAGCATCCTTCACCTCAGTGGAGGGCAGGAGGCTGGTTTGTGGGGTAACAGCCCAGAAGTTGTCACTGCTGTTGACATTTGCACACCTGTTAAAAGCAGTACGTTCCCATTACTTGTAACTGTATTTAACAGTAATCACCTTTTACCCCAAAATGGCCTTGGGGGGAGAGTCCCCAAATTTTCTCTAGGGCCATTTTAGACCCCTTTCTGAATCAGGAAGTGAACTTAAAATGACTTTCCACTCCATGTTGTTAAAAAAGCACTCTCCTATGCCTAAAATGGCCCAGGAAGGCAAAAATAAAATAAAACAAAATAAAAATAAAATACAATATTCTTTTTGCAGGAGTATGTGTGGTGTTGGGGCATAGCCCTTCAAGGTCTGCTGTGGGGCTAACAAGGCTCCCTGCCCTTCCACAGTTGCCCACGGTTGCCTATTTTAAGGTATCTGTCCAAGCTTATGAACTTGGAGGGGAATGCAGTTCAACACCTTGGGTAGTGCCTTTAAAGGCTGGAGGAAAACCCAATGCAAATTCTGCACCCTATCGACCGGGAAGCCGCCAACCACCACTGCATGTCATAATACTTGAAACATTTTGGTCAACATTGCTCTAAAAATTATCTAAAGTGCACATAAAGGGCCATTTTAAAAAGTAACCACTTTTAATCCTAATATTTGTAGGAATACAATTCCAACATAATATAAAAGAAGAAAGCAGCGTATTGTAAGGAAAGGTAGGGAATCTCCCCCACTCCCATAAGAAAGAGTGCAAGGAAAATTCTGTAGGTGTGCTCAGCAGCATGTGGGAAAAACTGGAGAAATCAATATTTACTGATCGTGTAAACTTTATAAGTAACGTAGCCAGAGATGTGACACCAAGAATGCAGAACCGCCAAATGGACAGCAGCTGTTACAGGACCAGGACTGACAACTGGAATAATAGTTCAAAAACAACCTCCCAGTCAATTTCATAATAGCCCTGTCCTGTATTAACAAATTCTATGACCAAAGAAATGGAAAAGAGCCAGTTAGCAGGGGGGGGAAATCAGCAAACATGGATAATGCCAGCCCTGGAAAGGCACTCTCAGTGTTTAAACATTTAATCTGGGCTGTAATTTGTCATAATTGGGGCATTAATTGTATCAGAGGAAATTGAAAAGCTCTTACAAGAATGTGGAAGTTTTCTAAGGCTGTAATCTTGCGCACACTTAATGGGACAAATGCCAACTTTGTTCAGTGGGGCCTACTTACAAATAAATGTGTGGGGCAGATGGCAAGATGCTTTCAAAATTAATGGGGAGAGAATTGGTTACTTAAGTTTCACTGCGGAAATGCAGAATTATGGAAGAGTATTTGTGGGAAGAGGAGAGGAATCATGCGATGGGCTACAAATGAAGTACAAACAACTGAGATGTTCAGAATTTGGGCAAATGGAGACAAGGATAATGAGAATACTCCCCACCTGGGCTGATATTTGATTTAGTGCTGTCTCCATATATTGGTCTGATGCCTGCTGAGATGCAAGTGGATAGAAAGACAAGTGATCATTATCTCAAGGAGACCCAGTTCTCTGTCAGCGGTACTTGCATCCCACAAGAAGAGCTGGAAACCTCTGCTCTCCATTTCACATTTCTGTCATCATGCCAGAAAGGTTGCCAAGAAGGCAGGCCAGCTCTGCCATTAGACAAAGTTGCCTAAGGTGGCAGACGCTGGGGGGTGCATATCTGCAGTCCTCTATCTGGAAAAGAAAGCAGAACAGGGCTGCCAGTTCAGGATCATCACTGTCCCTGGGGCTTACAGACTAAAACCTGAGATCTAGGAACAGTCTCTCAGAATGCCATTAAATATCAACAACAGTGGCTTGCAACTCATTAGTCTTTCTCTCTTCAGTCATAGAAACAGAAACACACACACACACACACATAGCAGAGAGAGAGAAAAAGAAAACATATTTACTTATTTGGAAATTAAGATGAAATCTTATCTAAAGCAGCTGTTCCCAGACTGGATCAGGAATATATAATCTAGCCTACTTACTTCTAGCCAGAAAGTGGATGCAGATCAGATCAGAGGGTGAGCTGTGGCACCACAATGACTTGGGGGTTGCAGGGAAAGAAAGAAGCTAACAAAGTGAATACATAGACTCTCTGCCCCTAAGAGTCTGCAAGTTGTAGCACACCGTTGCTCTCCTAGGTGAACTGGAAATTTCCACAGAATTCACTCCTCTTCTCCAGAGCTGAGCACTACAAAAGTGGACAATTTGCACTCTCATACCCCATCTGGAGATGTCTCATGGAAACTGGAGACTTAGGGACATGTGTTGTGATCTGGCAGTCCTAGAGTAGAACATTTCAGACACCTGACCCCACACACAAACACATATACAAGAACACACATCCAGGCTAGCCTGCCACCTTCAGATAAAGTGGCAGATGCCTGTCAATTTTTGTATATATAATGGGGAGAAATATCATGTTGACCTCTACCTTGAGCAGCAAAATCATGGGACAGCCTGAAGGGGCAGGGAAAGTGATTGACATCATACCTTGTACTGTTGATTCTAGATAATCTGTACTGCCCTTGCCATAATTGCTATATTCAGGAAAGGAGCCAGCAAATCCCTCAGTGCCCTGGCTTCAGCAGCCACACATACTGGAGGATTCTGGCAGCTATCATCCAAGAAAAGTGACTTTTCCAGGCTCCGAGAAAGTCTCATGCAGGTGAACACCAACAATATCTTGCATCTCTTTTCATCCATATGGTGCATCTCAGCCAATTTGTGTTTGGCACTTGCAGAATTGCCCTCTTGTGCCCACCTCCTCCTTTTGTCCAAGGAGTTTGTGAGAGTGTTGAAAGTGTTTCTGCTAGATTTTCAAGGGCAACCTTGCTTAAGTCATTGCCTGCCATGATACAATCTCATTAGTAAAGTATGAGTTTAGGGACTCCAGTTATCGTGAAACCCACACTCCATTCAGTCCCAATCAGTATGGACAATGATCAGGAATTACAGGCACTGCAGTTCAGTGATATTTGGAGAGCCTCATATTCCGCACATTTTGTTCAGAGTATATAATGGAAGACACTACAGGGGCAATCACATCTATGTGCCAGCAGGCCATCTTCTCTCAATCATATATTTACACAACTACTTAGGGCTTTTTTGCACTTTGGGGAGGAAATGGGGCAGTCCATTACTCACCAGACTGGCACGTTCCCCCGACGATCCACGACGGTCCGGAGCAGTGTGCGCCCGCGCTACACACTCTCCGGCGACAAAAATGGAGGTTTCCGGTTGGCGGAGGCTCTCCACCAACCGGAGAAGCTCGCCAGCCGGAAGCCCGCCCCCGGAAGATCTGCAGACTCACACTGGCGCGAGTCTGTAGATCTATACTTTACAGAGCGACGGACTGGGCGCGCCGCGCTACTGAAAGTCCTCTTTTAATCGGTCTTTCAATAGCACGGGCGACCACCAGTTCTGGGCATTCCGGAGCGGGCTGAAGTCCGGACAAACAGTAAGCAGTCCGAACTCAGTTTGCCCCCAAATGCGAACGTCCTCACGGGAGGACGCACCGCCCCATTTTAAAAACCAAGTGCAGAAAAGTCCTTAGTCTGCTCTCCAACCAAAATTTCTCCCAATGTACTTTACTTTGCGTCAGAACAAACAAAAAGTTACCTGACCCAAAATTTACAATTGAAAAGACAGTACACAAAAGGAAAAGAAGGTGGGGAGTGTAGAAGAAAACAAAAGAACCAAGGCACTAGTTCTGAAAATGTCAAACCATCAGGTGGACCATTTACAGAAGACAGCTACTTGATCTTAAAGAAGACAGCTACTTGATCTTAACAGCTTAAAATATAACATTAAGCACAAGAAAGACTATAAGGGGCCACAAATACCCTGAAGGCACTAGATCCTATCTGATCTTGGCAGCTAAGCGGTATCAGCCTGGTTAGTACTTAGAATGGAGAACACTAGGGAATACCAGGTGTTGTAAGGCCATATTCCAAGGAAAGCAATGGCAAACCACTTCAGAGTATTTCTTGTCTAAGAGAACCTTGAAGTTTGCAGGGAGGGGGTCACCATATATTAACAGGGAACTCATGGCTATAAAGAGTAGAGATGAAAGGGAAGGAGTAATATGCATTGTTCAATTACACATACACAGACTTAGGCCATTTCCACGCTATACGCCATTAGTGCGTTGTAGCGTTACAATCCTGGCATTGCCATTGGCATGGTGCCATCAGGTTAGGAACACTCTTTTCCACACCCTTCTGCCTTAAGTGGATGAGTAGCAGTATTGACTGGTGTTCCTTCTGCACTACAGCATCCTTGGCCACACCCTTGCCCTGCCTTCACCCTGCCCTGCTGCCCCTGATTGGGCAGGAGGAATTGGTTTTTTGGGTTTTTTTGGGAAGCTGTACTAACACAGCGATGTTATAACGGCATGACACGCCAATACACTATTGCACTTTTGTGCTATAATGCTTAAAAATGTATTTTAAAAATAAGAAGTTTTAACTTGAAGGAGAAATGTAAAATGAGCACACACACAGCCAGCCTGTTCCCGGATCCACAATAACAGCAAGGGCTATCAAGCACTATTACGATACCGCACTAAGATGACCGACAGGATTGAAGTGCTAAAGGAGGCCCTTAACAGATTTTTTTCTGGAAATAGAATAAAGTGGTCTGGTGACACTTGGAGATGGGATAGAAGCTGGATAGTGATAACGTTATGCAGTAGCACAGCTCCTGGACTGGAAACAATCGACTGCTGTTGCGCTATAGCAACGTTGTGTGGAAATGGCCTTAGGCTCAGTAGGGCTTGACGCCTAAAGGACATTATTTTCTTGAACAAGAGAGTCTTTGGGGGCAGGAAGAAAGAAAGGTGGCAACATATGTTTCCTTATCCTTTATTTTTGTTCACATTCTTTTCTTAACTGAAAGGATTATTGAATATCAACAGTGGTGCAGTCTTAATACTGGATTGTATACCTTGCCCAGTTAACATTGGTTTTATACTTCTTTTAAATTTTGTAAGCCAACTCCAGGGAATTTTTTGTTGAGAAGCTGTCCCTTAAAGACACAAAATAAAATAAAAAATATTAGAAATTTCCATCTTGACTAAAAAGGAGCTATTTCCTCACACCACCACAACATATGGAAAACAAATGCTTCCTTCATTTTAGAAATCAATTTGTCAGAGACATTTGTCGGGGGGGGAGAGTTCTGCTGCCCAACCACAGTGAATTACATCCATCCAGAAATTATTTTGGATTGCGTTTGAAAGAAATCAGGAAAGACATTATTGTAAGAGATGAGCATTTTGCTATTTTCTTTCTTTTAATTTATTACAAGCTGGGACATCTGATATGTCGATCACTTGGAGAAACTGTCAGCAATTTGCACAAGCACCTCACTGCAGCTGCAGAATAAGAGGTCATTTACTCTCCTCATTTCTTGAGGCAAAAAAAAAAAAAAAAAAAAAAGGCACAGAAAGGTAGGTTCTCCTCGTTTTTCATAGACACATCATGTTAGTTGTTCAAAAAGTTTCCCCCCTGAGCTTCAGGCCATTATGAAACTGTGTTGGCTTTCCAGACTAATATTTAATTGAGTTTTTGCTATTAACATTTGTCGACACTTCGGCACAGTAAATGTCAACACTGAGCGGTAATGCCATATAATGTAATGGATGCCTTTTGTCTATGTTTCTGCTGTAATGGCGAGAAGACAGATGACAGCCTTACTTTGAAATTCCCTGCCATCTAATAGTATGGGGGTTTCTTTTCCTCTCCCATCCCTGGTTTCGCCTTTTGACAGCCTCTCTTTTAGCTGCTGTAAAGCAGAACCCATCTTTGAGACTGTACACATTTTTTGCAAGCTAAAAATGGTTTCTCTTAAATGGCCTTCAGTGGAGCGGAAAGCCAATAGGCTCCAGACTCATGTCAGGAATTACTGTCAAGGAAGTGGACCCTCGCACCAATTACCTTGTCCTACAGATGCTCCATATTCAAATCAGGAGGTAGTTTTTTCCTGACAATCTCATCTTATGATAAGTCTAAAGTTCAATAAACATTGTTGCAATAAACCAGTTGAGCTGGAACAAATGGCACCAAAGGACCTGTGGATGTACTTGTATGGGGTGTTGATCCAAGTTTGGAAGCATTATTTTGAACTTCCAGAATCCCCCAGCCAACACAGTCACTGACTGGCCTAACAGTAACATTGGGGCATGTAGTAATCTTTGCTTGGGACCGCATTAACTGCAGGGCTGTATCATCCTGTGTGAGCCTGTCCAAGCTCTGAGATCTTTAGAAGAGGGCTTTCCCTCAGTCTTTTCTCCCTCACAGTCACATTTGATGGGACCGAGAGATAGGATCTTCTAAATGTCTTCTCTTAAGGCTCTGGAACTCCTTTCCTAGGGAGGCTATGCTCCTATGGTGGCAACCCCTTCTCATCTCCGTGTATAGGAGCTCCGTGTATACAATGTAAAGGTAATGAGATCCTGGAGTGGAGCAAATGTTTGCAATTTGAATTGCTTTCTGCATTACAAAAAACAGTTCTCTTAGGGGACTTGGGATGCAACGAGCTATTTTCTAGTCTCTCGTTGGCCATCTAAAATCACAACTGCCAGTCCCAGTGGGTCCACTGCTAAGGGGGAGTGGGAATCAGGGAGGTGACTTAGCAGTGAGGACTCCTTCTCATCCCCCTGCACTTTACTAGGTAGAGATGCAAAGAAAAACACACAGGAACAACATTATTGTAGTCCCACTGTTTTTTTCTAGCAAGCTGCAGAGAGACAAGCAGCAGTCCTGTGTTACTGCGGTCTAGGCCTACCCAGAGACAGCACTCGATATCACTTTGATATCAAACAATTCGGCTTTCCTCTGCCACCCCGCTCCATGTGTTTGTGAGGCCACCGGACAGGCACGTAAACAGGCACGGCCGATAATTGCTGGACATTCCATTCCCCAACCAGGCAGGCCAGACAGAGCTGGTTCGTTGCTTCAGGGACCTCTCCGGCAAACATCTCATTGCATATGCGCGATACTAACAAAGGCTCCCTGCCCCGAGCAGGCAAACTGACAAAGCTGTACTAAGTGCTCTGCATTTCCATACTGGCTACACTATTGTTAATTCGGCTCTAATTCAATCATGCTAAATTCTGACCTTCCCAAAGCTTTGTCCCACGCCCAAAATGCATTGTTCTCACCGAGTAAGGTATGGCCTGCAGTCACAATTCACCCTATAAAAACCCCTGATTCCGAGACCTCCTCGGATTGCTCCCGAGTTTCATCCAGCCTTGCCACCGCTCCGCTTGGTGAGCTCCCCTCAGCTAATCGTGCTGAGCTTCTTCATTGCACCCCAACTTTGCTCTCAAGGTCCAGGACTACGAGACAGGTGTCGTATCACCCATTTCCCTCTGAAAATCCCTACTCCTAAGTCAATTTTTGATTCCTTAGTTATCTGTGTGACTGTGGTGTCTTTAATATTTATCTGTACTTAATAAACATCATTTTTATTATTTTAACCCGTCTGGTTGCTTTACTGACCTGACCCCATACACGCTGGGTTGCAAGATCCTGCTAAGTTCTTTAGTGACTGCTCCAGCTAATTTTCCCCAAAGTTGTGTTGTTGTTTGGTTATTTAGGTGTCCCTCCTGGGACCCCCAGAGATCAGGGTAACACCTGCTGCCCAGTTGACTCTTTCTTTCCCTCCCATTCCTCTCCACACCTATTTATCAGCCATAGCAGCAGTCCCATGGGGCTTTTCAGCTGGCTGTGGAGGAAGGCAAAGAGCTGGATGCACAGTGGCCACACTCTGTGTGTGCCATCTAGGATTCTGTCCAACTTTAATTAATCCATTGTTAGGGGGAAACCCGCTCTCCCTTTTCATGTATTTTTCAAATGAAGCTAAAACTAGAATGCCAAGCCAGAAAGGGATGGTTTACATTTAAACAACAAACAAACAAAACCAACAAGAACAAAAATAAAAAGGAGTGCTGTGATGACGATAATAGCTTTTTTAAAAAGTCTTCTCAATAGTTAGAAGGAATATATCTTGCACATATTTTCTTTCTCTCTCTTTTACATATATGTATAAAATGCTAGAACCACAGGCTCAGTCTAGATTAATGGTTCCCAGATTCTCCAGCCTTGGACACACACCCTCCCAGTGTGCTGATCTGACAAGAATTAGTCCTGATTAATCCTCTGTCATCCCACTTTTTTAAGCTGCTTTTAAAATGTCCCAGTTTCTTTCTCTTCCTCCCACTTTCCCCCTTTGTCTTCAGCTTACTTCAGCTGGTGCAAAGTGAGTTCAAAGTGCAACAGTCGTTTGCACCCAACTGACACAGTAGAGGGGACAGAAGAGGAGGGGGCAGAGTCTTCATCTTCACATTAGACTCTGGCAAAAGCAAACGGTTGCACCCTCTTCTAGCTTGTGTGTTCTTCATTAATAACTTTTGCCATCTTGACAACATTCTGATGTTGCTTGGACAGTGATGTCCTAGTTCTTCTTCGTGGTCTCTGTGCCTTCATACACTAGGAGCTTTAGCGCCTGCGCGGTAGCGTTCGGAAACTTCTAGAGCTTGTTCGCTTGGCGGGAACCCCTCCCCCACGCCGGTACTGCGCATGCTCCTCCCGCCGAGCAACGGTCTCTCCTCAGTCTTTCTCGTCCGCCGTCGCGTACGGAAGGTTCTTTAGTTTGTTCCTCTCACGTCGTGCTTGGCTTGCTGTTTTTTCACGGTTTTACGGACTTTCGGACTGTCTTTGACCTCTCTTTCGGACTCCCCCTTCGGTTTTCGTCTTTTGGATTTCGGAGTTTGGCGTTTCTTCGTCTTATGTCCGCGCTCTTTAAGAAGTGCGTGTCCTGCGGCCGCAAGGTTGCCCTCAACGACGGCCATAAGGAGTGTCTCTTCTGTTTGGGCGAGTCCCACAACATCCGGACTTGCCAAATTTGCAGGGATTTTACTCCGCAAACTCTTCGCAACCGCTCCGCGAGACTCAAATCTTTTTGTTGGGAGCAGTCACTGCGGGCGATAGACGAGACCTCCACCTCCAAGATGGCCGACAAGAAGACGACCACGCCATCGACGGTATCGGCGGCTGCCGTTCCGTCCACCTCGTCGGTATCGGGCTCGGTACCGGCGAAACGCCGATCTCGGCGTTACCGAGGATCCCGAAGCTGTCGGCGGCTGCCAAGTCAGCTAAAGGATCCTCGACGGCGAGGAAGGCTGAGGCTCCCCTTACGGAGACGCCTGCAAAAAAGCGCCCTGCTCCGGACGGAGGCAAGAGCAAGGAGAAGGAGAAGAAGAAGAAGAAGAAGGAAAAGAAGCGCTCCCCGGCTGGGGACGCTCAACCTCCTACTCCTCCTCCTACTCAGCAGCCTTCCAAAGGGCGAGGCGAGTCCGTCGACCTCTCGGAGGATGAGATCGAGGACGTTCCCCAACAGCGCCCGGACTCGCCTGTGGCAGACCCTCCAACCCTGGTGGAGGAGCGCCACCGCCCTCTTAGCCGTCGCAGGTCGGCCGACCTGCAGCAGAGAGAGCCCTCTGCTTCTCCGGAGCGGCGTTCGACCTCCTTCAGATCCCGGTCCCGCTCTTCCGAGCGTCCGGTGGCCTCGCCGCCTCCGAGGGAGACAAGAGAGGAACAACCTCGCTCGTTGCCTCCAGATACACCTCGGCGTCCTACGTGGCCAGGTACGCGAGGGAATCTGAGTGGAGAGAGCGCCCGGCCTCCTATCGGTCCCATTCGCCATCGTACCGGGATCGGTACCATCGTGGCCCGAGTCGCTGGGAGACCTTCCGGAGGTCCCGGTCACCTCGTCGACAGCGCGAATCGCGCTCGCCTAGAGGGGACGAGGCTCGGTACCGTCGACGCCGAAGCCGATCTCCGTTGGACCGCCGCTCCTTCAGCCGCTCTCCCTCCCCTCGATATCATAGGGCGAGGGAGCCTTCACCACGGTATCGGGCGATATCGCCACCTCCTAGGGTCACGGCGACGGCGACGCGCCCTACGGAGTCGGTGGTGACTGAGCGGGCTACGACGACGTCAGCCTGCCAGACTACCCCGGTCACCACCAAGAGGGTGAAGTCCGTGGTCAGCCATCCCAAGCGGGACGCTGCTGCTACCACCGCCCCGGCTGCGGAGAAGCCTAGGAAGGCAACACCTGCGGCGACTACGAAGGAGCCGGAGAGCGAGCGGCGAGAGGACTCACCGAGCTCGGAGTCGTACGACTCGAGTGCGGAGTCTGAGGTGTCTGAGGCGGCCTCCCAGGAGTCTCCTCCGTTGGGATTCGGGGACCCGATCCCAGATTCTGCTCCAGAGGACGTCCACCAGTTCTCTGCGATGCTGCTCCGCATGGCCACTACCCTCGGCCTTAAGATCGCCGATGCGGAGCCGGAGGATGACGATCCAGCCTTCTCCGTTTTCGAGGAGAAGCGACCTTCCACGGCCCCGCTGCCTCTCCTGCCCCGGGTATCCAGACTGGTGAAGGCCGCCTGGGATAGACCGGCCTCGGCTCAGCCGATACCGCAGCGGTTAGAACACCTCTACAGGGTGCAGAAGGATAACGCCGGTTATCTATTTAATCACCCTGCACCGAACTCTGTGGTCGTCGAGTCCGCGCAGACGAAAGGCTCCGGCAGGCAACACACCACCCCGCCGGACAAAGAGGGCAGGAAGTTGGACGCCTACGCAAGGAGGTTCTATTCGGCTGCCTCCTTGCAGATCAGGCTGTCCAACACTCAGGCTTGCCTCGCGGCATACCTGAAGAAGGTGCTCGATCGCCTGCAACCAGCGATGGAAGCGGTACCGGAGGACATCCGCCAAGCCTCCTCCGTGATCTTCAATGAGGCTATCTCCATCGCTCGGCACCAGATGGCCTCCTCCCGGCACGCAGTGGAGATCGCCTCCCGGGTCATGGCGGATCCGTCGGCCTCCGCCGCCATGCTTGGCTTCGACCGGCCGACATCCAGGAGGACACCAGAAGGAGGATTGAGATCTCCCCTTCGACGGTGAAGGCCTATTCAATTCGTCCACAGACGAAGCTTTGGACAATCTCGTCAAGGCGAGACTGACCGCAAAAAGATCGGGCTGCAGCCGGCCACGCAGACCCGCAGGGCCTCCACCTTCCGACCATCCTGGCGACGATCTTCCACCTCGTCGTTCCAGCGTTCGGCCCAGTCTGGACAGTCGAGACCGTCCTCCGGCTCATCGGCCAGACGCACGATTAGGCGGCGCCCGCCTTCGTCGAAGAAGTCCTCCTCCGAGACAAAGTCTCGGTTTTGACGTGCCTGGCAGGACCCGCCAATACCCACTCTTCAGCCTACCATCAGCGCTCGGAGACCGACCGACCCTCGCTCGACACCTAGCGGAGTGGCAGTATGTCACTACGGACTCTTGGGTGCTTTCCATCGTCCGTCTTGGCTACGCCATCGAGTTTCTCAGATTCCTCCTCGCGGCGTTTATTACTCCACGCCGTCGAGTCCGGCCTCCTGGAAGAGATCCAATCCCTCCTCCAGAAAGGGGCGATCGAGCGGCTCCCGCAAGAGGCCAAGACCACCGGCTTCTTCTCCAGGTACTTCACGGTACCGAAAGCCGACGGGACTCGGCCGATCCTAGACCTCAGAGGGGTGAACTACTACATCCGCCCCAAAAGGTTCAAGATGGTCACGATACCGTCGATCCTACCCTTCCTACATCGAGGGGACTGGTTCGCCTCCATCGATCTCCGAGACGCATACTTCCATATCGCCATTCGCCCGCAGCACAGACGGTACCTCCGCTTCGCAGTCGACGACACCTGTTACCAGTACAAGGTGCTGCCGTTCGGACTCTCGACTGCCCCAAGGGTCTTCACCAAGTGCATGGCCCCGGTGGTATCCTACCTGCGGACGAAGGGCGCTTCCGTCTTCCCCTACCTCGACGATTGGCTGTTGGTGGCGTCCTGCAAACAGAGACTTTACCACGACGTCCACATGACGTTGTCACTCCTGACCCGCCTTGGTCTACGAGTGAATCCGAAGAAGTCCCACCTCGAGCCGGCGAGGATCTTGGACTTCATCGGGGCGACGCTCGACTCGACCTCCGCCAGGGCGTACCTACCAGAGTCTCGAGCACAAACCTTGATCCGGGCCGCCGCTCACGCTCGTACGGCCCCGACGTTATCTGCGAGAAGCGTCCAGCAGCTCTTGGGCTACATGGCTGCGACGACCGCTGTGACATATCTCGCCAGGCTGAGAGCAAGACCTCTTCAACACTGGTTCGTCCGCATATTCGACCCCCTGCGAGACGAACAGACACTCCGATTGCAGCTGCCGGGAGACGTCCGCTCATCCCTCCGATGGTGGCAGTCGCGACGCAATCTCATGTCAGGGATGCCTTTCCACAGCCGACACCGAAGGTGACGGTAACGACCGACGCCTCCCTGTATGGATGGGGTGCCCACTGCGGCGATCTCAGAGTCCGCGACAGATGGACCGACGACGAGACCGCTCTCCATATCAACGCGCTGGAGCTGCTCGCCGTCTGGAAAGCCCTACGGGCGTTCCGCCATGCCGTGGCGGGGCGCACGGTCCTGATTCTGACGGACAACACCACCGCCGTCTGCTACATCAACAGACAAGGTGGGACTCATTCCACGACCCTGCTCGACATCGCGCTCGACCTGTGGGAATGGTGCATTCGCCTGCACACGCATCCCGTGGCGGTTCACCTGGCCGGGCAGGAGAACACCACGGCAGACGCCCTCAGCAGGGACACCTCATCCCATCACGAATGGTCTCTCTCCGGAGAGGCGTTCAGACTGATTCGGGACCGCTGGGGCGAACCATCGATCGACCTCTTCGCGACCAGGGAAAACGCGAAGTGTCGCCGATTCTGTTCCAGAGCGGGCCACGATCGTGCCTCCATCGGGGACGCTTTCCAGTTTCCGTGGACCGGGGAACTCCTCTACGCGTTCCCGCCGTTCCCGCTGCTCGGCCGGACGATATCGAAAATCCTCGCCGACCGAGCCGACGCGATCCCTGGTAGCCCCGTACTGGCCGAGGCAACATTGGTTCGCACCCCTGCTACAAGCCGCGCGAGACGACCTGCTCCGGTTGCCACCGACACCGGACCTGCTCTCCCACTCCGGCGGCCGAGTCCTCCATCCGGACCTGCCACGCCTGGCCCTCCATGCCTGGAGGATATCGCACTAGACGATCCCGTGCTCGGTACCGTCCTCGTCGCGGCCAGGAAGGAATCCACCCGTCGCAACTATCAATACAAGTGGCGACGCTTCCTGACCTTCGCTAACGAGAGGAGTGAGCCGGTATCGCCTGCGGGGCTCTCTACCGTCCTGCACTTCCTCCTGCATCTCCGGCAACAGGGCCTGGCGTTTCCATCCCTGAAGGTGTATCTCTCCGCGATCGTGGCATACCAACCGCCACGATCTGCTGCCTCGGCCTTCTTCAGGAACGATACCGTTAAGCGGTTCCTGAAAGGACTTCATCATCTCTACCCGCCGGTATCGCCGCCGCTACCGCCGTGGTCCCTCTCGCTGGTGCTCTCGCAGCTGACGAAGCCGCCCTTCGAGCCAATGGCGACCTCGGATGACAGGCTCCTGACAATGAAAACTGCCTTCCTGGTAGCGGTGACCTCAGCGAGGCGAGCGGGTGAGATCACAGCTCTTCGTTCCGATGAGCCCTTCACGGTCTTCCACAGGGACAAGGTGGTCCTGAGACCTGACATCTCGTTCCTGCCAAAGGTGGTGTCCAGTTTCCATCTCAACCAGGACATCATCCTGCCTGCCTTCTTCCCGAACCCGACGACACCGTTGGAGCGGTCCCTCCACTCCCTGGACGTGCGTCGGGCATTGGCTTTCTACAAGGACAGGACTGCTTCCTTCCGACAGACGCCGCATCTCTTTGTTTGCTATGGGCGACGTCGGAGGGGCCTAAAAGTGTCCACCCAGCGCTTCTCCAAGTGGGTGGTGAGGACTATTGAACTGGCGTATGAGCTCGCGAGGAAGCCTCCGCCAGTCCTGCTTCGAGCCCACTCCACCAGAGCTGTGGCTACTTCTGCGGCCCTCCTGCGAGGAGTTGACCTGCATGAACTCTGCCGTGTGGCGACCTGGTCCCAACCATCGACCTTTGTGCGCCACTACAGGCTCGACTGCCGGTCGCGCAGAGATGCCCGGTTTGGACGTGAGGTGTTGGCTTCCGTGCTGTAGGACCTGACCCGCCGTCCGACCGGTAAGCTACACAGTCTCCTAGTGTATGAAGGCACAGAGACCACGAAGAAGAAGAACAGGTTGCTTACCTGTAACTGTGGTTCTTCGAGTGGTCATCTGTGCCATCATACACACCCGCCCTTCCTCCCCTCTTTCTCAGGTCCCTGTAGGTTCTACGGCGGACGACAGAACTGAGGAGAGACCGTTGCTCGGCGGGAGGAGCATGCGCAGTACCGGCGTGGGGGAGGGGTTCCCGCCAAGCGAACAAGCTCTAGAAGTTTCCGAACGCTACCGCGCAGGCGCTAAAGCTCCTAGTGTATGATGGCACAGATGACCACTCGAAGAACCACAGTTACAGGTAAGCAACCTGTTCTTATTACCTATGAAATGTTGGAGGGTATAGGGACTTATGTGAAAAATACCGTAACTCGACTCAAAACACATGTGTAACATATTTTAATTTTACAAATTATTTCATGCCAGATTCTCTGTTAAAACAAAACAGTTCCAGCTGTGATGAAAAACACAAACCATATCCAAGGCTGCTGAGAGGGGTCCCATAACTATTAAATTTTTCGGAAAAATATTAGTTGACTGCACCAGTGCTGTGTGGTGAAAATCACTGGCTTCAACCCAGAATGTCTGGAGCTTATTCTGCCGCTATCTGAAGCTTCCTCCATCATCATAAAAATTTACCCCAGTGCAGATATTCTTGTTTGTTCCCAAACAAATTCAGCTCACTGTCTGTGGTATGGTGTCCTCTGATTTACATTGTTAGGCTGGAATCCTACTACAGTCACATTTACCTGGCAGTAAGTCCCACTGAAGTCAATTGACTTCCTTCTAAGAAAATATACATATTAAGGATGAGGAATTTTCAGCCTGAGTGTCAAATTCAGAGAAGTTCTCAGGAGTCACATTCCAGTGGCTGGTAGGAGCAAAGGCAAATGAGAGGCCCCAAATAGCACTTATTTTAGCTTGAAGCTCTTGCTACCAGTAACTAAGCCTTAGGAGAAGGATTTCAACATTTTAGAATGAGGAAGGAAAGCCCTCCAGAGGCTAGGAGTTTACAAATGATGGTATCATGGGTCACATTTGGACCCTCGCAGGTCCGAAGGTTCCCCATTCTGCCGGACAGGATTTGTATGCTATATATCACAGTTGAGTCTGAAAAATTGGTAGTATGACTTGAGGCCCTTTCACATTATACAAGTATACTACTTTGATCCCACTTTTAACTGCCATGACGGCATCCTATGTAACACCACAGTTTGTACTTTGGTGAGGCACAGGAGTCTTCTAGCAGAGAATCCTAAATACTCCTTCCTAAACTGCAAACTCCAGGACTCCAAGGAGGCAGTCATGATAATTAAAGTGGAATATAGCAATGTGATAACTGAAGCCCCTGTCAGAGCTGCTGATGAGGAGCAGCAGCTGTTGGTCACTGTGGCTCTGGCTGGAGATGAGTCCTGCAACTCAAGAGCTCCCCCTACTGCCAGGGACCAAGCAGGTGCGGACGTCCCTCTGCCTGCTCCTTTACGGCAACAGGGATCTGATTCTGAAGAGGATCTGGAGCCTGGTTCAATAAGCCCCCATTCAAGGCAGAGACTCAAGAAGACTGTGCAAAGGGAGGCTTCCTTGGCTAAGTTTAAGAAGCAGGTGACCAGATACACCTGTGCCTGGGGCTATATAACTGCCTGCCTGGAAGCTTCCCTTTGCTTGTGGCAAGCTTCTTACAAGCTGTCCTCTTGCCTGTACCTTGTTCCCAGCACCTGGTTCCTGATACTTTGAATTGATCTCTGGACTCTTGACCCTTGGCTTTGGAACTCTGACTATGGCTTCACTTGGTGCTCTGGTAAATGAACTGCCTTGAGTAAGTGTTTGCTTGTCTGCTCCTGGCTAGACTTTGCTGGCTATCGCACTCTCTTCTCCGGGCTAGCTTGCTGCCCAGGTCTCTGACCTTGACAGTCAGGGCCAGTATGCTTTAGTGGTTTGACCATTGCACTGTAACTCTGGAGACCATGCTTCAAATCCCCACTCAGCCACAGAAACCCACTTGGCGACCTTGGGCAAGTCACACCCTCTCAGAGGAAGGCAAAGGCATACCCCCTCTGAACAAATCTTGCCAAGAAATCCCTGTGATAGATTTGCCTCAGGGTCTCCATAAACTAGAAATGACTTGAAGCTACACAGCAACAACACGGTAATTGTGTAGTGTGAAATGCCCCTTAGATGAAACCAAATGATTTCAGTGGGAATAGAGTGAAACTAACATAAACTTAAGGGCCTTTCTGCACTAGATTGTTCTAGTGCTCTTACTCCACTTTCAACATCCTATGGAATCCTGGGGTTTGCAGTTCAGGAAGGGGTGTTTAGAATTCTCAGCCCAAGAGCTTTTTGGCCTCAGTAGACTGAAAGCCCCAGAATTCCACAGGAGGTTGAAAGTGGAATGATAGCAGTATAACAGTGTAGTGCGGAAACACCAGAGCCTGGATCCAACTTCATTTATTACCAAAAGAGACTTTTAGAGCCCTTTGCACATACAGTAAGGAAACAGTGTCCTGACCTGTGGGATTTAGACCTTGCTACTCCATATCAACTCACAACATCCTTGTCAAAATGAATTGCAGCCTTTTCATACTGTTCTTGTGTTTTTTTTCTGAGTCTTCCTTAACAGGAACGGCTTGGGACAAAATGTCCTCTTGAAAACGTACCAGAGTTTGTGGAGAGAGTGGTTTGTCCTATGATGAAAGAAACCAAAAAAATGATGGCTGTGCCCACTGTGGGACCTCTGGATGCGCTGCTGAAAACAAGGGCTAGCCAAATGATTGCCTGAAGCAAAAGACAAAATGGCACAGTAGCCTCCATTCTTTTTAATGATTTTATACTGTTTTAATGTGACGCTTTCAATGGTCTTTAAAATTTTAATGTTAGGTTATTCTTTTTATGAGCCCCCTTTGGTCTCACTTTAGGAGAAAAGCAGCATATAGGTGAAGCAGACAAACAAACCAATATCTGTCATCTAAAGCAATTGTCTGAGATTGGTATGCCTTAAATTCTGGGCTGGTACTGCTAAAAATATTCCTGCCTATAGTGTAAACCTTCACTTTTCAGGTATTCACGAGTAGACAAGAAACAAAAAAGGACCTTCTCTGTGTGTGCCGAAATGCTAGAGCATCATCTTATTTTTTCACCTGCCAGCATTGCTTTCCACAATTAAATAAATCAGCAGCCATGTTTACAGCAAGTGTATTCTCATCCCACCTTTAAAGGCAGGTGTGGGATAGGGATGATTTTGTCGCCTTCTTTTGCTTCTCCCTGAAAACTGTCTCCAGGCATTAATAAAGCACCTCTCTTCCCGCCACCCGCCCATTCTTTCCTTCTTCTGCTCAGAATCTGTGGGCATGTTTATTCTCATCTTTCGTATTATATTTTAAGGACTCTGTGGATACTTCAACAGGGATCAGCAGTTTTCACAGCCTTAAAATGAAAGCATAATAATTAGGCAAATTGAGGGAAAGGGAGGACAAAGCTTTAAAACCTTCTACCGAAAGACTTTCCTGTCACAATTCAATTTGTTTGCATTAGGACATAATAGCCCAGTTAGACTTTATAGTGCTACTATATTTGATTTTATTGTTGTGGGGGGTGGATAAAGCACTACAGACTGTCTTTGAAAACCTACATTAATATTTAAAGAAGGGGGAATTAAGACAGAACTTTACAGTAATTTTTTTTCATACCATCCATTTTATATTACTATGAAGCAAATAATAAAAGAAAAATTGTACCTGATCACCTGGATTTCAAAAAATAATGAAATTTGTTTAGCGCACTTGATCAGTACCTTACAGTGCCAGCATGTCTACTCAAGAGGCATACCCCACCGAATAAAATGGCACTTACTCATATGTAAATGTGTATAAGATTGATGTCTAAGGTTTTAATTTTGAGCCAAGATGTTGCTGGGTTAGCTGCAAAACGTGTTATCAACATCTGGGCTCAGTGAGGCTGCCATTTGAAATGAAGGACAGGGCTCCTGTACATTTAATGGTTGCTAAGGGTTGTCACCAAAGCAATACTGCTGAAATTTCCTCTTCTATACAACTATAGGAGCTCTGCCCCTTATTTCACTGGGTGCTCGTGGTACTCGACCCAAGAGTGTGGATTACTGATGTATGTTAGACCAAGGCCATTTCCACACTAGCCTGTTATAGCGCGATGATTCCACTTTCAACATCCTCTGGAATCCTGGGGTTTGCAGTTTCAGGAGGAGCCCGAAACTGCAAACCCCAGGATTCCAGAGGATGTTGAAAGTGGAATCATCGTGCTATAACAGCCTAGTGCGGAAATGGCCCAAGTTCTTGCCAAGAATGCGGGTGAATGCGTGTAGGTACATATACACATATCCTGTGGCCAGTTCTGTTCCAAGGGAGACCATGGCGGCGGCTGCTGCATGTAGCAGGGGGTGGGTGGGAGTTAACACAATCGTGGAGCTGCCTTTCCCACTGGATTGGAATCGCGGCCACTTTGTGATGAGGCAAATTGAGACAATTGTATATACGAACTACCTGGTCAGATGCTGAGGTGTGATGGCTAGGTAGCTAAAACAGAGCTGTTGAAGGTCAAATTAAACTATACAAAGCAACAAAACAATTTGTTGCTGCTAACTGCTGTCAAGTCGACTTCGACTTATGGTCCTATAAATGAGAGTCCTCAAAGTCACCCTCTCACCATAGAATCAGGGAGTTGGAAAGGGCCGTATGGGCCATCAAGTCCAACCTCCTGGTCCATGCAGGATCTCCAGCTAAAGCAGCCCCTGCAGGCAGTTGTCCAGGCTCTTTTTGAAGACATCCAGAGAAGGAAAACCCACCATATCTCAAGGAAATTTGTTCCACTGCTGAACCTTTGTCACTCTCAAGAGATTCCTACTAATATTCAACCAAAATCTGTCTTCCTGTAACTTAAAATCATTAGACACAGGTCATTTCCACACGAGATGTTATAGCGCTTTGATTCCACTTTCAACATCCTATGGAATCCTGGGGTTTGCAGTTTCGGGAGGGGCCGGGCAGCCCCTCCCGAAACTGCAAACCCCAGGATTCCATAGGATGTTGAAAGTGGAATCAAAGCGCTATAACAGTCTCGTGCGGAAATGGCCACAGTTCTACCCACTGATGCAGCGAAAGCAAGCTGACACCCTTCTCTTGTTTGTGGCAGACCTTCAAATATTCAAAGGGTATTATTATGTCACCACTCAGTCTTCTCTGCACAAGGCTGAACCTTCTCGGCTCCTTCATCTCTCCTCATATGTTTTGTTCTCCATACCTCTTATCATCCTTGTTACCCTTCTCTAAACTGACTCCAACTTGCTCATTTCCTTCTTAAAATGAGACAGCTAGAACTGAACACAGTACTCCAGATGAGGCCTGTCCAGCACAAAATATATGGGACTATTACTTCCCTCAACTTGGAAACCCTTCTATTAATGAAAGCTAAGATAGCATTTGTCTTCTTTGCTGCAGCATCATATTGCTGGCTCATGTTCAAACTATGATCAACAATAATCCCAAGGTTCTTTTCACAGGTAGGACTGCTAAGCCAAAAATCCCCCATCCTATACCTGTGCATTTGGGTTTTGTGGCTTAAATATAGAATTTTGCATTTGTCTCTGTTGAATTTCATCTTATCAATTTCAGCCCAGTTTTCTAGTTTATCAAGGTCCTTTTGAATTCTTTTCCTATCTTTTTATGTGTCAGCTACCCCTCCCAGTTTTGTATCATCTGCAAATTTGATAAGGATTTTCTCCACCCCATCATTTAAATCATTGATAAGAATGTTGGACAGTAATGGCCCTAGAACAGAACCCTAAGGCCCTAAAGTTGAGATCTTTTTCTAATTTGAAGCACAGCCACTGATTATCACTTTTTGGGCAGTTTTCCAACCAATTGTGGATCCATCTGATGGTGTCTCCTTCTATTGTACATCTATTGTATATTTAGTCATTTAGCTAATCAAAATATCATGAAGGACCTTAACAAAGGCTTTGCAGAAATCCAGATAAATGACATCCATCTAATGATCCAATTTATATATATATATGGTTAGTCTGACAGGATTTGTTCTTGACAAATCTTTGCTGGTTCCTACTAATCACTGTACTGTCACCAAGATACTTGCAGATGGACTCCTGTACAATCTGTTGTAATATTTTTCCCGGTATTGGGGTCAGGCTGACTGGCCTATAGTTTCCTGGATCTTCTTTGTTGAAGACAGGGAAAATGTTTGCTTGTCTCCAGTCATCTAGCACCTCACTTGTTCTCCAAGATTTCTCAAAAATGATGGCAAGTGGGTTCTGTAAGTGTGTCAGCAAGTTCCTTCAATATTCTGAGATGCAATTGATCTGGCTGTGAAGATTTGAACTGATTTGGGTTAACTAGGCAATTCCTGACTAATTCCTTATCATAGGGTTTTCATAGTAAAAGATATTCAGAAGGGGGTTCATCATGTCTCCCTGCGTGCAGTACTAAGAAGCATTAGCTATGGTGCCACTGCAGTTGTCTCTGAGGGATCCTCCACAAGAGTCACCACCCACTACTACTGCTGCCCCCTAGCTGTTTGGCACATTTAGCCTGGCTCCTCAACAACAGCCTGTCTGATGTGAGAGACCCTATGCTGCTATCAGGATAATCTGTTCCCTCACATAAGGACACAAACCCACCACCACAGAAGGATAGTGCCATTAGTGGGAGGAAAACAATACTAGGCAACATAATACTAATATGATATACTATACTAAACAACAAAAATCCACTTAGCACGTTTTTTAAGAAGAGATACTACTTCATGTGGTAAAAGATGTCTATCTGTTATAGCATGTGATTTTCCTCCACTGTGTATCTTGCATTTAGTGTGCTTTGTTTGATGATCGATAATTAGAAACTAAACACAGACTTAATTTTCAAGTCTGCTTGCCAAGACATGTGTCCTTGAGGAAATCCCATTTTAGAAAAGAAAACTGGTTAGTTGAAGAAAATAAAAATTTCCCTTAATGCTTCATTTGGCACTGAGAAACAAAACGCCAGCATTCTCAGAAAAATTCCAAGAAAGAGGAAAAATTGCATTTTCAGATTATTACTTTTTTAAACTTAAGTGCACCTCCAACAACCCAACCCAACAAAAACTAAGCACAGTCACTGGCAGAGGAGGACCTGGCTAACTGGCTTGCTGGCACCACAAACAAGAACATTCAGTGCTACTACAATTTGTTGTAGGTCCCATTTGCTAAGATGCTATTACAGAGAGTAGAGCCTTGCCAAGCTTCTGCCTAAAGTACTGCAGAGGCTGAGGAAGTAAAACCTCCTGCACCAGAAATCCAAGGGAGGGTGAAAGAACTCACTTGAAGATCTGTTTCTTTGAAAGAAAAAGAAGACCTGAGGAAGAGGTGAGTGGGGGGAGGAGGTCTGATCAGAGTTTGATAGAATAAGTATATTTAGACACTCCTCCTTTTAAGAAAGGGCCCAGATGCAAGCAAGGCTTATACCAGTTTAAATCCAGGTCCTCTTCTAGGAAACCTTGCTTACCAAAAGATCAGAAGATGTGAGGATCATTACAGTCAAGGGTTCTTAGAAATTATCTCCTAATACCCAGTTGAAGATAGAACTAGTCCCTGGTCTCTCTCTGGCTTGAACCTCTTAGTGGAATTTAATGCTGACAAATCAAAAAGGGGCATATCCAGAATTTGTCGTTCTGAAAAAAAAAAAAAGAGGGGGAAAATCTTTATCATCTTAATCAAAGGATATGCCACCCTGAGATGGATCTGTGTCTTGTCCCTTGGCCTCAGGTGACTCCTGCGTGCTAGAGGTTAAGGGTTTGTTAAAGAATATCCGTTTTGATTAAGTGTCACATATGGTGTAAAACATCCTCTTTATCATTGGGAAGTGAAGGTTGGAGGCCAGACTGTGCCTTTTAGTGAGCTTTCTAATATAAATTAGATGTCTTAGGTAATGGGTGGTTTTCAAACAGGATTGATCTTTCCATGGTCCAGTGAATGTGGGTGTGTTTGGTGAGAGATGTTACAAAAGCAAGCTTGCTGGCACCTATACTAATGGGCTGGTTACCCCCCTTCCTTTTGGAGAAGGACTTGAAATGTGTAACATAGGAACCTCCCTTCCCCGCTCCCTTTTCCAACTTCTTCATTTTCTTGATGTAATGGGCAAAGGTCCATGTATCCTTAACTCCTTTAGTATTTCAGTCCTTGTGTTTGCAGTATCACTCACTGAATCTTAGAGCCACTCATCTTTTTGAGTCCACTGACAACTCCCTAAACTTGCATGAACTTAAAGATGAAGCTATTATGAAGGAGACTGTGTTATCTGCTATAGTTTTTTTTATCAATATATACAACTTCTTTAAAAAGGAAAAGAGAAAGACTAAAGTCCTGTCTCGCTTCCTCCCCACCCACCCCCGACCACTCACCCTGCTGGTTGTCAAGAAAGCAGATGATTTCCACTGACTTTAAAGTTCTGCTTGACAGCAACCTTGATTGCAGTGAGAATCAGAAGAGGAGAAAGTGTAGAGATGATAAATTGTTAGCGCTTGCTTTGGAAAGAAGAACACAGCTCCATTTCTCAAGGTGTGGGAAGGGAGACTAATCTTTATGGCACCGATGTTTCTAACTTGCTTTGGACAAACGGGCAATACCTACACGCAGAAACTCAGCAGGAATCCACAGTTCCTGTATATAACTCCGTGACCTCCATGAAGAAGGCATCTGCCAAATAAAATACCTCTTCTATGGTTTATCAGTCTGGTAGAGAGCATTTTAAGGAGAAGGAGGAAATAGTTTGCGATACACAAAGGAGGAAAGAATAAAGAAAGATCATGCACTCAAAAGTCGCAAACATGTCCAGGAATAACAGATCTGAAAACACATGTTGATGCAAATTTGGAGCACGCAGAAAGAATGACATGGCATTTATCATGCTGGATTTTTCTTTGGTGTTCTGCAAGTTTTATTACATTGGAGAGGGAGTAAAAGCTCTTATGTCAAGTCTTCCTGAAGACGTTCAAGTTTTCCTTCTCCTACAATGGCTGTGTATTTGGAGAAAAATAACTTTCAAGCAATCATACAAAGGGGACAATAGTGCTGGATCTATTTGGACTACTTGTGCTTGGAAGAACAATATGAATCCTTTTCTAAACATTGGCACAGATTTTGAAGGGTTAGTGGTACAAAACAATCAAGATTATTTTTTTCTAAAACCAGTGAGACTGTCAGGAAAATATCCCATGCTATACTGGTAATATGTATATTCCCTTGATCAGATACCTACTACTACTGTAAGATAATGAGCTTTCTATTTATCTTGATACTCTTCAGGATGGACTGCATAATGTGGTGTGGACAGACTTCAGTTTTGTGGAGTCTGTTTTTTTTTTTTTTTACTAGCACTGTGAGAACCAGCAAGTGGTGACGGATGCAAAATGCATACATATTTAGAATTAAATATAGTGGTCCCTCCACTTTTGTGAGAGTTTGAGGGACAGCACCCTCATAAAAGTGGAAAAACTGTGAATAACTCCTTCCCACATTCCTCTTTTGGGGTCCTTCCCATTCTCTTGTTTTTTGTCTCGGCAGATGTTCTACATGCTGGGGCAAGGTGTGTGGAAATGGGAGAGAGAGCTCTGGAGGGGAAAAGGAAGTGGTGCTCGAGGCTTCTCCTCCCCAATTCCTTGGCGTTTTGCCTTAGTGGGAGTTCTCTGCACAGGGGATGGGAATGGGAATAGGAGGGGGAGCTCCGGAAGGGAAAAGGAAGGTGCGCATGGGGCTGCCCCCTTTTCCTCCCTCGCATTTTGCCTCAGCACACGTTCTCCGGCCAGGGCCAAATGCATGGGAATGGGAGGGGGAAACTCCAGAATGGAGAACATGCATGTGTGCTTCCCCCTCCATTTCCTTGCCTTTTTCCTGGGTATGCTTGCCCTTCCTTCTCTGCAGCTGGCAAAATGCAAGAAAATGGGAAGAGGAGAATGTGGAGGAAAGCACCTGTGCTCACGAATGATCGAATTTGGGAAGGTCAGCCCTGCGAATGTGGAGGGAGGTTTATATTTCTAAATCTTAAGAATTGGTTTCTGAATATCAGAACTCGTAGTCCTTCCATACAAAATTCCATCAACCGTTAACCCAGCCTTCCTTCCTTTCTTAGCATGGTTTGGGCTAGCAGGTAAGCGTGTCTTTGTTACAGATACCCCTTGGGAATCTACTGTGGACAACTAAGGGGAAAAGTGTATCAGGATATCCTGATCTTCCTCCTGCTGTAATCCATTGCACATGGAGATAACCTTCAAAGATTGTTTGGAGGCTGTTAATGCAAGAATACTAACTAGGACTCAGCTATTTTAAAACACATTTTGTCCATGCTGAAACATCTGCACTGAATCCCAGTTCCTAAACCCAATCCCACTATGCAAGCCCTGTTGGTTACTTTAAAAGTTTTTCATGGACCTAGGATACCTGTTTCATTGCCTTTCTCCCAGAACCCTCACCATGTATTAAGACAAGGAGTGTGGGACCTGTTAACCTTCAGATGTTGCTGGACTCCAACTCCCATCAGCCCCAATAACATGTCAATGGTCAGGTAGGATAGGATCTGTAGTTCATCAACATCTGGAGGGCCACAGATTCCTCACTTCTGCATTCAGGTCATCTTTACAAGTCTTTCCTAAAGTCCTCCAGTCTTCACAGGTATGATGGGTGGGTGATGATCAAATAAAGGAACTTTTCAGCCATGGGGCACTGTAGTTATAGAGCTGAGGAGGCTCAGCAGATGCATTGTCTATGTGAAGACTTCTCTAGCTGAACTCTCTGTTTTACTTTCTGTGTTTGGTTTTACATAGTCCTTTTGTTTGTTGCTATAATTTTTATCACATCTTGTTCTGATTATTTTTGCATTATCATATCATATATTTATTTTGATTGAAATTCACCCTGGGAATGTGTTTTGTTTGCTTTTTGTTTATTTTTTTTGAAAGACAGGTAGAAATGAATTAAGCAAATGAATAATTATTGCATAGCATCAATTATGAATGGTTTTATACATTTTTAAAACATTAGGCCTCTTGTGTTTTTTAACCTGTGATTTTGTATTGTTATATGCAAAATAAGAATAGAGGAAGTAAGTGTGAAGTTGCATATGCACTGTTTTATACTTCTATCTGGTCAAAATATGTTATTTAGAATTCCAGAGTATGTCCATCAAGACTAAGAAAAACATCAGATGGCAAGTAGCGAATTACCTTTTGTGATCAGATTTGATTTAGATGATTGAGGTAAGGGGAAGAAGATTCTTATCAGGAATTTTTGCTTTCTGCCTCTTCTTAGACTTTCCTAAGCAGCAGCTGCGCCCTGTGGTTGACAGGCAGTGTTGAAATTAAGTTGATCCTCTATAGGCAGGGAGGGCTAACTTGCCTTCCCAAACTGGTCTGAAAAAGTAGGCAAAGGCCATTTCTGCACTACACTGTTATAACACTATTATTCCAGTTTCAACATCCTGTGGAATTCTGGGGTTTGTAGTTTACTGACGTCAATGAGCTCCCTGGCTGAGAATTCTAAATGCCCCTCCCTAAATTGCAAGCCCCAGGATTCTATAGGAGGTTGAAAGTGGAATAATGGCACTAAAACAGTGTAGTATGGAAATGGCCAAACTCTCAGCCCCAGCCTGAGAACTGTTGCTGTTCTTACGGAAAGGCGCAATGGTGAATGTCTTCAGAGCTCCTCAGAGAAAACCCAAGATGGCTCTCATCCAGATGAGGTGTCTGTAAGAAACCATTGGGTTGTCCATTGACCTTAACAAGCATGATGTAAGCCCACAGGGAGTCTTTTTTAGGAGGCTGCCATGACAACTTGGAGTTCTGATATAGAAAACAAGGTCTCTATTACAAAAATCAAAATTAAAATCACAGCTGAAGCAACATCACGGAAGAAACTTCTGCACTCTGGAATGTTGTTGGACTGTAGTTATCATCATCCCTCATCACTGCTAAAGCTGGCTAGAGGCTGATGGGAGTTGCAGCCCACTCTCATATGGAGGATGATACATTGCCATTGGTTATACACTCCGTTGGTAGAGCTGAACTTTGATGACGAAAAGTTATTACAGGGGCACTTTTACAGCACACAGTTATAATGCTATTGTAGTTATAATGCTATAATGGCATGGCTGCATGCAGTGGGAACCTGGGAATGCCAATTTAGGGGAGGAGCTTTTAAAATTCTCAGCCAGGGAGCTGTCCTGGAGCCTCTGACCAACTACAAACTCCAGCATTCCAAGGGATGCAGCCATGACGGCTAAAGAGGAATCATAGTGCTACTATTGTCCTATAATGGCCAGGCAGTAGAAAGCATTAACTTGGGGGGATCTGAACACAGGATCATGGGGGAGAGACTGGATTGCCCCTGACACCCACATGACTTCTGTTAGCCAGTAGGAGGTGAGAAGGTGGAAAAGCAAAGGTTTCAGGGTAGAAGAAGAAAGAGGCCATGTGGTGTAAGCTTGCAACTAACTACTCAGTGTGGGAACAAGGAAAGGAATCCCAGGAAAGGATTATAAGGAAACCAGGGATCATCTAGCCGTACGTGTTAGGTTTTCAGTTCTTCTGAAAGGTATGGTGGAGGGGCTGCTGAGGAAGACAACCTGGATTTGGAAAATAGGTTTTTTTTATGCCTGTGCCTATGGGTTTGATCCTTCCAACCAGAGAGAAGGCGCACAGAGAGCCTGTGGTTTAAGCTAGTTGAGTTGCTTTATCTATCTTAGTATGCTGTTTTTCTTTCTTTTCTCTTTTTCTTTTTAATTAAATTGTTTTCACTTATAAAAAGCCTGTTTTGTACTTTAAGGGCAGGTAGGAAGCTCTGGTCACACATCTCCATGGCAAGGTCTACCAGAAACTTGCAAAATATTGTTTTTTTTTCTCCCAGAAAACATGGGGGGGGCGTTATACTCTTACCAGAACCCAGGCAAAGAAAGCGAGACTGGATCTACAAGAAAGGGTTTGGTGGCAGCACTGCAACTTTCTCTGCACTGGGAAGTGGTTGGCAAGTCTGGGCAAAACCCAGTCAAGTACCAGCCACCCTTTTCACCACATGATGGCAGAGGTGAGATCTGGAAAACCAGGGGTGAGATTTGCTCAGGAGTTTTTTTTCCTCTCTATTTTTTTCTCTCTCTCTCTCTATTTTCTGGTTGCTTGCTGGCTTTTCCTTGCTTTATTGTGAGGTTAGCAAATTTTACTTCAGAAACCCAAGGTAGGCCTGGTTGGTAGGGTTTTTTTTTTCAACTGGCCTACTTTTTTTTTCTTTTCTTTTCCAACTCCCTGGAAAGGTAGGGGTGTAGGAGTGGATACCCCCTTGCCTAGGCTGGCAGGAGAACCCTGTTGCTAGAATTTTAATCCCATTCATCCAAAGTTTTTTTTCCCCTTCCCTAGCTTCTCTGGGAACACAATAGCTAGAGTAGATGGGTTTAACTTGGGTAGAGGCAGTGCATGATACTAAGGTACAGCCAAAAAGCATCCAACACAAACGCTACAATGTCTACTACTGGGGCAGAAAGGGTAGCCCACTGTGGCTTGGAAGCTCTCAAGCTCCAGGTGGAGTTTGAAGAGGGAGAAGCTGCAACAGGAAACCACCGCAAAGAGACAAAAGCACGAACTGGAGGCAGAGCACTTGAAGCAGGAAGTAGCTAAGTTGGAACTTGAGAAAGAAATGATGGTGCTTAAGATGAAAAGAATGGAGTTAGCTCATGCAGAAGCCCTGACCAGACTTCAGCAACAAGCCTCAGTGCTGGGCTAGTGCTGCTCACTAACCAGGATGTTGAGGAGCCTGATGCATACCGGACCAATTTAGAACAAAGTTGCCGGGGCTGCAAGATATGGGAAGGCCAGTATATGCAGCACCCGGGATCTCATCTCCACGGATTCCTGGCTGCTCCCACCACAAAGATGGCAATGGCAGTGATGAATGACTATCAGGGGTTCTGGGAAGAAATGGACACTAAGTTAGGGCTAACACCAGAGAATCTATGCTGGAGTTTCCACAGCATCATTACTGACCAGGGAGGCCTATTACATGTTAGGTCACCAGCTGGAGATTGCTAGGAAGCTGTAGTTTGAAAGAAGTGGGGACGCAACAGTGGAGCTGGTGGCAGATCTGATAAAATCTTGCCTTCTCTGGGAACACGTCTTCACACAAAACCCCAAGACAATTACAGCTGTAGCTGAATTAGCAGAAAGACTCAGTGCGGGCAAGAGTGGAGCTCTGTCAGTACTACAGCCAGGAGATGGTGTGTTTTGCCCTAGGACTAACACAGCAGAGGGAGGGGAGAGGGGTCCCGCTCAGGCAAACGTGGGGAAATGTCTCCCCCAAAGCTTCAAGTCAAACAACCAACTCAAGGGGCAAGATGGAGCCCAAAGTTAGAACAACGTGTTTCAAGTGCAGAGAGCAGGATCACATCGAGAACTTCCCCAAGTTAAAGGCCCAAGTTAATTGGGTGAACCTCACAGAAAAAGGGAGGAAGCTCAAAGAGGCGCCTCTGCACCTAGAAGTTAAGGGTGACCCCATTTTGTCAGCCTGGAGGGTTGAAGTAATGGTTAATGGGCAACAAGTGATGGCTGTTAGAACTACAGGGGTCTCACTCACAGCAGTGCATAAAGACCTTCTGCAAAACTGTGACTTGTCCCATGCACCTCTTGTCAAGGCAGGAGGACCGTATATTGCAGATCAGCTTCCCTTGCTGACAGTCTCCATACAGATGGGCAACTGGAAAGTGAACTGAAAGTGTGCTTTGGGCCAATATCACAGCATCTGTTACCCTGATTTCTGGGGGTCCCTGTCACCGCGCCCAATATAATATGAGGAATGGGAATTAGCCTGAGCACACATTGGCAAAGTGTGAGGCAGGATAACTCAGAGGGATCTTAGAGCCCAGTGTATACCAGGTCAGGCCAGACCAAAAAACCAAGCAGAAAGGTATAATAAATTATTGTTATTTTATTTTTATTAAAAGTCAGTCACTGAGCACTTATGCACGTTCGCACTCACTCACTCAGAGCCTAAGAAAATAAAGATGGGAAAACATTTTGGGGATTTTGAAGAGGGTTTTTGGGGTAATACTCTACCTGATCTAGGCATCCGGGAAGCCGAAATTGAAGCAGAGAATCGGGAGCGGTGAGGCTCAGCACGTGGAGGCTAAGGGGAACGCTCGGCAGACAAAGTGACGGCAAGCAGGGAGGAAAGCTGGGAGTGATCCGAGGAACTGCTTGAAACGGGGGTTTTATAGGGGACAATGTACCTGGAGGGCTAATTCTTTCCTGGGGAGAACAATAGTGAAGAGAGCTAAAACAAAGCCCTTAATGATGGACATCTCTGGTCTGATGGGTTTTGATTTCCTCTGCCAGGGTTGGACAAAGGCTTCAGCAGTATGTAAACTGTCCTGACTTGGCAGGCTGATTGTCAAGAGCGCTAATGCTGTCAAGCAATCATCTCGGGGCTGAAGATCTTTTTGTCTGCTTAATGGTTGGTATATTTGGGGGGCTCTTTGGGGCTACGTGACAGATTAAGTCACTGGCCAGACCAGGATTTTCCTAATATCGGCCGTTCGGCCACACCTGCCTACTTGCTCATCCAGGGATCCTTCCAGACACATGGAGAGGCTTGTAATATTAGCCATGTGGAGACACCATTTTGATATTATAGTTTAATAAATTGTAGACCCCGGGTGAGGGTCACCGACCACAGTAACACATCCCAGTTTTGCTTGGCAATGACCTCATGACCCAATAGCCCAGCCATTACATGTGCAGTGTGAAAGGGCTCTAAATAAAGTCCTCTGTGTAACCTCCATGGCTGAACCATTACCTCTCAGCTTCCATCAGGTAGTCAGCAAGAACATTCCTGGGTGTGGTAAGGCAAGAGATCCCTGTGTGTGAGAAGATCTCTGCAGAATGGAAGCCTCCAGATCTCCTGAATGGATAGGCTGGCCAAGTCTGGAGCTAAGTTCACCTGGGCTAGTAGAAGGACCACTAGAATCACTTCACCGTGGGAGGAAGTTCTGGACTTTTTCAAGTGTGCTGTTAGTGTCTCTGCATTCCTTTGAATCATTAATGAAACTCCAAGAGTGTTCATGTACTATTTGGTATGCTTCACAGGAGCCTTGCTTTGATGCAGATGTCTGTCAAATCAGTCCAATCAGAGCAGGATTCAAGAACTGACAAAATATAATGTGTATCCCTAATGAACTCTTATTTCTGTTGGAACCCCTGAGCACACATTGGAAAATGCTCTTCTTTTTCAAATGGTTAGAGACATTATCACATTTTTCTGATCCGTGGTAATAATATAGCCAATGCCAACTGTTGGAATTAACCACTTTTTTCTGGAACGTTTTGAGAACACCATTGGATGTATTTAAAATATACCTCATATTTTAAATTCTCATTTCTCTGCTAATTTAATTTTTTGAGGCAATGTGTCTTCCAAAGCCATTGGCTCACTGTGTTTATCTTCCAATCTTGTGGAAGAAAGTAGAGAAAATGAAGGTGAAGTCACTGAAGTGCATCTGTGTTACCTGATGGGATGAAAGGTCGTACATTTGCAGATACTGTGCAATGGTCTGGTCAGAGAAAACAGTAAATAGCATGCTGTATAAGTGCTGTGAAGGTGTTCTGTATCTCTAAGTGGAGAGGCCAGCTGGTGGATTGGGATGTATTGGCAGACTTTTGCAGTAAATCAGCAAGGTGTCATTTTAAAAAAGTAACAACAAAAATGCTTTCCTTGATTAGCATCTCCGAAAGCATCTCTGTTCTGTAATACCTCAGAGCATCCCAGTAGATGGGCCATGGGATCTGGCACCCTGAGCCATTTTGCAACCCTCCTTCCCCTGCCACCATTTTCTCCCATATGCTTCTGGCTGGAGGATCTTAGGGTGCTAGTAAAAAAGCAAAACCAAAGTAGATCCTGAAGTAGGTCTGCAGTCTGCTCACATCTGCCTTCAGCAACCTTGTATGTTTTTTAGGCTGCACCAGTAGAGGGAGCACCAGGCCTTCCCAACATGGGACCAGTTTGCACATGCTCAGCATGAGACTGGAAAGGGCAGCTCCATACTTTGTGGAGCAAATGTGTTTTCTGCAGTAAACAGTGTGGGCAGCATACACGGCCTAAACACCCATATATATGTGTGCCTGAGGTTCAGTTACAGCTCTGAGATACAAACATATACATACCTAGCTATTAAAGATGTGTGAATGTGATCCATACCCTATGTGTTTACTTTAGAAAGTACCACTACAGCCCTGACGTGCACACAGTAAACCTGCTGGCCTTGTAAAGTTCTTGTTAAAGAGTGATGAGCCCCTCATTGCTCTAAAAATGGTTTGTAAGGAACAACCGTAGTTTCTTCTAAACAGATAGTAATGTTGATGGACGGAACAAATCAGTCAACAGTTTGTCCTTGAGGGCTTGTTCCTACTAATCCATATTTATTTTTTCTTTTCTGTTAAGGGCGATGAATCTGTATATTCATTTGTCTCTATCAGTCTCACTACCAGTACCATACAACAGCAAAGTAAATTTCTTTGCTGTAGAACTGGATAAATACCATTTTGGACTGTGGTTTGAGAATCCCACAACCAGGTAGGGCTTTTTGTTGTTGATGTGGTTTTAAAACAAGCACATTTTTAAACTCCGCTCTGCAGTCTGTAGAAAACGGTCAAAATAATCAAAATATGCCAAAAATGTCCAGTTATTCATGAGCCATGGAGGGGGTGTGGATGTGATAACCTTAAAACAGGCATGTCCAAGGACAGCCTTAACATCAGCAGAGTGAGGCAGTTGCCTCAGGCAGCAGATGATGGGAATTGTGGCAAAACATTGGACCACAAAGCTATGTGGGCCATGTGGCCTGCTCTGCAGTCCCTAAATTAGTTTGTTGCTCTCAGCAGGATCCTTTGTCCATGTCAAAATAAGATTCCTCCATGTCAAAATAAGATTCAGTTCTCACACTGTATGTGGAATAGAGGATGTTATTATGCCTTTGGGCAGCCCAGCATATGTCAGTGTGTTACTGACTAGCACTTTCCATTCACGAGCAATGTGTATGGGAAAAGGGGAATAGCCTCACAGCATGCAGTGCCGTGATTGGTGGATCACTGTGGAATTGCCAGGGCCATTGTTGGAGTAGCTGGCCATGTCACTACTTGTTTCTAAAGTTATTGTTTGGTGCTATACATTACTGGTAGGTGAGCATAGCATGCCTGTTAATGACAGGGCACCATTAACCAAACACAGCAACCACCACTATGGAACTGCAGAATGGATGTGAGCAAAGTTTCTTGGCAAACTTTGGAAGTAACATGTAACAAATACCAAGTCATTTGTAATTACAGTCAGTCCTCCAGATTTGCAGGTTTCACTTTTGCAGACTTGATTATTCACAGATTATTTGCCGTCAGGTTTGCTGCTGCCCTATGCCATTTTTAATAGGGACTACAAACCTCGTGAGACTGAGATGCTAGAAACAAAGCTAATAAGTTCCTGTTAAAAATGTTGTGGGGCAGCAGTGGTGATGGCAGGAAGCCCCACCAGCCAGCCACTTCTGCCTTGTGAAGGAACCCTTATGCCTCAAAGCAATCCATGGTGGGTTGAATATGATGATCATATGTTTTTGTGTGTGTTAAATATGGTTTGGGAGGGCCTAGGGTTATTCACTTTTTTTTCACTTTCATGGGGGTCTTGTGCCCCTAACCCTAGCAAATGTGAAAGGATGACATAATTCCTTCCCTCTCCACACATGTAATGTAGTCATATCTACATTATATTATAATTGTGACTTGACAAGGGATAGCGCCACTCCTTTTGCAGTATAACTATAATTTTAGTTACATTGGTGTGGCCCCAGTACATGGTGATGGGATGTCACATTGTTCACAAGCTGTGCTTTTTGCTTTGCTTAGAGGAGAGGAAAGTAAAATTACTTTAAGCAAATTGATAACTTATAACAGCACTCCTGAGAAGCTTGGCGCACTGCAATTATAATTCTCTTGAATTACTTTTTAGAAGTGGTTTTGTACGCCACACTTGTTAGTAGGTTGTGGATGCTTTTAAAAGAAAATGCATGATGATCAGCTCCCATTTCATAGAGGCAACATTTGCTGTTAAGGTATAGTTGTCTCACTGGTAATATTTTGGAGAGGAAGGCAGAAAGAGTTCGTACCTTGGCAGAGGTATCCAGAGGCATCAGAATTGAGCGCTGTGGAATTCTCCAAAGTGACAGCTAACTGCACCCACAGCTGCCTCACTTTGGTTATTGTACATTTTCCAAAAGCTTGAGAAGGCAAGGAATTGTTCTGGGCAATGATTGCTATGTGATTTGAAATCATGCCTGTGATTGCTTGCTCACCAGCCGGTTGGTGCTGTAGATTCCTCCAAAAGATGCCTCCAGAGCCCAATTTTTATGCAGCTTGGTTTCAGTGCTGTAGGTCAGCTTCTACCCACAGCAGCTCAAACACTGTGCCCCCCATGTTCGATACTACTGCTAGGGATCTGATGCCTTTATAATTTATTGATCAGCCAGCTGCATATTACTTACAATTTACAATTTTCAGACATTGACTTTGTTCTGAGAAATTATAGCAGCAGTCACTTGGCAATACCCACTTTGACCTGAAATGATTCTTCACCTTGTGTGCTTTCTGATGATCTCCAGCTGTGCTAATATTATGATGCATTCATTCTTGGGGGTTCTCTCTTTCCTGCCTTTGAAGGTCTGGCAGAACCTGAACAGTACTAGGGATTTTTTAAAAACTGCAAAACTCAACCCAGCCATAGGGATTTAACCGTGTTTTCTTACTCGTTGGTGAGAGGATGCAGAGAAAGTAACAAGTACATGTATATACCTGAGACTGCGGAGAAAAGCTAGACCATTTTGAGACCAGTTTGTATTTTTCCAAATAAGTCTTTCTGCTCCTTTGTTCAAGCATGCCAGACAATTCAGCAAAGAACAATCCAGGTATGTAATTTCTGGGGTTTGGAGGAGGAGTTGTTTTCTTAACCTTCCCCCCTCTGCCCCGGGCTCCTGTATCTGAAGAAAATATGGCTTAAAATTTCTCAATAGATTACTTTCAAATATATGTTTCAACAAAATGTATATATTATCACTGGTTTGAGGTTCGATTGGTGCCTGAATTTGTGTGTTCTTTTTACTGCAAGGGTGGGCAGCTGTAGAAGCTGAGGAGCTGTCTTGACCGTCAGTGTCACATACCTCAGCACACCTGCTCCTGCCGTGTGTGTGTATAGTGTGTGTGTATTTTGTGTGTGTGTGTGTGTATACCAAAAAATTTTTTGCGCCTAAACAACTTCTTGGGGACATGGGTGGTATTTTCACCATTTTGGGGGGGGCCTTCTTGAGCCATTTAACAACAGGACATGAAATAAAATCACTTCCTGTTTCAAAAATAGGATTCTCCTGAGCCTAAATGGGTGGAAACTCCTCCTGCACCTCCTAGAGGGCATTTGGGGGCCTTTCAGGGCAAAACCAGACATGGTGGAAAAGCCCTCTCACACTTCCTTGAAGTCTTTTGGAGGACATTTTTCTGCAAGAAAAATAGTTGACCCCTGAGGGCCACAAAAATGGCCCTACATTTTGCCCATCCCTGTTTTACAATCAATGGTCCTTTTCACACAGGGAGGAAGAAACGGGGGAAAACGCACTGAAACAGAGTTTACCTGAAACCAGGTAAGTCCGTCGCCACGTGGAGCAGCGCAAGTTCGCTGCTCCACACTCCTCCGTGTCCTGCGGCATCCAAAATGGCGGCTTATGACTGGTGGAGGCTCTCCACCAACCGGAGAAGCTCGCCAGCCGGAAAGCCCGCCCCTGGCAGATCTGCAGGCACACATTTGCACGCGCCTGCAAATCTACACCGGGCACTGCAACGGGGCTGCACGCCCCGTGCTTTTTAAGAACCTCCTCAAAAGTGGTTTTTAAAAAGCACGCGGCGCCACAACTTCCAGTCGCTCTAGCGCAGATTGGGGTGTGGAACTACGCTAAAGTAGTCCACCCCATCCACTTTACGGTGTAGACGACCTCCGTCAGAGGTCGCACTACACCGTTTTATTACCCTGTGTGGAAAGGGCAAATGTCCTTTATGGCCACAAATTAAATGGCTAATCATGGGGCATATGAAGTAAGCAAATGACCACTGGGGAAGGCTTAGCAGAAAGCAAGAGCTATGAAAACTAGAAGTCCCTCTGCCATATTCAGTCATGTTTCCACTCGATGTTGAACAGCAAACTGCAGAATTTATGAAGGAATAGCTGTCATGTCCCCCACCATCAAATACTATATGAAAATAAACACCCAGAAGCCCCCTAGCCTTACAGTTGTTGCTGCTCTAGTAAATTGTAATTATAATTCTTTATAGTAGGTAGTTCTATTTTAGTTTGCATGTCTTCCATTTAATCATTTTGGCTTAACTTGTATCTTATAGTGATTGACACCTGAATATAGATGCATACATTTCATGAAAGAAAACAAGATACATTTCCTGAAGTACTGATGGTTGATTGATTGAACCTCTTTTGGAGAAAAATTATTTTTCCCTTTCACTGCTGCTAAATCCATGCCGTCAACTTGCTACAGCCTGGGGAAAGGAAAACAGAGTTGTTTGCAATATAAGTAGAGAACTTGCTGTCTTACTGATCAGGATCCCTGCAATATCAAAGTTAGCACATTTTCACCTTGCTACAGCTGAAATCTATGGCTTCAGCAACAGATCCTGTGTAATAACACAAAAACTGGTACAAGGAATTCTGAACCATTAAACATGCTCAGTGCATGGATCTTTTGATTATATTCTTTTTCACTCCTCACCTCCCCAGGTCTTTTGCTGTTCCAGCACCCAGACAAATCTTTACCAATGTGTTGCCTTTGTCATCCAAAAATTCACAGCAAAGGGAGAAAGTGGTTTGGGATTACCTAGAGATATATTAATTCCATTCAGCTACCCAAAGACTTGATGTATCAGGTGAACTGCGTGGAAACTGTAGCTACATGAAGAATGAACCTTGTTTTGCATCCTTGCAAAAATGTTTCCTTTCAGGCTGTGCTGGATTCTTGACTCAGTGAGGATGGTCAAGCTGTGATGCTTCAAAATGAGCTCCCTTTAAAGCTATAATAACATGACCGTGATTGCCCAGCAGTTTCCCCTTTGGGCAAAAGCTTATCCTGCTGAGAGAGCCGAGTGCCTCGAGGCACTTTGCATTAGTCCTGTTGGCTCTGGCAGAAAAAAACCACAAGGCAGTGGCCTAGTGGACAGCGCATGCCACGTGATCTCAGGCCACCAAGTAGACACTGAAAATGACTCTCTCTACAGATGAATGCTCTATGTCTAATAATAATGGATTCCTCCGAACTAAGTAACAAAGAATCAGCACAGTCCATATCTAGCGGTGTTGTGATAATGACTACCTCATAGTATATGACATATGCTATAACATTTTTTTTCTTTTTGGCAGGGGGAACATTCATACATTTTTTGTTCATTTTATATACTCCCTACCCACTGGACTATTGGTGAATGTTTAAAAATTATTATTGTGCATTTTAACTGAAACCTTGAAAAATAGCAGTTTGATGACCCTGCACTTTTATTAGGAAAATTATTAGGTTTAGAGGAACTAAATTGCAAAACCCTCCACCTCTCTATTTAATGATATTAAAAAGGAAGGAAGGAAAGAAAGAAAGAGAGAGAGAGAGAGAGAGAGAGAGAGAAAGGAAGAAAGAATGAATGAATTGGTACTTCTAGTTTTCAAACTACACAGGCTCTCCCCACCAAAGGGTACTTAAAATATTTAATTAGCTTCTCTAGTAAGCAGGTTCCATTTACACTCCTTGAAAGCATATCTATTGCTCATATTTCCAAAGCTGCTACTTCATACAATTGTTTTCACAAAACTGTATTTGGTACTCAGCCAGACAACAAAAATTAGGCTATGCAATCCCCCTCTGCTCTATTTTCAAGCAGTTATTTCAGTCTTCATAAACTTGAGTTAACATCACAGTAATGCACTCTTTGGTATTAGCAGGCTCCATTCCAAACATTGACAAAATATTTTGCCAAGTGCCAGAATCTTCACTAACATTATGGAGAGATCCAATTAGTGCCTGGATATTTGCTGATGCTTTATCTAAACTAAAGATAAATTAAGTTACGGTGAATTTCTGTATACCTTGATACTGTGTACTGTGTAACTTATATTAGGTTACTGCTTATCTAGCCTGCATCGGGCATCCAATAATGCCAGATAACTATTGTACATCATATCCAAGCCATTACTCACCTATCTATTTAAGAAACAGTTCTTGTTTAGCTTAACTGCATAGCAGTTCACGCTTAGTGATGGCGGAACTCTGGCTGTTAACTGAGCTCCTTGACGCCTCTGTATTGCTGTGCCATACATCCAACAAAATTTGACACAAACCCATTGTTTGCTTAGGATACTTCAATTGCCAACAGCAAACACCCACGTTTTATTTTTTATTATTTTGCTCTGGGAGGGGAAAACCATAAATATATATGACATCAAAAAGGAGAGATGGTTGGCAAACACATGGCTGACCAGTCTTCCTTGCTTTTACATGTCCTTAGCTGAGAGGCGACCACACTTTCAAAACACAGCTGTAGAACACAGTGTTCAAACACAGTACTGGGGCCAGGGCAGGGAAGATGCAGAGGGAGTTAGGGACCCACCTGGGCTGGACTGCTGATATCAATAAATTTGAATTCTCAGAAGGGTGTGATTTTGGCACTAAGCAAAATAGGGCTCTGCATTAACACTATCTGAAATATAGTGAACTTTGTTATGCTTGGACTTACTGAATATTTGTTGGCTCAGTAATTTTTGAATCTAGATGCTCAGTCATCATATATATTTACAGATGGACTTTCCGTAGATATTAACTAAACTGCAGAAGACGCTAGTGGTTCTTCTTTCTAAGGAAAACACTGGGATTTGGCACAAGAAAGGCTCAGTGACAGATGTGATAGTTAGAAACAACAATAATGAAACAGCCTTTAACACCCAGAAAGAGAAGAACAGCCTAGTGTCTCTTTAGCTCCAAACATTTATCTATCAAAATTCTAATTCCATTTCCCAGCTTCTGCTGTAAGAAGTCTTTGTCAGTAGCTTTCAAGAGAACTTCATCCTGTCCCATTATGGTGTTACCTTTTAGGCATGCAGATGTCTGGATCATAAACAGAGCCGTCTGGACAACTCCTAGAATGCAGAACTCCTTGGGGCTACTGTTTTTAGAACCCTCCTGTCCAGCACAACCAGCAAGATTATTCAGGTGCTGTAGTCTAAGAAGTCACTTTTCTAAGTGTTGGCCACAATCCTACAAACTCAAAAAAAACAAACAATGCTTTCATAGGACAAGACACGATCTGCCCATAGGCTTACGGTCTTAAGATGGGAACATGTAAAGTCTGAGACACCAGAGGAATAGAAAAGATGGTCAAGGAGGGAAGAATTTATCCAAAAGAAGTGAGCCTTCAGTTGTATGACTCTCTGTGGGCTAGGTTTCTTCTGCCTGTCAGCACCAGGCCAGGCCCCTGGGAAAGAACTTCCAAAATAACCCAGAACTAGTTGCATTGCCTTGGCCCACAACATGGATGGTGGTCATTCAGGCAGCAGTCCCCTACCACAACAGAGTACAGGGCAAGAGGCCCTTGGATGCTTGGAACGGCCTACTACTCCCACAGACTGATGCTGTTGTCTGAACCAAAGCTATCTAAAACATGATAGTAGCAACATACAATCGATCTTGGGCCCTAATGTTGTCTATGGTAACGTCTATATTTTTAAAAGAAAATGAATAAAGAACAAAACTCCAAAATTCGCATGCTTTGCAAGCTTGTTTTGATAAACAGACAAAGAAAAATAACCAACCACATCCTAAAATTCTTTTTTCAGAAATCAATTAGGCAAGTTTGAAAAATACTGGCATGAATTCCCACCCCTTTATATAAACTGCTATTTCTCTCCTACTGCAGCTTCAACATGTCAGTGGGAATTCTGAAATCATCAAACAATGCAGCCTCTTCCTTCTCAAGGCCACCCTGCGGGTCACTGCCAACAATGGGGTAGGGGGAGCTGACAACATCTGGATTCTGGGAGATAAGGAGCCCCTGAAATCCTTCACCCCTGGAAACTTTTTGTCATTGTTCAAGCATCGAAAATTGTGCTCCAGGAACAGTGATGCTCTTTTAAAACAAGAAATAGAGCCGCTGTGTTTCTGCTTTGGTTTTTAAAAGGTGATAGTGTAACTTAAACTGGTGGGAGGGGGGAGGTTGTTTTGTTTTTTTAAGCAGGAACTTCACTTTTGGCCACCTCCAGTTTCCACAGGAAGGAACCGTGTAGCCTGAGTGGGATGGGGCTGGGATAGAAAATTTGCCGTTGACCCTCTGGATTTGCCCAGTCTGGTTCTTGGAGGGCAACACATGGTGTTGAAACATTAAAATTTAAAATGTTTTTGAGGAAGATCTTGTTCAATTTTTTTTGTTTGCATAAGTCTTCACAGAGTAGGGTTTAAATGCATGTTCTTTGGTTCTCCTCAAAAGCCACTTAAACCATGTATCTTTTTATTATGTTAAGACATCAACTTGAAAAGCGGTAGCAATCTACAAATACATTAACTTTTCTGAGACAAATCACTGGCATCCTTAATCATCTAATTCCAATGAAAGGCTCCCTCTTAAGATACAATTGCAGCTGCCCCACACTGCCAGTTACTGTATCATACACATGTCTTAAAATTCTGTAATCAGCATCCACCAGGTGCCGTATCACATTCAGCACACCACATTCAGTCAATACAGACATCCCCAAACACACAGAGGCTGGTTTTGTCAAATGTTTTATTGAGTGTAGACATCTGGAGTACTGTAAAACATGCATTATCTGTAGATTCAAAAAGGAGCAAGCCACATTGTCCTCACTGTCAAACATGTCAGGCTTGGCATATATGATGGAGATTAATGAAGTATCATGAGAGTAATATGGTTCCTGGAAACCTCCTGCAATTTGGAGTAGTCTTAATCGTTTGAAATGCAGAGCTGTTCACATTTAAGTGAACTTGTACGTTCATGGAAGTGCCGTAATGTAATTCAAAACAACCACAAGGGATTTCATTTCTGGGGGTTATTTGTTCTGAAGCATACACACTGTATCCTTCCCCCACCCTCCCCAAGATATCCCTATCTAAATAATAAAAACTCGTTTGATTTTTGAAAGTAACCAAGTTTAATTCTCAGTAATGAACAAATCTGATACTCATTTCTTCTTCGGCTGTTGAGGTGTGTTAAATTTAAAGAAGATAATATCTCCATCTTCAACTATGTAATTTCTGCCTTGCTGTCTGTATTTTCCAGCAGCCTAGGAGTGAGAGAAAGACAACAGATTGCAACATTAAAATTATGTATATTTACCTAAAGGATTTTTTAAAAGAAGTACATAGTTTGAATAAAACAGCATACACTTTAAAAAAACCACACGCATATTCAGTATCTAAACTTCTTGACTTGGGCAGAATTTGATTGACAAACATATAATCATAATTTATTCTTCACTGCTGATAGCAAAAACAACATTGCTATGAGGTTTTCAACCATGTACTTCCTTTGCATCCTGGTGGGTGTTAATTTCATATTAAACAAACACAGATAACAAAAGGTATTTTAAATTCCCCTGTCTCTCTCAATTTTTTTAAAATCTCAAAATCTTGTTGATAATCAGAAGAACCAGTAGATTCATTTTAAGTCAACAGGAGCACACGCTTTACTAGGGTATTCTCTCCTACCTTTCTCCCAGCAATCCTCACAAACATTGTTTGTTTCTAGAAGTCATGGGGAAAGAGGAGCATATATGAAACCGATGGGAAATTGGCAGGGACTAATTTGGGTGGCAGGAGACCAGGATACGCATGGGAAGTAAACTTACTTCCTCAGGGGGGATGGGTTAAGAAACAATGAATAATAACAATGGAGGCTATAGTGTATGATCTCGAGGGAGCCAAAAATATTTTGAGAATAAGCTTATACATACAGTGTTATACAGACAGTTGCACAAATTGAGGAAACCCCCAGATTTGAGAAGTCATCTGCTTCAAACCAAGAGTGAAAACTGGTAATCAAAGATTCTGCTATGTTTGGTATGAAGGAATAAACCACTGCAGCCTTCTGAGACCCAATGGACACACACAAGCAGCTATCCTCTCCACAACACAACAGTTTCATGGCAAAAAACTCTCTCACCACTCCTGTATCAAGATTCTAGATAGGAACAACTCATTATATGGGCCAATCTTTTATGTACTGGGATTTAAAAAGCCCCTTGTCACAATGGGTCCTGGGTCTGAGAGGCCTAAATGAGATAAAATGAACAAATGGAATCGAGATAAACTGTCTACCACAGAGGCTGGCATTTAACAGTTCTCTTTGACACATGGTAACTTTAGAAATGGAACAGCAAAATAAGTATTTCATGTAGACTCAAGCAGAAAAATATACCCAGGATTCCATCTGTGTTTTAAACACATTCCGAGACAATTAGGAGCACCATTTCATGAGGTAACATGGACAGAACAGAATACGGATGACAAAAAGATTTTACATAAACCTAAACAACCAGAGAGCAGCTAAAAAACAAGATCACAAATCTGTATCCATTACTTCAGAGTGAATTTGTTATGAAGGAATAATATCTTCTCTCTATCCGTTCTGAGTTATTTTTGCCAACTATTATGGACACTATGAAAGCATGGGCTGGGTATAATTATGAAGGCAAGGATATTTATATGATTAATCTCATTTTTAAAGCACAAAGTAAAAACAAATGAATTAACTAAGATATCAACCAGACTATTTTATGCAGGGGCTGACGGCAAATCCAAGTTTAGTGACTGCTATGGAACTACTGAAATAGATTTGTTATTGTTGCTGTGTTCCTTCGAGACAACTCCAACTCATGGTGACCCTATCAGAAGATTTTCTTGGCCAGATTTATTCAGAGGAGGCTTGCCATATCCCTCTTTTAAGGCTGAGATAGTGTGACTTGCTAAGGTTCACTCAGTGGGTTTCTACGGCTGAGCAGGGATTTGAACTCTGTTTTCCTAAAGTCCTAGTCCAACAGTTAAACCACTAACCAACACTTGCTCTAACTGAAATAGAAAAATTAATAATGTTAAATTGCAGACCAGTATCTATGAAATAATGGCTTTTCCTGTACTTTAATAGCTTCTGAAAAGCTACCTATTTTCTTGATTCTCTTCACAATTCAACATGGCAGCACCTTGTATGTCCAAAATATACAGAAAGCTTCTCAGAAGCAAAAAACACTGTGGCCTAAATCCAGTGTCATGATGATGATGATACAGTGACAGCCATGACAGAGGTTTCTTTCCACCCTTCCTTCTGGCATGGTTTGAAATGGGGCTCCAAAATTTCCCAGCCACATGCAGCAGATTTCTTACAACGGCATGATCGCTCCCCTCATAATTCCACTGACTGAATGATAATAATCCCTCCACATTTGCAGGTTTTACTTTCACAAATTTGATTATCTGTAAGTTTCTCCAACCCCTGCCTCCTCCCTGTCAAGTGCTTCTTTTCTGGGGAAACCTCCCCTCTTAGCAGTTCCAATCAGGCTGCACAGCCCTTTTAAAAACCCACCTCTGGTCTTCCTCCTCCTCCTCCACCAGCCATTGCCTGGCCAGCTAAGGACAGCTCACAGCCTGAATTCTCAGCACCATAAACCGTCTCCCAATGTCCCACAAACACCCAAGGAAGGAGGTGGACAAAAGAAAGAGAGGAAATAAAGGGCCACCATGCTGATGCACCCCCTTTCCTTCTCCTTTCCCTAACCTGGTTTGGACCCTGGGTGCCCACTTTCCCCACCATGCCTTGATCTCCTTTCCACAGACACACACACACATTTTGATATTTGTGGTTTTTCCACTTTGGCAGGAGTCCTGTGCCCCTATCTCTATCGAATGTAGAGGGCCAAATGTAGTATCAATTTGTGCATGTACCCCATTGGATCCTTTCCTACATAAGGAACATGTGACGCCTTGGTAAACAGACTTTAACCCAGATTAGCAACAACTCCTCTAAGTATCAGTTTTGCACAAAAGTTGACTGAGAATTTAGCATTGTAGTATTTCCACTCTGATGATCAGATCAGTGCCTAAAGTCAGGGATAATCAGTTTAATTAGGGACATAAACTAATTAGACTATAAATGTAAGCAGCATTCACAAACACTTATGATTATACAATTACAATGCTTACACTCACAGATGGCAACTCATAGCCTCAGAGTTCCAGTCATTCTCTTACAAAATAGGTATATGTGCATTAGTTCTTTTTTATCACATGCTTCTCCTTCCCTATCTCTTCTCTCTTTGGTTACATGAGGGCAATGGGGACAAGGAAGTAGATGTCTCCTGCGGTTGGCCATTTAGAACCTAGGTCTAAAGTGTCATGCTGAATCCTCGGTCCTCCTGTTTCAGGGAGGCACATCTCTGGCACCACCCAAATTCCATGCTGTTTAAAAAAAAGATACAGGTCCCCTCTTAAACCTTCAAGTTTGACATGGTCCCCGATAAGACAACAGCCCTGTATGAACCTGTACAGATTTGGGGCTATGCTGGAAGAGATGAGACATACACGCCACTGCTTATGCGTACCCTCATATTTCTCTAGCTCTCCTATCTTTCAGGGAGAAGAAGAGGGAAGCTGTGGTGACTACTGGAATGTGGGAATAGCTGAAGGTGTTAGAAAGAACAGGATTAGCTGGCAGCCAACTTCCTTCCAGGAAAGCCAGATTCTGACCAGAAAATTGCAGTGTAGAAAGGACAGAGAGAGTTTCTTAACGCACACGCATTCTTGGAATAGCCTGTTTCATTCCAAGTGGCCATGATCATTGTTTTCCACAAAGTGGGCATAGTCACTTTTAATTAAATACATTCTGACATACTAATACAAGTATTATGTATTTTAGCTACCAGTTCACAATTAATTAAAAGTGACTGTGTTCCTTTAAATTCCCCGGAGGGCATTTAATCCATTTTCATTGCTATCAGAAATACTGGCTGGAAAAAAAAATCAATACCCATTTGTGAATCTTGAGTATGTATTAAACAAGACACGTCTAACCAGTTCATTTGCACTTGAAAGCAGCCATCTGTAGAAGCCAGCTTTGCCTAAGCAGATATGATTGCTAATAATGTGATATCCCTGTAGACTACAAAGCCCACACAGAGCTATTCAGTGTATAGTTCAGAGCACTGGCATTAAATTAGTTATGCTGTACTGGTGTTAGACACACACAAAAATAAACTTAAAAATTGATCAGCTTCATTACATACAAAGCGACCAGAACCCATGACCACTGTTGTTGTAGTTGAGTCTGGAAACTCCCCAAATCGGCTTTGAAATATAAACAGAAATAAATAGTGGCCTACGTTGTTTACAATAACAGTCCGCCCCAACTTATAGCCCTATGCAATGTTCCTTTTTCCCTTGACCATAATTTCTTAGAATGCTGGGGTTTTTTTTAAAACAGACCCATTTCTAAATATGGAGGCACTTGTCAATTTAAATGTTATGATTTACAGCTTATCTGATTTCTTTAGCCAATTATTTATGATCAGATCGAAACAGCTAGAAAAATCTTAAGTCAATTTCTGTCACAATATAGCTTTTTATGCCACACACTTCACATTCATAACTAACTGAAAAAGAGTGTTCTTGGAATAATTTATGACTTGACAACTGAACAAACTTTCTGATTTTTTTCTTTAAAAAAAAGGAAGATTTATTTTTGACTGTGGTTTACTTATTTAGCTAGAGCTCGACTTCACTTTCCAAGATGGCTCACATGCCACAACAAACCAATTATAATGGGATTCCCCTCCCCCCATTGCACACACTTCCTGGGGTTCAAACAGACCTATTAAAACCCTGCTGCTCAGTACAATCTTCTTTAGTGATACTACTGAGAATAACCTACATTTGAAATTACATTATCGCATACCTTACGAGCTATCAAATAGAAGACAATGAGATACAAGCTTGAAAGTCTATTAACGCATTCTGGTAGAAAGCTTTGAACACCGGGCTGTTAAATTTAACTCTTTTTTTTTCTTTTTATGATGCTAAGAACCAAACGTGACATAAAAGCTACAATGATGGCACATTAAAGACTGAAACACTGCTTTTCTAGATTTTCAACAATGGGAAAAGGATGTGCTTTTGAAAAGAGAATCCATATCCATGTTTCGTTACAGAAAATGCTATTCTTTCACACTAGCTCTAATAAAATCTAAATCTGATTTCATCCTTTATTATCTGATAACAACACAGTTAACAGCTGTTACCAGGGCACAACTTTGGGCGCCTAATCAGCCTCTGCCCTCTAGTGTTTGGAAAGAAGATCAAACTCCCTATCTTTGTAAAGGTAAGGCTACAAGCCGTACGTGACAGTAAGTCTTTTTTTCTGATTAATTTATGTGGCTACAATGAAGGAAATGATTAGGAAGGAAAGCCCTCAGATGCTACAATTATTCAGAAATGCTTTTGTTTATTGTATTTTTTAAATATCTTGTAGGATATATCTTATGTTTTATTCAGTATACAAAATGGTTAAGAACTGTAAAAAAGAACTGAGTAAAGGAAGTGGTCCCTTAAATATTTGCTGAAGAACTGAGATTTCTTTTAGTGATGTATAATACTATCAATATTTCTTATTTTTACATGACAAGCAGTTATATGTATTTCTGTC